>CM062820.1:1065335830-1065935830 GCA_031772625.1 Pinus tabuliformis
TATGTTCAAGAGAAGTCGCTCAGAGAATTCACCTGTGTCTCATCCACTGCAATACATTTACGCTCCATCCTTTCATGACCACCACCCTGAACCTTATATCATCATATCGTTTTCACCTCCATTAAAATCATTTGCTCCATTCCATGTCATTGATGTGGGATTCACTAAGGCCCTCCTATGATGGATCACTTCTTGTCAACATCAGATCATTATCCAAGAAGTCGATCTAGGAACAATCCTTTCAGTACTTTGAAGCTTGCATGCCTCAATGGCAAGTTTCTCACTTTCGGCGACAGGTTTACATCAATGGACTTCGACCGAAAGATTTTGCGTGGTGTTCGACACCAAGTCCCTTATTCACACCACATAAATTGTACTGTAGTACCTTGAGGGTCATCATCATTATCGGTGATTCCTCTCGCACCTATTAAGAGCTTACATCATTGACTGGTAATCAGGCGATGTCTTTCCATGTTCGACTCCAGAACATCTTTCACATGGATCGACTTGTACTTTGAGTGAAGATCGAACGAGATTGAAGACCCCGGATCTAGTTTCATCCATCCGGGCTGCGATATATATTCAGGAAAATAAAGACATCAAATGTACATCATTACTGCACAAATAATCATCCAATCCAAGGGATGATGGCTCTACCAGAATCATCAGTCTGCACTCAAACGATTGTCTGTATTATGTACATGAAAATGAATTTATAAAGCTGAGCATGGGAATGCCCACCTCAGCTAGATCATGAAAATATTATGAAGATAATGTATTGTATTGTATCTTATTGCAGGTTGCCTTCCAGCTTGAAAAAACTTCGGATCCTCATGACAAAGCATTTCACCCGACATCAAAAGATTAATGACCTCATGCTTTAGGGGGAAACTGTTATAGACATTTTTGGGCACTGCAACCCCAATCATAAATGTCCATAAACCAAGGGCTCTTAAGTCTCTAAAAGTGTTGTTCCAACCTCTAAAAGAACAAAGTCAACTGATTACATCTTCTCCCAGAAGTTCTCCATGAAAAACTACTCAGAACTGGTCAAAATTGGACCATCTCACCTGCTCCATGGTCAAAGTGCGCTGCATCCCACCTAAATACACACGAGAGGTGTGATGCATACTGAAAATCCCTTCTATGGGGTGCGATGGGCGAGAGTGGACAAATGGCAGGGTCAATCTGCAAGGTGGAGGATCATGGAATCTTCCAGAAACTTCTCCTGTGACACTTGCGTCTCTGCATTCACCCAGGGATGAGTAAGAGATCATCAATATCCAAGTGGAATCAAGAACTATCAGAGAGAGGACACTAATCAAATCTCAAAAGCTGACTCACCCCTCTTGCAAACATCTATATATGGATCCCTCATCCCAGAGATCCAGGGGCTAGAATTTTGTATCTTGTAAGGAAGTGCTGCTAATTTCTTGGTGTAACATCATAGTGTTGGGTGATCTAAGCTTTTCATGAGGTGAAGAAGGGATTTCTTGCTGAGAGGATGATGCTAGGTCACAACAATTGGTTGTAATCCTCTTTGCTATTCTTGATTATTAATAAAGCTATTCAAGTTTTCCTCCACATTCTTGTATGATTGATGATATATATGTTTGTGTGGTCAATATATATCTGGTCCTATATTGTTTATGATAGTAGATCTATGTTCTTGGATAGTGTTATGCTGCTTTGATTCTACAGGTGCTCTTTGAATCTGGGTAGACGAGGAAGCGAGTGGCAAAGATCTATCAGAAGAGAGAGGAATCAAGCAAGGAACCAAGTGCAAGACAGAGGTTGGTCTCCTTCTTTCCCCTCTCATCTACTTCTCATAAAGGAAAACGAAAGTGGTTTTAGTTTGTTTGTTTCTAAGGTAGCTACCAGCCTTAGTGGGACTAGTATCTCTGCATAGACACTAAATTTCCCGATAACAGGCACAACTTCGGTTGAAGTTGTTGTCGAACTACTAGGTTGATCTGCAGCCTTGTTGTTCGAAAACTATGGATTCTTGTAATATTTATTCCTTGTCGATATCAAAGCATCATTTTGTTGTTTCGAAATAGACAACATAATCACTTGGGATGGGGAAGCATTGTCGCTAGCAACCATATTGGTTTCTGGGTTTGGAAACGGATCAGTTAATACTATTGAGGTTTTGGAACTCTTAAAGAATTTCTTAATCTCAGCTTTATATGGACAGTCCTTCGTCCAATGGTCTTCATCACATATGTGACATGCCGAAGGAGGTTTCCTTTGTCCAGAAGGGTTTGCAGAATACTTTTCAGGAGGTGAATCATCCTGTTTCTTCTTTTTATTTTTCCATTTCTTCTTGCCCCCTGGTTTCTTTTGTTCTTTGCCTTTGTTGGTCGACACGGCATTAACCTCTGAGGCAGGAAGCTTGTCATTTACCTTTTTACTAGAAACTGCAAGGGCTTTACCAGATGTAGCCTTTTCGGTTTGCATACTTGAGGTGCCAATCACGTTGTTGTCGGCATGAGAGTCCCTGTTTGATTTAGGAGGAGGAGGAACGGAGAAATCTGGTCTAGGAGCATCAGGAATTTTGTCGTAGAGCATGCCAGACTGAGTATAGATCAAGTCTAGATATTGCGCACGAGCAATGACTTGCTCTTCAGTGACAACTCCTCCCTTGGCCACATCTTCTGTAATAGAAGGTAATAATGACTTAATAAACCATTTAGCTAACAGATAATCAAGAACATATGTCTTTACCATTCGATAATGACGTCGCCACTCATGAATATGATCAGATATGTGAGTGGTTGTCATCTGCTTGAAATTGGTAAGAAGCTTTGTTCCTATTTCGTACCTTATGGGTAACTGAAAATGGTTTAAAAAGGTGGTGGCAAGGGTGTTGAAGTTATCGAATTATGCTCTAGGCAATTTGATGTACCATTTTGCTGCCGAACCAGTTAACATTTTCCGAAAAAGGTGAAGCCTAATCGAATCATCATTGAGAGTGTTGGACGAACACCATAGATGAAAGGTCATCACATGATTCGATGGATCTTCACCCAGATTTCCATTGAATTTAGGAATATCTGACAGAAGTTTATGTGGAATTGTGGTCCACCAAGGGGCGTAAGCAATTGGATCATTTGTTAGCTAATTCAGATCTGGTAAGTCCAAAGTTGTGACAAAAGGCAACTATTGATTCAGGTTTGGTGAAGCATACCCAGGATAAGATGGGATCACCTGAGCAGTAGGTCTTTGCATACCGACATAATGCATTTGATGTTGATAGCTTTGATAAGGTTGATCGGCATAACCATTATAATATGATTGTTGATAACCGTTTTGAATGTACGGCTGCCCATTACCTGCAAAGCATTGTTGCTCAGGTCCTCGGTAAGGTTTTTGGAATTATGGTTGTTAATATTGCATCGGCAATGGCTGTGAGACCATTTTTTGTTGCCTAATATTGGATGTTTAACCAAGATGAGGGGTTATAGAACCCGTTTGAGCCTGAGCCACTTCAGTTAAGGAGCCACTAATCGACGGTTGTGATTGAGTTGCAGAGACAAGAGGTTGTTGTATTACGACCTGAGAGACTGGAGGTTGACATACAACAGGAAGCGCTTGTACTTGCGACACCGTCACAATAGCCAGTGTACTGTCCATTCAAATCTGCTAGTCCCACTAAGATGGGTAGCTATCTTAGAAACAAACTAACCAAAGTCACTTGTGTCTTCCTTTATGAGAGATAGATGAGAGAAAAGCATAGAGTACCAACCTCATTCTTTCGCTTGGCTCCTTTCTTGTTTCCTTTCCCCTTTGACAGAACTTCACCAGTCTTTCCTCACTTGTCCTGCTTCAAAGAACACCTATAGATTTAAAGCAGCATAATACCATCAAAGCATAGAGATCTATAACCATAAACAATATAAGATCAGATGTATATTAACCATACAAATGCATACACAAATACACGATTCAGAGATACACAAGCATATGGAGGAAAACTCAAATAACTTTATTAATAGAAGTAGTAGAAGAGAGGATTACAACCCATTGGTCTAACCCAATGCCATCCTCCCAACATGAAAGCCCTCTTCACCTCTTGAAAAGCTTAGATCACCCAACAATACAATGTTGCATAGAGAAACCAACAACACTTCCTTACAAAATACAAAATTCCAGCCTCTGGATCTCTAGGATGAGGGATCCAGATATAGATGTTTGCAGGTGGGTGAGTCAGTTTCTGGGATTTTGATTAGTGTCATATCTCTCATAGTTTTTGGTTCCACTTAGAGATTTCATGATCTCTTACTCATCCCTGGGCAAATCCAGAGAGGCAAGTGTAAAATGGGCAGTTTCTAGAAGATTCTCTGGGTTTCCACCTAGCCAACTTCCTCTGCCATTTGTCTGCTCTCGCTCATCGCACCCTACAGAAGGGATTTTCAGTATGCATCGCACTTTTTTCATGTGGCAGGTGGGAGGCATCGTACCTTTAGCACTGAGCAGCCTGTATGGTCTTGTTTTGACCAATTCTGAGGAGTTTTTCAAGGAGAACTTCTGGGAGATGATGTAATCAGCTAACCTTATTCCCTTAGGGTATGAAACAACACTTTTATGGGTTTATAAGCCCTTGGCTTATTGACATGTGATTGGTGTTGCAGTTCCCAAATATGTCTATAACAATTTCCCCCTAAAGCATGAGGTCGTAAATCTTCTAATGTCGGGTGAAATGCTTTATCATGAGGATCCGACATTTTTCGAACTGTAAGGTGACCTATAATAAGATACAATACAATACATTATCTTCATAATATTTTCATGATCTAGCTGAGGCGGGCATTCCCATGCTCAGCTTTATAAATTCATTTTCATGTACACAGGACAGACAACCGTCTGTATGACAGACTGATGATTCTGGTAGAGCCATCATCCTTTGGCTTGGATGATTATTTGTGTAGCTATGATGTACATTTGATCTCTTTATTTTCCTAAATATATCATAGCCCGAATGGATGAAACTAGATCCAGTCTTCAAACTTGTTCAATCTTCGCCCGAAGTACAAGTCGATCCATGTGAAAAGATGTTCTAGTGTCGAATATGGAAAGACATTGCCTGATTATCAGCCAATGATGTAAGCTGCTAACAGGCACGAGAGGAATCACCGATAATGATAATGACCCTCAAGGTACTGCAGTACAATTCACGTGGTGTGAATACATGAGTCGATGTCAAACACCACGCAAAATCTTTCGGTCGAAGGCCATTGATGTAAACTATCGCCGAAAGTGAGAAACTTGCCATTGAGGCATGGAAGCTTCAAAGTACTGAAAGGGTTGTTCCTAGGTCAACTTCTTGGATAATGAGCTAATGTCAACAAGAAGTGACCCGTCATAGGAGGGCCTTAATGAATCCCACATCTACGACACGAAATGGAGAAAATGATTTTGTGGAGGTGAAAATGATCTGATGATACAAGGTTCAGGGTGGCGGTAATGAAAGAATGAAGAGTGAAGGTATTGCAGCAGATGAGACATGAGCTAGGTTCGTGAATTCTCTGAGCGACTTCTCTTGAACATATCGACAACACTAAAATGGATTGGTAGCGTTAACCCCAAAAATGGATGGTATGGAGGACCAATGGTGATATGATCGGTGAATGGAATAACCCAACCTGACTCAATCATGGTGATGGAGTGAAAGTGTCATGTTCAAGAGCGACCTGCTACCAATAAATTTTCTTCAAGTTTTCTTCCCAATTTTTCCCCAGTCATTGCTAACCAGTACTTCTTTATTTTTTTAAAGCTTGAGGAGGCTAACATATGCTTGTTCTATAATTTTCCCTTTGGGTAAACCCGTCTCTATGTTTTAACGAGCCTAGCGACAGTGAAACTCGCTCTTGTTTGCATGAACAAGTTTGTTGCTATTGCTTTAACGAGTTTAACGACAAAGATAACTCGGTCCTTTTCAATTTTAGAGAGTCTAAAAAGAAATGGAAAGGAAACTCCAGTAATCCTTTTTCGTAATATAATCCCTTAAATCCGAAAAAGTATAAAATAATACGAAAGGGATGACTTTTCGATAGTTTTAACGAGCTGAACAAGACAAGCACTCGATATTTTTGTGTAATGATCCCTCTGGTCCAAAAAGATTAAAATCTAGAGGAGGGATGGCACTTCCAATCACTTTAATGAGCTGGAGAGTCCAATTGCTCAATCTTTTCATATTTTACGAGTCAGGTGAAAAGAGCTTAAAGGAGACTCTTTTTTTGAGGAACGAGTGATGTTTTCGAATAGTAGCTGGTTCCAGGTAAGGTTTGGAACTTTTCAATCATGGTAGTGTAAAGAAGATGGCTAGTAGAATCACTCATCGCATTTGTTCCTCAAAAAGGGTAAACAATCAAATGGAGGCATATGATCGGCTAAAAAAAAGTGGAGGTGATGGTAAGAACACGACCAAGGTTCAAAAGCTTATATTATGCAATTGCAATGGTTGTTTACCGAAGGTGTGTTCATTTTTTAATGAGCTTAAACTCTGGTGGAACATATGCTCATTGCTAGGTTTATTTTTTAACGAGCTTGAACTTCGCGTAAAACTGCTCGTGGCCTGGTTCATTTTTTAATGAGCTTGAACCATGCGACAACATATGCTCAGATTCGGTTTCATGTTTACACAAGCTTGAAACGAAAAACTATGCTTGTTATAAGTTCGCATGCCCCCAGCATAATGACGCAAATTGAGGTGCATGCCCCCCAAGCTTCATTGCATTCAACGCGGTGGTTGGAATGAAGGTTTACCTTCGAGATCTTTGAAAGACTCGACTTGGAAAGGGAGTTGTTTCATTTTTTAATGAGGTTGACACAGTAAAAGAACTATCCTCATTACTCCTTGTTTCATTTTTTAACGAGGTCGACACAAGATAAGAACTGTCCTCGGAATCCACCATATTTATAGTATTTGATAGAAAATAAAAAACTGAAGGATGATTAAGGTCGCTAGAATAATCTTCGTGGTAATCCAGAAGATGGGAACGATGGTGGTGATCTTCCCATGGTGCCTCTCCTATCATCTTGACTCAATGATTCCTTCATCTGTAGAATGTACATGAAACCAAGGATATGAAGAGGTACCATATTCCTTAGACCTATCTATCCAAACACTCGATGAGCGTTGATTTGGGTTAGCCTCCCAGGCCAAGAAAATTGATTGCTATAATATTTCTATTGGGCTTGGGGGCAATACCTGGCAATGATCCATGCTAACAAAATGTTCAGGAATATTCTAAATCTTTTAGATATAGAAGATATCATATTGCAAGTCTCCACCGTGGCTACTTCCGCCAGATTACTCGGAGGCGGTAGAGCAAAAGTACCCATCAATGTAGGGTCTTTTAGGAGGCCTACTCTGATATTTTGAAGCGATTGAGAGCTTCCATGGATCATCGGGATGCTTCCCATAACTTGTGAACCATTGGGGAGGAGGTTTGTTGGTCAATGATTGTAATTCCTCCTTGAAAAGGAAATGCAATCTTTCTAAAGTATGTTGACACAATAGCAGCCATAGCATAAATCCAGGGCCTTCCTAGTAGGATGTTGTAATCGAGTTTTCCATCGATAACTTCAACATCAATTTCTATTGTTTTTCCCCCCAGTTCAACTTGCAAGTTACTTAAAATCCCATACGGAGTGTATGTTCATCCATCAAATTCTTTTAACGTCGTTGAGGATCACGCAAAGGGTGGTGAGCCTAAAGTTTTCCAGCAACTCATTGACATAATACATGTAGATGCCCCCTCATCAATAATTGTTCGATGAACAGTTTTGTTGAGGGTTTTCACTTGAATGAGGAAAGCGAGTTGAGCTAGTAACTGAGGTTCATATCCTTTATGATTAAAGGCCATAAGATTGGAATCCGCTGGGTCAATCCCACCTATCGCTGATAATAGAGCCTGCTTTTAGGAGGGGAAATTTTGCAGTACTTCAAGTGTCGACATAGCGGACAGTGATTGGGCCAGGTCCTCTACTATATTACAAGTATGTGCGACTTTGGCACGAGGATTAAATGTTGATTTGTGTACTACTCCCTTTGGTGGCTTTATTGTTAGCTCGGGAATGATGGGTGGCACAACTTCGGTTGAAGTTGTTGTCGAACTACTAGGTTGATTTTCAGCCTTGTTGTTCGACAGCTATGGATTCCTGTAATCTTTATTCCTTGTCAATATCAAATCATCATTTTGTTGTTTCGAAATAGACAACATAAGCACTTGGGATGGGGAAGCATTGTCGCTAGCAACCAGATTGGTTTCTTGGTTTGGAAACGGATCGGTTAGTACTGCTGAGGTTTTTGAACTCTTAAAGAATTTCTTAATCTCAGCTTTATATGGACAGTCCTTCATCCAATGGTCTTCATCACATATGTGACATGCCAAAGGACATTGCCTTTGTCTAGAATGGTTTGCAGAAGATTTTTCAGGAGGCGAATCATCCTGTTTCTTCTTTTTTCTTTTCCCTTTCTTCTTGCCCCCTGGTTTCTTTGGTTCTTTTCCTTTGTCAGTCAACATGGCATTAACCTCCGAGGCAGGAAGTTTGTCATTTGCCTTTTTACTGGAAACTGCAAGGGCTTTACCAAATGTAGCCTTTGTGGTTTGCGTAATTGAGGTACCAATCACGCTGTCACCGGCATGAGATTCCCTATTCGATTTAGGAGGAGGAGGAACGGAAAACTCCGATATATGAGCATTAGGAATTTTGTCGTAAAGCGTGCCAGACTGAGTATAGATCAATTCTAGATATTGCGCACGAGAAATGACTTGCTATTCAGTGACAACTCCTCCCTTGGCCACATCTTCTGTAATAGAAGGTAATAATGACTTAATAAACCATTCAGCTAACAACTAATTAAGAACATATGTCTTTACCATTCGATGAAGACTTCACCACTCATGAATATGATCAGATATGTGAGTGGCTGTGATCCACTTAAAATTGGTAAGAAGCTCCGTTCCTGTTTCGTACCTTATGGGTAACTGAAAACGGGTTAAAAAGGTGGTGGCAAGGGTGCTGAAGCTATTGAATGAAGCTCTAGGAAATTCGATGTACCATTTCTTCTTCTGGACCAGTTAACGTTCACTGAAAAAGGCGAAGCCTAATCGAATCATCTTTGAGAGTGTTGGATGAACACCATAGATGAAAGGTCATCACATGATTCGACGTATCTTCACCCAGATTTCCATTGAATTTATGAATATCTGACGGAAGTTTATGTGGAATCGCTGGCCACCAAGGGGTGTAAGCAATTGGATCATTTGTTAGTCGATTCAAATCTGGTAATTCCAAAGTTGCGACGAAAGGCAACTGTTGATTCAGGTTTGGTGAAGCATACCTAGGATAAGATGGGATCGCCTAAGTAGTGGGTCTTTGCATACTAGCATAATGCATTTGATGTTGATAACTTTGATAAGGTTGATTGGCATAACCATTATAATATGATTGTTGATAACCGTTTTGAATGTACGACTGCCCATTACCTGCAAATCTTTGTTGCTCAGGTCCTCAGTAAGCTTGTTGGAATTGCGGTTGTTGATATTGCACCAGCAATGGCTGGGATACCATTTGTGGTTGCCTAATACTGGATGTTTGACCAAGATGAGGGGTTATAGTACCCGTTTGAGCCTGAGCCGCTTCAGTTAAGGAGGCACTAATCGACGGTTGTGATTGAGTTGCGGAGACAAGAGATTGTTGTATTACGACCTGAGAGACTGGAGGTTGACATACAACAGGAAGCGCTTGTACTTGCGACACCGTCACAATAGACGATGTAGTGTCCATTCAAAGCTGCTAGTCCCACTAAGACGGGTAGATATCTTAGAAACAAACAAACTAAAGTCACTTATGTCTTCCTTTATGAGAGATAGATGAGAAAGAAGCAGAGAGTACCAACCTCAGTCTTTCGCTTGGCTCCTTGCTTATTTCCTTTCCCCTTTGACAGAACTTCACCACTCTTTCCTCACTTGTCCCGCTTCAAAGAACACCTATAGAGTCAAAGCAGCATAATACCATCAAAGCATAGAGATCTATAACCATAAAAAATATAGGATCAGATGTATATTAACCATACAAATGCATACACAAATACAAGATTCAGAGATACAAAAGCATATGGAGGAAAACTCAAATAGTTGTATTGATAGAAGTAGTATAAGAGAGGATTACAACCCATCGATCTGACCCAATGCCATCCTCCCAACATGAAAGCCCTCTTCACTTCATGAAAACCTTAGATCACCCAACAATACAATGTTGCACAGAGAAACCAACAGCACTTCCTTACAAAATACAAGATTCCAGCCTCTAGATCTCTAGGATGAGGGATCCATATATAGATGTTTGCAGGTGGGTGAGTCAACTTCTGGGGTTTTGATTAGTGTCATCTCTCTGATAGTTTTTGGTTCCACTTAGAGATTTCATGATCTCTTACTCATCCCTAGGTGAATTTACAGAGGCAAGTGTCAAATGGGCAGTTTCTACAAGATTCTTTGGGTTTCCACCTAGCCAACTGCCTCTACCATTTGTCTGCTCTCGCTCATCGCACCCTACAAAAGGGCTTTTTAGTATGCATCACACCTTTTGCATGTGGCAGGTGAGATGCATCGCACCTTTAGCACTGAGCAGCCTGTATGGTCTTGTTTTGACCAGTTTTGAGCAGTTTTTCATGGAGAACTTCTGGGAGATGATGTAATCAGCTCACCTTGTTCCCTTAGGGTATGAAACAACACTTTAGGGGTTTAGAAGCCCTTGGTTTATGGACATATGTGATTGGTGTTGCAGTTCCCAAATATGTCTATAACAATCAGAAGCAGTAGCAACTTCAACAAAGAAAATAAAAGACTTAATAAAGTCCATGGAAGAAATGAAAATCCAAGCAACTGAAATAAAGCAACTAAAAGAAACAGTTGCCAACTTGGAAAGAAATTATGAGCTATCAGAGATTAATTACACTGAAGAAGAGAGGAAAAATAGAAGAATGACTGAAAGAGTTAGTCACACTAGCTACAGAGGCTATACAAAAGACCAAGGAAGAATTGGGATAGAAACCTGGAGAGGCAACCCAATTGATCAACTTCCTGAATAGCAAAAGTAAGCATCCGCTGGAATAATTGGATATTGAGGATAGAACTACCACCATCCTGGAAATTAAGAAATTTATTAATAAAAATAACTTGATGCTTAATTTGGAAAGAAGATGTCTAAGTATTCAGGAGGACATAGATGATTTTATGTTAAAATATGGCATTTTAAGATATAAAGACCTACCAAGTCCAATGGTCATAAATGACAAGCTGATGACTCATGGAGACTATGTTGAGAAACTGCACAAACAAGCTAAAAGTCAAGCCAGCTCATCCACAGTGAAAGCACTACCTACAGGAAAAGTGTTGTATGATGGTTTGGAAAACCTTTTTTATATTGAGCATGAAGTGAAACACCTGTTTATGGTCCAGCCCAACTTTGCAAAGTACATTGAAGCTGACGAAGTGTACAGGAAATTGATAAGAATGAAAATACCAAATGATGAATGGTGGACTGATATAATACAGATACTATGAGTTGTTTTAGAAAATCTGTAAAGTATAAAATATTTACTAGAGTAAGGTCAGGTAACAGAGATAAAGAGTATCAGAATACAGGTAAAAAGTGTCATGAGATAAAAGTAAACAAAGATCCAGCACATAATTGTTGCTGAAGCAACATCAAGAGGCAAATCCAAGTTTCAACCTCCAGCTCGTGCATGAATAAAATGATAGCAGCAATCAGTTTTCCATCTATCCCTATCCTTCTATAGAAGATATTTTGTATTCCCTGGAATAAATCTCATGTAGTTATGAGATATTTTTGATGTAATTTTTGTATAAATACTTCTCCATTCGAAGTATTGTGTGTGGATTCTATAACATCTCTGTAAATCTATGCTATCAAGCTGATAAAGCTTTTGTAACCAACCTTGGATTTTTGCTAGAAAAGGAATGAAAGTTGAGGACATTTCATCAGATTCTCGTGCAATGTGATAAAAAATAAGTATTCTATCCTTGTGATTTTATGTGTTTTCTATATGTTTCAATTTTTCATGCATCCTAAATCTAAATGGTAAAATAGTTAAAGTATATCAGAATTATCTTTATTGCTCTCTGCTATCAACGGTCTACCATTTTTATGTTTTCTTCTAAACTATTTCGTTAAAGGAATTCTTAATTGCTCCTCTATCCCTGTAGTTTTTCTCTTAAGTCCCTGGTATAGGATTCTTAATTGCCCTCTTCTAGTTGACCTATCTTCCTTTCTTCTTTCTAATCCTAACTTGAGGATTCTTAATTGCCCTCTAGTTTGGAGCACAACTATCACCCATTCAAGCCCCAAGGTTTATTTCTATTCTGTTATCCTGCCTGTTGAACTCATATCTAAGCAATTTGACTTAATCTAGTGAATCATCCCTAATTGACTCCATAGCCCAATGGCCTAAAACCCAATTTTTCCCATTTGTTTCAGAACTCCACCACTCTCAAACAAAACAACCTCATTGAACATTAATACTAGCCTAAAATTCTTTCAAACATAGCTAAATCATAAAGAGAGAGACCTCTATGGACTTAGGTGGGCTAGCACCCGAGTCTAAAAGTTGGTTTGTGGTTACTTTGGATCCTTTCCTTCTTTTAATAACTTCTAAGGAAAATATGAGTGATAACATGACCTACCACTACACCAATCTTGAAAGTATTTTGATCTTTCTTTCAAAAGTTTTGGAGTTGCCTCCTTGAGGGCAAAGGTTTTGATTATGTGTCTATCTTCCTTGAAAAGTCATTTATGCATTCTCGTAAGGGAAGGATCTGCGAATACGTTGGATATGGCCCATATTCCCGTGGAAACCAACCAAGGTACCCTCCCAAAAGGGGATCCTTATGCTTTTCCTTTCTTTGGAAACTTTGGTACTCCCTTGATGGCCACTTTGAATATTCCTGGATTGAATGTTGGACTACCAGTTTGGTCGTGGTCCACTCTGAATATTCCAGATGTTCTTGAAGCTTCTGGATTGAATTCTTTATTTCAGGGGCATCATATGGATGTTAATTGTTCATCTTATTTCAAAGAGAAATATAGGTTTCCTCTTTCTCGTCCTTCTTGTAATAACAAATCTAAAAGGAGGAGAAAGAGGAAGATGAAGAAGAAGAATAATTCTATCCATTCATCATCAACCTCTACAAGCCATGTTGAAGATGATCCTTCAGCCATTGCAAGTCATGTTGGGGGCACAAGTCTAGTCAATACGAGTCATACTAGCACCTCATCATCAACCTCTGCTAGTTATGTTGAAGATGAGCCTTCAGCCGCTGCAAGTCATGCTCGGGGCATAAGTCTATTCACTGCAAGTCATACTAGCAAAGAGTCACTGACCTCTGCAAGTCATGTTCGGGACTCTCTGCAAACCACTACTAGTCATGTTGGTGGAATGGATGTTGATAAGAAACCTGGACGTAGAAGTTTTAAACCTAAGTTCCCTTGTAAGATATGCAAGGGAGACCATCTTACTCATTTGTGCCCTGGTATTCCAGAGGTACAAAGGATATGGTCCGAGTCTGAAAGTTCTTCTACTCCTCGATCTGATATGGTTTCCCAACACTCCCATCAACCATTGGTCGATAATGTGGTTGAGCCAGTGCAATCTATGGTTGATTACACTCTTCTTTTGGGGGCTGAAATTCCTAACAAAAGAGTCTATCTGATTTCTAGTACAGAGTCTTCTAATATAGGGGGCATTCAAGTTGCTTCGAATGTTCCCCCTTGAAGTTCTAGGAGTGTCTCCTTTGATTGGGATAGTCTTGTCAAGCCTCGTCTTCCTTCCGCTGCACCTTTCCAAATAAAGGTTAGAGTTAATTCCACAAACATCTATCAATGTATGGTGGATGAAGGATCCTCTACAAGTCTTATATCCTCTTTGACTTGGAAAGCTTTGGGTTCCTCAAAGTTGTTGACAGCTCAGAATCCGTTGTTAGCCTATGATAGAAGGCCTAGTGAATCTATGGGTGTTCTTCCTCAATTTCCTATTACTTTAGGTGGGAAGATTGTCTTAATCGATATGATGGTGGTTGATAGCCCTTTAGACTTTAATATGCTACTTGGGCATGATTATGTCTATGCTATGAATGTTGTGGTGTCTTCACTCTTTCAAGTGATGTGCTTTCCTCATAACGGGAATATTGTCACTATTGATCAGCTTGCATCTGATAATTACCACCCTAAGTCGAATTTACTGCAGAATACCCCTTGGTTTGTTCCAAGTGTTCAAATAGACTCTACCCCGCCACGGGTGAATTATGTGGCATTGAATCCTCAATGTTCAATTGCTTCTGAGAAGGATCCTTTGACCTATTATTCTCCTTCTTGGGACTTGTTCCCGGCAGTTGACCGAGAGATTCTTCCTATAAGGACATGGGACCCTTTAATTCCCTCTTTTGATCCTTGTAGTTCTCATGATTTCTAGGAATTTGATTTGCCATCATAGGAGGAACTCTTTGAAGCCATGAGTTTTGACTACCAAAGGAGTCCTTGACCTGAGCCCTGCAAGGGGTTTGTCCAAAAGAACTATTATGCGTAAACCACAAGGTTGCATGGTTCCCTGTACCATATTTTATATATAAGGTATGCATTTTCAAGTTTTGTATTCTATAACACAAGATTTTATATGAATTTTATATGTGGGATGTATTAACTTCTTGTCTAGTGTTCCTATTTATGTTTACAAAACTTGGAAGATTTCTTCTTTGGAAATTTTTATGGTTGATCCGTTCTGACAGGTATTGGTTCTCGAAAATGGCATATATGTTAGGTTTTTCCACCTGCACTGTGCACTTATCAGTTTCCTTTCCCATTTTGGCCTTAGGATCGACCCCACCAAGTTATGATGCAGAACCTTCTCATTGCTTAGAAGTATCATGACTTGTGTGATAGAGCCTACCTTATCATGAGTGCCTTAGATAGTACCTTATTGTCACTTGGCACCCATGTTGATTCATTGTCCTTAGGCTCGAGGAGTCCTCTTTAGTCCCACCATGACTTATGCGCTAAAGACTCATTCCTCTTTGCTTCTTTGCTTCGTTCTCGCCATATACCCTAGAGGCTCCTTCATGTTGAGTTGTACTACTGCATTGCATATTGACTACTTGCACCTTTTGGCCTTTAGCTGGCTTCACTTGGACTCGTGTTTAAGCCAACTTTTGACCATGACATCTGGAAAATCAAACTTGCATCCCCTTGACTTCTGCAACTTGACACACAATGACCCGTGGAAGGAACATACCTTTGAGTGTCTTTGACCAGTTTTTGCCTCCTTGCATTGAGCATAGGATTGTTCCAATCCCATGAACTAGATCATCTGCTTCATTGACACTCGTTCTTTCCACTGTATTGTAGCATTATTTTATTCTTTTTCAAGCTTAATGAAAAAGACAAAAAAATTTATATATTCCAAAAAAGAGCGGGAACGGGACAATATTTTCATTTATTGTTGGTAGCTAGAGTCGTGTGGCCCTTGAACAAAGCACTCAAACAAAGTCTCCTCCATTTGGGTGGGATTTAGTTTGGCTTAGGTATGCCTTAACCTTGTTATTGAGTCAGTTCTCCTCCGATTGGTTATCTCTTCGATTCATATGGAGAGTTCGTGCATGCCTCCTGCATGACGAGCTTATACAGAGTTATCATATGCTGCCACAAAGTCATCATTTGAGTCGTGCTTTTGTTCAAGGGAAGTTAGCCTGAGTCAGCCTCTCTGCGGTGTCTCTTGACTCATTTTTCAGTTGGCCATTGCTGGTTGTCAGTGTCTTGTTTATCATCACATCAGTTATATTGTTCCTTTACTCGTGACGGTTTGAGAAGGTCTACATTGACCTCTTGCTGGTGGGTCTTGTCCTTATTGACAACGACATCTTGCTCTTAGGACAAGCCTAGAGCCGCACCCTGGCCCTATTTTCATTATTGATAGGTCACCTTATGCTCCGCATCGATCAGTATCATGGGTCTTTGACTGAGTGGTTTCCCTTGTGTTCGATGTCAACTTACATTATCACACATTGGGATTCGTGCAGTACCTTGGTTTCCATTCGACCCTATTGGTGGATACCTCGCCTCTGTGTCAGCTTTCATCATTGGTTTGTTCAGAGGGTTTCCGTCGTGTGCTAGCTACATCTTGTGTACGCCGGAAACGTGCTTTGGTTGGGTCACTACATCTTTTTTCGTCTGATTCCTTCCCCATTATTGGCCTACGGGTTACACTCGTGCGATATTGATGAAGGATGCCTTAATGCTTCCTTCTAACGGATCTTTCCCTATCGACTACGACTCATTGCTCTAGGGCAAAGGTCTAGAGTCCATTTGGCAGTACCTTGGGGTTTGCAGTCATCAGTGGTAGATCCTTCGCTATCGACAATGGGAAACCATCATTGTCTCGTGATCGATAGATTCTTCCAGGTGTTCGACTTCAGATCATCTATTCGCACTTGTTAGATTGTACTGGGGTACCTTGACTCTCATTATCATTATCGATGAGTAGTCTCGCGTTTGTTAACGGTATACATCAATGACCGGTAATCAAACGATTTCTCACATGGTTAACTTCAGATAATTCATTCCCATTGTGTAGAAATGTACCACGGTGGTCAGTGAAGACCTCGGGTTGCATCAACATTCATTGGTTCACTTGACAGTTGCTCCTGTTGTTGCTAGTTGATACCATTCCACCTTATATGTTGCAGTCATTCATGGCAACATTCTATATGCTGGTACTTGAGTTTGCAATGTAGTACCATCTTATTCCATCATGTTCATTTGGTACTTTCAGGATCAGTCTTTGATATCAGTGATCAACTTCATCTTTCAACATCATTGACATTCTTATATGTGATATTCAGACATGCACTTGTTCGATCGTGATCAGATGATCCATTATGTATTTCCAGTCTTCTATACTTGTATACTTAGTGGATCCACTTGTACTTGATATGCAGACATGCTTTACTTATTCTGAGCATGGGTATGCCTGCCTCAGACAGTGTTTCTTTCTGATCTCCTTTTGTGGCTTGGCAGGCTGAAATCTAGTGAAGTCCTTCTCAGTTTTTGACAGGATTCTTTTCCATGTACTTAATACATTTCGGCCATCATGTACCCCTTCTAACCTCATATATTAGGGGGAATCTGTTATAGCTCCAAATCTCACTCTTGATATTTGTGATGCTACATTTATGGCCTAGGTCAACCCCTCCTTCCAGACTTGGTCCAAATACTTAAAAAATAGTGTTTTACTCCCTGTACGCAACATTTCCCTGAGCTAAATGCGTGTGTAAGTGATTCAGTGTATACCCAACCCGCGTATATGTCTTAAAACACTTAAAAAAATTAAATCTCCTTAATTTCGGGCGGAGATCACGGGTTTTACCTGTTGATTACCTATTAGTTCCCTTGGCCCAACTGTTCCCAACGAATTTCCAACTAAAAAACACTTTGGGAGAAGGATAAAAAGGCTTCGATGGGAAGGCCTAAAGGGGGAGAGAAGAGAGAGAATTACTCTAATGAGATTATCCCTCATCAAGTCTAAAGATCCCTGTGCTTCCAGTACTTCCCCCACTACAGGAAACCCTTGTTTCCTTGAGTTATGATGTCATTTCACTAGTTGAGATATCCTTGTGTGAGTCATGGAAGGAGACTTTTGAAGACCTGGGATCGGACAGACTCGGAGGACAGTTCTGCTTGGAGCCAGCAAGAGGAAGATTCAGGTGATATCATTCCTTGCTTCATTTTAGTTATCTGCAATAAAGAAACATTTTTCTTGTTCCCGAAATCAATCTTCTTTATGCATATGATGTTATTGTTATGGTTTACATATGAATAATTGTTTCAATGTATAACTAACTATCTTTCAATAAGTTATGAAGTTGATTTCTATATGATACTTTGCCTATATATTGCTATGCTTCTTTGAATTGGCTGTTTTGCAGGTTCAAGGATTGAGAGGAACTCCAAGAGGGTTTAGACCCTGGTTGGATCTACCCAAACGAAGGACCCCCATGTGCACATCTCTTCACGTCGTTTTCTTATTTAAGTATCATGGTTGTGTAGAATGATTGTTTTTTACTGTAGATAACCCTCGCTCTGCTAGGGTGTTGACCCAAAACCCTAGGGGACTTTGTCCCTCAACACCTTCGGGTATATAGGGCAGTATTACAGTACGTAAAGTATATGGGAATGCTCTCACTGTGTAGTTTTGCATTAGACAGTGCTTATACGAATTGGGCCTCCATGTACTTTCGAGTATATATGGGAGGAGAACACTAGGTTGTTATCCATCCTTAGGTAACCGAGTCAGTCACCTTATACATTTTGATACACCAAACACAACATTTGGGAAGATTTCCAGCCCATACTTCTTGGTTCGCGAGGAGGTATTCTATAGTTCACAGTTACTTGGTAATCCTTTTTCCTAGAACATCCCTCTTTTGTTTTGTTTTGTTACTTTGATTGACTGCGGATAACATCCTCCACGCTCACTCCTTAGTTGATCTTAGGTTGGAACATATGGCGACAAATCCGGAGTCCACCAATCAAGGAATTCCTTTTTATGGGAATCCTAGTGCTATTCCTCCTTTCAAAAATATTGGTGCTCCATATATGGCTACATTGTCCCTTCCGAGATTTACTATTGGCTTGCCAGTATGGTTTTTTCAACCTCCTTGGTTCAAAATTTCGTGATTTCTCCGCAATCGAGTACACCTCCAACTAGACAAAATCAACCTCCAATTGATCCTAAAGTTAACCCTTTGCCTTGCTCCTCGGTTTTTTCTTCCTCTCCTTATTCCTCTTCGCCTGGTGAAAGTATTGGTACTGGTAACCAGGTGGCTAAGAAGAAGAAGAAAGGGAAGAAGAAGAAAAAGAAGAAAATTCAGCACAGGGGCAACCAAGCAACCAGTTCTTTGAATGCAATGTCTGATGAGAAACCATCCATCAAGCCTCACAAAGTTCGATTTCCATGCAAAATTTGTGCGGGAGACCATCTTCTTCGAAATTGTCCTTATATTCCTCAAGTCTTAGAAGAATGGTCTTCCCATTCACATCATCATGTGTCATCAACTTCTAGAGATCATGTTGGTGACACACCATCCACTAGTGGAAGTAAAGTTCTTGGAAAGAAGGGTAAAGTTAAGTTTCCATGTAGGTTATGTGAAGGGAATCACCCCATTCACCTTTGTCCCTATCTCAACGAAGCCAAAAGAGTGTTGGATAACCGTCCTGCTTCATCGTAGCGACCTCCATCCGGTTACAGGAAACTCTCCCTAAATACTTCACTAGTTGATGTATTCACTAACCAAAATCAATCCTCGGTCAAACCCACTCTCTCTGAAAGTGAATCCTATGAGTCTCTACCCGACCCAAATCAACAGGTTGAGGTAACGTTTGACCCGATTTCACCTTCAGTAAATCGTACCTTTCCCGAAGAGAGTGAATATGATACCACTCGGTTTCTTTTTTTTTCTTCAGATTCAAATGAGCTTGGGGGAAATCCGCCTATTCCATCAATACAGGAGGAAAATCCTCTCGTTCTCGTAACACAATGGGTTAATTTTCCTGTTTCTACGGCACCCCCTGCAAGTAGTCTAGTCACTTCCTTTGATTGGACCCAATTGGAAGGATTCTATCTTCCTTCTTATGTGCCTTTCAAAATCCTAGTACAGGTTTGTAATATGATTGTATCTGGCACTATTATAAATGAAGGTGCGTCTGTGAGTATCCTTTCCTCAACTAGTTGGCAAGCACTTGGTTCGCCACCACTTGTGCCAGTTACCTAGAATCTGTTAGCTTTTAACAAAGGAACCAGTCAACCATAGGGATCCTCCCTCAGTTGCCTATTACTTGGGAGGAAAAATCATTTATCTAAATGTGATGGTAGTCCCAGGCCCTGTAGATTACAATTTACTTCTAGGGCGTGACTATGTTTATGACATGGGAGCTATTGTTTCAACACTCTTTCAAGTGATTTGTTTCCCGCATGAAAGCAAAATTGTCACCGTTGACCAGCTTTCTTTTCCCAGTCCAAATATGGCTCCGAGTCAACCATCCTCCCTAAATGGTCCTTTTGTACCAATGGTATCATCCCCGCCACAAGTTAGTTACGTGGCAACCTGTTCCATACCTACATCAACTGATGATCAATTCAGTGATGTTATACGTCATGTATTGGGGGCATTAGAACCAGATCTCTCCTTCATGACCTCTTATGGGTTGTGATCAAACTAGGAGGATAGTTCTTTTACTGTGTCAACCTTGTTAAACAATGAAATAGGCCCATGAGGATAGTTCCTTGTCTTATGTCAACCTAGTTAAAAAATGAAACCAAGGATATGAGGATAATTCCCTATCTTTTGTCAACCTCGTTAAAAATTGAAACCAAGGAATATGAGGATAGTTCTTGTTCTTGTGTCGACCTCGTAAAAAAAATGAAACAAGGAATATGAGGATAGTTCTTTTACTGTGTCAACCTCATTAAAAAATGAAATAGTCCCCATGAGTATAGTTCCTGGTCTTGTGTCGACCTCATTAAAAAAATGAAACAAGGAATACGAGGATAATTCCTAGTCTTGTGTCAACATCGTTAAAAAATGAAACAAGGAATATGAGCAGAGTTGCCTGTCTTATGTCAACCTCGTTAAAAAATGAAACCAAGGAATATGAGGATAGTTCCTAGTCTTGTGTCAACCTCGTTAAAAAATGAAAAAAGGAATATGTGGATAGTTCTTTTACTATGTCAACCTCATTAAAAAATGAAATAGGGCCCATGAGGATAGTTCCTAGTCTTGTGTCGACCTCGTTAAAATAATGAAACAAGGAATACAAGGATAGTTCCTAGTCTTGTGTCAACCTCGTTAAAAAATGAAACAAGGAATATGAGCAGAGTTCCTTATCTTGTGTCAAGCTCATTAAAAAATGAAACAAGGTCCCAAGTTCCAAGTGGAGTCTTTGAGTAGATCTCATAAAATCCCAGTCGAGTCTTTCACTTGATCTCGTAAATTAACCTTCATTCCATCCACCTGATAGCCACAAGTAGTCTACTTAGGTGAATGTAATGAAGCTTGGGGGGCATGCACCTAATGGTAAAGTTAAGTTTCCCTATAGGTTATGTGAAGGGAATCACCCCATTCACCTTTGTCCCTATCTGGACGAAGCCAAAAAGGTGTTGGATAACCGTCCTACTTCACTGTCGCGACTTCCATCTAGTTACAGGAGACTCTTCCTTTCATAATGTTGGGGGCATGTAAACCAATTCCAACATAGTTTTTCATTTCAATCTTGTATAAACATGAAACTAAATCCAAGCATAGTTCCCTATTGTTCAAGCTTGTGTAAAAATGAACCCATTTCCTCTTTTAACCCTCGTGATTACTAGTCTATCAGCCTCTTTCTTCAAATCATCCTTGGTTTTTTTCATCCCATCGCCACCATCCCTTTGGCCAATGATACACTTTCACTTGGTTGTTTTACCCTTTTTTAGGAACAGTTGCAATGAGTGGTCTTATTAGCTAGCCTCTTCACAAAAATCAAGATGTTTTGAAAAGTTCCAACATCACTGGAACCAATTGCTACCCTAGCACCACTCGTTCCTCAAAGTGGAGTCCTCTTAAAGCTCTTTTCAGACTCTCTAAATATGAAAATATTATCTAGCACTAGTCCTTTCCAGCTCATTAACGGATTGGAAAAGATACCTCTCTTGTATTATTTTACGCTTTTTCAGACTTGAGAGATTAATCTACAAAAAAGAACTTTTGGAGTTTCCTTTTCTTCCCTTTTCAAACTCTCTAAACATGAAAAGGACCGAGTTATCTTTATCGTTAAACTCGTTAAAAAACATCAAATAGCTACAAAATTGTCCATCAAGACAAGACCGAGTTTCACCTTCGCTAGACTCATTAAAGCATCAAATAGCGATGGATTCACCCGAAGGGTGGAATTATACAACAAGCATATGTTATCCTCCTCAAGCTTGATAAAAAATAAAGAGGTATTGGTTAGTAATGACTAGGGGAAATTGGAAAAAGGGGCAAAAACTTTATGGTAGCAAGTCGCTCTTGAACATGACACTTTCACCTCATCACCATGACTATGTGGGTTGGGTCATTCAGCTTGATGGTTATCACACCATTGATCTATCATACCATCCATTACTTTGTTTTGGGTCAATGCTACCAATTCATATTAGTGTCGCCGACATGTTCAAGAGAAGTCATTCAGTTCAAACTTCATCCTTTGCAATACCATAAACCTTCATTTTCATGACCGCCATTCCTGAACCTTCTATCGTCAGTCGATTTTTCATCTCCAAAATCATTTACCTTGTTTCGTGTCATTGATGTGAGATACATCAAGGCCCTCATGCGATGAGTCACTTCTTGTTGACATCAGTAAATTATCCAAGAATTTGACTTAGAAACACCCATTCAGTACCTTGAGGCTTGCATACATCAATGGCAGGTTTCTCGCTTCCAGCGATAGGTTGACATCACTAGCATTCGACCGAAAGGCTTTGTATGGTGTTCAACATCAAATCATTTATTCACACCATGCGAAATGTACTGTAGTACCTTGAGGTTCATTATCATTATCAGTGATTCCTCTCGCGTTTGTTAACGACTTACATTGTTGGCTGGTAATCAGACAATGTCTTCCCATGTTCAACTTCAGATCATCTATTCACATGGTTAGACTTGTACTTGAGCGAAAGATTGAGTGAGATTGAATACCCCTAATCTAGTTTCATCCATCTGGGCTGTGATATTTTCAGGAGTACTAAATCAAATGTACAATGGCCTTACATATGTGGTCATCCTAATCATAGGTCTATATCTGTAGAAACATGAGTCTATATCTGTAGACGACTATCTGATTTACGTACATGTAATGAAATTTTCTATGTTGAGCATGGGTATGCTTTCCCTCAGCAATTCATGAGAAAAAATCAAATTATCATGATATATATATTGTAATTGATGCAGGTCACCTTCCACTTCGAAACCTCCTCTCCACATGGTAAAGCATTTCACTCGACATATATATTTTCGACTTCATGCTTTAGGGGGAAACTGTTACAGATCCATTTGGGCACATCACTCTCATCTTATAGATCAGTGCTTTAGGGCCCATCAAACCCTAATTCAGTTGTTACATGCCCTAAAGAAGTCAACCATTAGAATGCCTAGCTTCCCAAGAAGTTCTATGACTGAAATCATCCAAAAATTATCTCTAAGAGGATCAGTGTAGGTAGATACACTACCAGGGTGCGCTGCAGTGCAGCCTAGTACACTACCAAGGTGCACTGCAGTGTAGCCCAGTACACTACCAGGGTGTGCTAGGCGAATTTGAGTAAAATCTGAATTGGGGTTTGGAATATTCTTATCCATAGGATGCCTCTAGAAGTTTCCTAAGGCTATCCACTCCTTTGGGCTCAAAATTGGATGAGGGAGGGAGTTAAGGAACATCAATCCCTTTATCCCTTCCTCCATGGAACTAAATCCTAAGTTTGGGAGGGCAATCATTATCACCATTTATGGCATAACTTCCTTCATTCACCTATAAAAAGACCACTCGGCTAAGTGATCAGGGGCTGGAAATAATTTAATTATAGGGAGATGCTATTAGTATGATACTTGAGTCGGTTTCAAGTATTGTAATGATGTCAAAATTTCTTTCTTGTTATGAGGAGAGGATGGGATTGAACTGGAGGAGAGATACGGAATCGAGCAAATTGGGTTGTAACTCTTCCTTTTACTAATAAAGTGTTCAAATATTTTTCCATATCTTTGTATTGTTCATTGATGCTTTCATATGTGTATTATGAACTTGATTCCATACGATGTTTAATCAATAGATCATTATCATATGCTTTGAACGATTTTTGTCTTATGTCTGTGTGCAGGTACTTTTCAAGTGGATTAAGTACAGAAAGGAGCGATAGAATTGGTCAAGGGATATAAGGAGTGAGTGGAAGCTACAGGTAGGCTTCTTTACTATCTTATTTAATCTATTGGTTATAAAAAAGGTAGAGAATGCTTTGCACTCTTGTTCTAGACTTAGCTACTAGTCTAGGGGTTGGCATTTATCCGTAGACACTAAAACTTCCCCAAAACACTGCCACACGTGCTCCATGTCAACCCCTTGAAAAAATGACAGGTGTCTTCCCTCCAACATTAGTTTAATAGTGTGGGCATGGCCTCTGCAACACTTTCCCAACGGGACAGTGTTTTGGGTATATCTCCCAAACAATAATACCTGTATAAAAATTGAATGAGATTATTGTAGATGATAATTTTTTTAAGATAAACATCTCTTAGTTTCTCCAAATTCTTCCCCATATTATTATAAAATTCTCTCTAAAATAATGACTTAAACTATTAAAGTTACGAATTGCGCAAAATGAGCTTTGAATATGCATTCGAAACTCTAGATCTGTTACACCTATGAAGAAAATGGAGGAGGTTATTGTTAATTGTTCTATTATTGAGGAAAACTCTTTTAGTTTTTTGAAATTTGGCTCCATGTGTTCAGAAACATTGTTTCAAAATGATGGCTAAAACAAGGTATTTTGTGCAACATTGTGTAGTGAATCCAAGTATCCCTCCATGTTTTGTATGGTTGCACACTTCCTCTGGAAAAATGGATCAAATGGGTAGGATTTAAATGTCTATTTTATGGTGTATAATCCTTTAATTTCTCCTTTCCCTATTTGCAGGTTTCCACAATGGTTGATCCTATTTTGTGCAACAACCTTATTCCACATGGATTATGAATTATGAGGATGGCTTATGAATTTTGGGGGGGGGGGGGGGGTATAATGGAATGATGATGAGGTGTGAATTGAGGGATGAAATGATGATAAATGGTGCATGGAAGGAGTACATAAAAGTGAATAATAAATTGTGAATGATGGACATGGGAATGGTAACATGGGGATATAATAGACACCATTAACAAACTATAAAAGTTTAACCAATGAAACTTGACTACTATGGTTTTAACTTGTGATAAATGGAAACCCCATGTAATGACCCCCTAGACTATGAAAATAGTGATCATAGGCTAAATTGACATACAAACCCCCAAAATTCCGACTAAAAAATCATAATGAAAGCTTTCAAACTCAAACACCCCTTCCCATTAATGATAAAGACCTTGATGACCAATGAAAAATCACTTTCATAATGAATTCCTAGACAGTGGTTATTCAAACTCATAACAGTGAAAAAAATTGTGAGTTTGACCCTTTGTATGGCAGAAAAACTACGAATTTTTGAAGACCATCGACTAATAATCTAACTGACTCTAATATAACCAATGGAGAATTCCAGTCGGAGACTCAGTGTATATTGCAAAAAAAGGTGCTCATGCTCCATAACCGATCCTTCGAACAAATTAAAGTGCAATGGAAGCACTTTGGGCCCGATGAAGCTACATGGGAGATGGTAGTTCAGATACGGGCTATGTATCCTTCCTTATTTGTCGGTTGAGGAAAAGCATTTTTGTTATGGTGTTTTGGTATATGCCTTGATATATGTTTTGTTATATGTTTGGTGATGTTTTGCTATATGTCCATATGTGTATGGATGTAAATATCGCCATGAGCTATGTTATAAAACCCCAATAAGCGGTATGGATTTCATCTCATTATGATGTTATGTTGTTATGTTTTGATGTTGGTTTGCTTCTTAGCAGGTTGATCATTGTAAAAATTGCATCGAGATAAGTGATAAAGCTTCGAAGATCATTATGCTTATTGCGATGATTGGTTCGAATACATTGCTCCCTTGCGATTTCGTCAGACCAATCATCACAATAAGCATCCAGAAGACTTGCGCCGAGCCCTAAAATTTGACTGTCGCAAGAAACAAGTGTACACCTATGATGACGTCGCAACAATACAGTTCATTATAGGGAACCGTCGCAGATTTTAAGGGTTTACTAGCGATGATGCAGAAACTTAGGCAAACATGGTCAATCTTCAGCATTAGGGAGCACTTTCTTAATATTCTTGCATGAGTGGGAAGATATGGACATGTTTATCTTGATGTATGACACAACGGGGGGACTGAGATGAGGTCAGTGACAAATTAGTGTGTAACAGGCCCGATGAAGCTACATGGGAGATGGTAGATCAAATGCAGGTTATGTATCCTTCCTTATTTTTCGGTTGAGGAAAAGCATTTTTGTTATGGTGTTTTGGTATATGCCTTCATATATGTTTTGTGATGTATGTACATATGTGTATGGATGTAAATACCGCCATGAGCTATGTTATAAAGCCCCAATAAGCGGTATGGGTTTCATCTCATTATGATGTTATGTTGTTATGTTTTGATGTTGGTTTTCTTCTTAGCAGGTTGATCATTGTAAATATTGCATCGAGCTAAGTTATAAAGCTCCATCAGCAGTATATTTGTCTGAAAACAGTTTTGTGGTTATAAGTTTTGTTGAACATCGAGGATGATTTTCCCCCAAGGGGGAGGGTTTTATAATAGCCCTGGTGAAAATTCCATGTAACAAAAGTTAATAAAGGAAAAATAATAACCACGGTTGATGGGACACTTATTCCAAGCTTAATGTTGGGCAAATCCTAGTGATGGGGATTGTTAGGATATTTTGACACATAGGAAATAGTTAAGTATAACTTGGTTTAGTGTAGATTTAGGTAAAGTGTGTTTCTTCACTATGTACTTTTGTAACTTACAATCCGATGGTCACAATATGTAGTGATCCAACAGTTCATTCTCTCCTCGGTATTACTGACACTTGATCCGTGGCTTAACACCCGATTGGTCCATGATCTCTATTTAAAGAGCATGGAGGGTCATTTGTAGGGTAACCATTCATGAGAGAAGCTTATGTAAATTTTCATTCTTTTATTAATAAATTGCCTGAAGTGGTCGTGTTGGCTCAGGTCATGGACTATTTCCCTCTTTGAGGGTTTTAACCACATCAACAATATTGGTGTATTGATATGTGATCTATTTGTGAGTGGTGTCCTTTGGTGTTCTGTCTGAGGAACTTACCCTATAAATTCCTACATGGTATCAAAGTTATTTGAGGGCTGCATCTATTGGTGATCCAAATTTGAAGTCGGTAGAACTGCATCCGAATGTCGTTTCCTATATCTACTATTACTGACTGCTTTCAGGCCGAGAGGACTACTCTATTATGTTAGGAGCATATGTTCTAGTGAGGAACCCCTTTCGTTTGATGAGAAAAGGTTTCTAGTAGCCCTAGCTACGTCATTTTTAACATCTGGAGGTATACAGTGTTTATTTGCAATTTTTAGTTATTTTCTCTTTGTTTATTTCGGTTTATTTAGCTCTTTGTTTTTTTTATTACCAAATCTACACCTTTCATTTTTGCATATGCTCTTTTCCCCGTGACTCTATGCAATCTGGGCGAATCAAAAACAGAAAGGAAGGATTTTTCTCATGCGTATGCTCTTTTCCACCGCGCCCTTGTGTGATCTCGGAAAATCAGAAACATTGAGGAAAATATTTAGTTTCCGACTAAAGCTAACTCCAGGCCATAAGGTTTTTTTTTTATGTCCGTGTTGGGGTTTCTGTTTTTTGTTTTGTAGGCAAAAAATAGTTTTCTCAAGTAAGCAGTAATGAAGAAGCATAACATTCATTTGGAGCACTCAACAACTTCAACTTCCCAGGAATAGAACTTTCTGCATGTGGTTGTCAAGCATCTCGATCTGGATATGCACTAAATGTATCTTCTTCTTCTCATTCTCATGAGTGGCTCATTGATTCTAGAGATTCTTATCACATGGCCAAAAACAAAGCCATGTTTTCTTATTTAAATGATTGTAACACCAAAAATATATATTTTGGTGATGATAGATCTCTTAGTGTTGTAGGGACTAAAACTGTTCATATAGACAATGGTCAATTCAATGATGTATTATGTGTTCCAACCTTATCTTGTAACCTTCTATCTGTATATCAGATAACTCATTAAAGTGAAGGTAAAATCATTGAATTTTCACCTCACGATGTTGTAATTAAGGACCTAAGAGATCCTAAACAGATTTTAGCTATTGGCATTGCTGATGGTTCTACAAGGTTGTATAAGTTTAACAACTTTGGGTCATCAAATTTTCACTCAGTATTTTTTGCTCATAATGATGAAGTGAGCAAACTTTGGCATGAGCGATTTGGTCACTTAAACTATCACTCCCTTCAGAATCTATGTAAAGAAAATATGGTGACAGGTCTTCCAATGATATCTTGCAGAGATGGTGTTTGTTCCAGATGTGTACTCAGAAAATATCATCGGGATAGTTTTGAAAAACGTGCCTCTTGACACACCTCATCCCCTTTAGAGATTGTGCATAGTGATTTATGTGGTCCACTTCAAGTTGTTTCATTCTCTGGATACAAGTATCTATTAACTTTCATTGATGATTTCTCCAAACGCACTTGGGTATACTTCTTAAAGCTCAAGAGTGAAGTATTTAACATGTTCTTGGCCTTTAAGGCCTTTGTTGAAAAACAATTTGGACATCAAATTCTTAAGCTAAGATCTGATAATGGCAGAGAATATGTTAACAACAAATTCATCAACTTTTGCATTGAGAATGGAATTCAAATTCAACATATTGTTCCATATACTCCACAACAAAATGATGTAGATGAAAGGAAGAATTGCACCTTAAAGGAAATGGCTAATTGTATGCTTCAATCTAAAGGACTTAGTCTTAATTTTTGGGCAGAAGCAATTAATCGTGCAAATTACATAATAAATCACACTCCTACTAAGGTTTTAAAGAATATCACTCTAGAAGAAGCATGGAGCTCAATTAAACCAGATGTAAGTCACTCTTGTGTTTTTAGAAGTGAAGCATGGGCCCATATTCTAGATGAGAAACATAAAGCTTTAGAACATAAGAGTGAAAAATGTATTTTTGTTGGATATTTTGAAGATGTCAAAGGATACAGACTTATTCCACTTAAGTCCAAAAATTTTATCATTAAAATAGATGTAGAGTTTGCTAAAAATATATCGGCCTACGAGCCTAGTTTGGCGGATGTGCCACCTCTCTCTATCCCTTCTACTTCTAAAAATATTTCTTGTTCAGATGATGACAGTGAGGATGACAATCCTCGCCCACTTTCTTAGGATCCTCCTTCAGCTCCTCAGCTTCCAAAATGGGTATGCGCTACTCGAGATGCAGCAGGTGCTCTTGTTGGTGATCCTACAGATCAGCGATGTTCACGTTCTCAGTTCGATAGAGCCTCTTCTTTACTAGCTCAAGCTTTAGCTAATTATGATCCTGACACCTTTGCAAAGCTTCAGGCCATCCAGATTGGGATGCAGCTATGAATGAAGAATATTGTTCATTATTGGCAAATGATACATGGGATCTTGTTCCCCTTCCAAAGGGATGAAAACTGGTTATATGCAAATGGGTTTACAGAACCAAGTATGAACCAGATGGAAAAGTTGATAAACATAAAGCTCGTCTTGTTGCTAAGGGTTTTTCACAAGTTGAAGGCATTGCATATACTGAAACCTTCTCGCCTATTGCCAAAATGAACTCTACCCACCTTGTTCTTTCCCTTGTTGCCTCTTTCAAATGGGAAGTCCACCAGATGGATGTTAAATCTGCCTTCTTGCATGGGGACTTGCATGAAGAAATATATATGGAACAACCTACTGGCTTTATGAAAACAGACTCTAGCCTTCTATTTCGACTTAAGAAATCCCTTTATGGTCTCAAGCAAGCCCCTCGGGCTTGGTATGCCAAAATGGATAGCTTTCTTTTAGAAATTGGATTTTCTAGGTGTCATTTTGACAATACTGTCTACACCAAGAAAGTGGGCAAGTCTCTTTTCATTCTTGTTCTTTATGTTGATAATCTTATCATTACTGGTAGTGATCCCAACCTTATAAACCATGTGAAGTCAAGCCTTAAAAAGAAGTTTGAAATGACAGACTTAGGACACTTGCATTAGTTTCTTGGTCTTCAATTCTTGTAATCCAAGGAAGGTATTTCCCTTTCCCAGTCCAAGTATGCATGTGATCTTCTATGGGATTTTCACATGGAAGACTGTAAGCCAGCCCCTTCTCCATTTCAGTCTGGAGCCAAACTTTCAGTCACTTGTACTTCCCCTAAAGTTGATGCTACCTTATATTGTCAACTTGTATGAAAACTTTTGTATCTCACCCATTCTCATCCTGACCTTTCCTTTGTAGTTGGCCTTATTCCTCGGTTTATGCAAAACCCACATGAAAGTCATTGGAAAGCAGCTAAAAGAATACTTCGTTATGTTCAAGGTACAGTTCAGTTTGGGATTCATTACAGTGCATAAGCATCTCCTCTATTGGTTGGTTTCACTGATTCTGATTGGGCTAGTGACCCTGATGATCGGAAGTCTACTGCAGTTCATGTGTTCACTCTTGGTTCAGGACCTATTACATGGGCTTGCAAGAAACAAAGTGCCATTTCTCTTTCTTCAGCAGAAGCAGAGTATAGTGGTGCCATAGAAGCTAGTAAGGAAGCCCTGTGGCTTCATCAGATCCTGTCAAAGTTTGGCTTTCAGCAACAACATCCGACTACACTTTGGTGTGATAATAAAAGTTCCATTCAACTATGCAAAGATCAAGTCCAACATCAGTGCAGCGAACACACTGAACTACACATGCACTTCATCGGAAATCTCATTCACGACCATGTTCTTGAAGTGCAATATTGTTCAACAGATGATCAAGTTGCAGACATCTTTACAAAGGCTCTCATAGAGGCGAAGTTTACTAAACTTCGATTTATGGTTGGAGTTCAGGAAGTTGTCACTAAGGGGGGATAGGCTCTAATGCCTCCTTCCTTCTCCTATTGTGTCATATTTGTACATCCTTCAATCCTATCCCAAGTTGTTCTTAAGGGAGGATGTTAGGATATTCCGACACATAGGAAATAGTTAAGTATAACTTGGTCTAGTGTAGAGTTAGGTAAAGTGTGTTTCTTTACTATGTACTTTTGTAACTTACAATCCGACAGTCACAATATGTAGTGATATGACAATTCATTCTCTCCTCGGTATTACCAACACTTGACCCATGGCTTAACACTCGATTGGTCCATGATCTCTATTTAAAGAGCATGGAGGGTCATTTGTAGGGTAACCGTTCATGAGAGAAGCTTATGTAAATTTTCATTCTTTTATTAATAAATTGCCTGAAGTGGCCGCGTTGGCTCGGGCCGTGGACTGTTTCCCTCTTTGAGGGTTTTAACCATGTCAACAATACTAGTTTATTGATCTTTGATATGTTTGTGAGTGGTGTCCTTTGGTGTTCTGTCTGAGGAACTTACCCTGTAAATTCCTACAGGGATCACTTGTGATTGATTAATGGCTAAGGATATTGGAAAAGCCAATGGTTAATGCTTTGGAAAGGAAAAATGGAATTTTAGACACGTTTATTTTTTAAAATAATGGAAATTAAGATAAAATGGAGCTGAAAGGTCACAAGTTGCATGTGAGGGGGAAAATAAAGGAAAATAATGGAAATGAAGAAAATAAAGGCATCATTCATAAAAATGCTTCTGAGGATCTGTTGGTAACTATTTTTCCGTTCAGTTTTGGAGCTCTCTCATTATTTTCTCTCTCTCTCTCTCTCATATTCATGGAGACTTGGATTTTTCTTGGAGTGCTCTTGGAGGGTGTGGCATACTTTGATTTTTGGGGCAAGAAGGCAAAGGAAGAGGAGGAAAGCGCAAGAGGACCTCAGGATCAGCAACTACAATAATATTTTTTTGTAGGCACCGAGATGCATTTTTTTTTTCCTCACTAGTTTTGGCATGCATGGCATGTGCATATGGTTTGTTGATTGTGATATGACATGGGCATGGAGGATGGCTGGGATTGACAGTGGATTTCCTAGCCTTGCCATTTTCTAGATAGCCATGGAAATTGTGGGTTTATTTTCATTGTTTTTTTTTTAGTTGGTTCTCATGTTTCCTTAGCTTGGTTTGAGTTATTAGTGCTTGAGCCTTGGTTGGACAAATGCTTTGGAGCCCTGTAACAACTTGGGTTGAGTTACTAGTCTCGTAGCCTTGGTTGGACAAATTCTTTGGAGCCCTTGGTGGGTTGAGTTACTAGTTCTGGAGCACTGGAAGGCTTGTATAGAGGCCAATTTGATGATGGTTTTGTGATGTTTGACCGTGAGGTGGAATCACTGTTTGATGGGTTGATGTGGATGGCCTCTAGAAGCCTAGGATGGTTTTGGATTGATGTGTTTTATGAGACCCCATACTCATGCTTGGAATATGGCACGAGGGTGAATGGATGAAGAGAGATTTGGATTAGCCATTCTATGGTTGGGTGGAATGTGGAATTCCCATCCTGGGTTTGGATCTTGCATCATCAATATAAGTTATTTATCCTTGTACTTCTATGAGTATTATATTGGATTATACATGGTTTATATGGTTGTGAGTTCATGAGTATTTCTACTGCTATTATGTTGGTTATTTATGTGTTTTATGGAAAAAGCTATGTATGGCTCTCATCATGTTTTTACATGTAAATGAATGATCAATGTATCTATGACCTAATGGATGAAATGGTAGTTGATGTGTTGAGGCATTAATGTTACTTAGGGATTCTCAGCTAAGTATGAGACCCCTATGCTCAGATCTATTATTTACACCTATAGATTACATATTTGTGATATGTTTGATGAAATGTTTATCATGGCTAGTAAGGGTCTAGTCAAGGTCTCATTCAAATGATTGTATTTATATTGTCATTTCCTTGTTATTTTACTATTTTGAAGACATGATTCAATTCTGGGCAGTGACATGGGCTTTGGGCGTGAAAAAGCGGCTCAAATCTTGGAGACGCCAGCACAACATAGACAAAAAGAGTCCCTGGCATGGAAAATTTTAGGGGAGAATGGTCGCCCTTTGGGGAAATTAAGGGGTTTTAAATTTTTAGTGCGGGAATATTTTGTATCATGGTACATTTTCACAAATCACCTCAAATAGCCCACCTTATTTTAAGGGAGAGGGTAAAAAAGGTAAATTTAGCCCTTGAAATTAGGAGTTACAACCTTCCATTGGCCCTAATTTTCAAGAATAGGTTTTATTTAAGTGAATCCTATGGGCCAAATACCATATTTATAAAAGAGGTATGGTAAATTAATAAAAATATAAATAAATGAGAGGTATGGTAAATAAATAAAACATTTTTTATATTTACTCCATAAGTCACCTTATATACATGCAAGGGTATAAACAAATAAAAGTATAAGTAAAGTGGAGGTATGGTAAATAAATAAAATGTCTTTTTATACTTACTCAAAAGGTATGGTAAATAAATATAAATATAAATAAAATAGATGTATGGTAAATAAATAAAACCTCTTTTTATATTTAGTCCATAACCCTCATTCTATTTATGAAGGCTCAAAAAAGAGGTTTTATTTAAGTGAATCCTATGGGCCAAATACCATATTTGTAAAAGAGGTATGGTAAGTTAATAAAAATATAAATAAACGAGAGGTATGGTAAACGAATAAAACACTTTTTTATATTTACTCCATAAGTCACCTTATATTTACGAACACTCAAAAATGTGTTATATTTAGGTGAAACCTATGGGCAAAATACTATGGGACAAATACCATGGGCTAGATTATTATTAATACCATGAAAAAAAACATTATTAACCCGTATTAATAAAAATAAAAATGGCACATGGCATTGACCCATGGTATTCACCAAAATGGCACATGGTATTGACCCATGGTATTCACCTGGAATGTAGCCTATTTAAATGGGGGAATTAAACCAGCGTAGATCCATCTTTACTCTGGATCTACTAACCCCCCTGAGAGGTATCAAATAGCGTGATATGCAAACTAGCATAGAGTGAGGGGAATTAAACCAGCATAGATCCATCTTTACTCTGGATCTACTAACCCCGAGAGGTATCAAATATCATGATATGCAAACTAGCATAGAGTGAAAAAATATTTGATCCTGGTGGATCAAGAGTAAAAATGGATGTTGTAATTTAATGTATGTTAAACATTTTAGCTTGGTTAAAATAAAAAATAAAATAAAAATCAACTATTAATTTTTATAAATTACTAATAGTAATTTTTAAGCTCCAGGTTTATGATAACCCATGGTATTGACCCATGGTAATACCATGGTATTCATGTGAGAATAGACTATTTAAAGGGGAAATTCTATCATCTTAGATCCATCTTAATTCTAGGTCTACCAAGTGCTCAGAGGGATAAATAGATTTCATCCCCCTAAGAGTGGTAGATGTGGAGTTAAGATGGATATAGGCTGGTTTTTATGATAATGAAGATATTAAATAGACTTAGGAAGTTATATTGTAAAAACATGTTAAGGTGAATGGTTAAAGCATAGAAATTGGACAAGTATATTTGTATACTTTTGTTTTAAACTGAAACAAATCCAGGGCTAAAAGGAATGGATTGATTGCCCTAGTCATCCAACATAGGCTGGAGTAAACAGATTGTAATTTGGGCAATTTTTCTACCTACAAACAGGTACATACTTGTGTATTGGCAGGGTGGTTACGAGGTCCCTAGAAGTGACGAATTTGAATTATTTTGGTTTTATATATAGTATTAGGTTTTTTCTCATGCTTTTTGTGAATGACACAGGTGAATTTTATCCTACACCCACTATCGATATGTAATTTCGGTAATTTTGATTTCAAAAATTATTTTAAAGAAATGCAATGATTTCATTTGTTTATTCAATAAACACAATATTCTAATGGCATTCTACATTTGTGGTTTACCTATACAGATTCCATGGAGAAGTATTAGTGGTGTGACATCAATTGTCCTCAAGCAAAGGCTTTAGTTTTACTTTTTTATGGAAGAAAATACTTTCTTCCAACATTTTTGAGTTTCATGAAAAAATTGAAAGTACTAATAGTATTCAATTATGTGTTCAAGAGAGACATAGTATTCAATTATGGGTTAAAGAGATCCACACTGAATGATCTATCGGCATTATCTTCACTTAGTTTAAGACTATTCACTTGGAGAGGCTGCATGTGCCCCCACTTCAAGGGCATCATGTAGAACTTAGAGAAGCTATCTTTAAGCTTTTAGTGAAGGTTGGAAAAATGTCTGGGTTCAATAACACCCAGTCAAGCATTAAGCTTCCAATAATGCTAGATTTTAACCTGGAGCACTTTTGTGATTTGGAGGAGATGCCCCCTCGTATTTGTGACACATCTTCAGTTGTGAATTGGACTATTACTAATTTTCATTTCCTTCGAAAGTTACCTAATGACTTGGGGAACCTTAACTCTTTAAGAATGTTAAGGAAGAAAAGAAAGTACATTATGCTAAGTTCTCTTATGCTTTTCAAGTTTTTCTTGGATATCTACAACATTTCAGGTAGGAAAGTACATTATGTTAATGAAAATTTGTCTTGATAGAAAGGCCCAATTTCAAATTCTAATGCTTTCAAAAAACATTGTATAACTATAATGTTTCTAAAAGGAAAGCATATTTTTTCAATTTATGTATCATGATCCCATATTCCAACTTATTTTTCAGTAACCCATTAGGCTTTGTAGCTTTGAATAAATCCATGTCTTTTGATAAGATCCTCTTCCAAATTAGAACACAGTTTCCTTTTGGCAATAACCACATACAATGTCTTGATTTTTTTATTGAGAAGATAGAGGTTGTGAAACAAGCCTGTGCCATACAAGGACTTGATTCATCGATTATGTATCAATTCTGGCTCTTGATGTAACAATGTCTTGATTTTGTTGCTTGAAAATAGAGGTTATGCTTTACTATTTCACAAAATTTCATACAATATTTCCATAAGTATTGATTTGTAATCTCAGTCACTGAGGGATGACAGTAATGACAAAGGTAATATTCCATGGTTTGAAGTTCCCCTCTTACTAAATATTTAAATATATCACCACAATTTAACTGTTAGTTAAAGGAATTGTATTTGATTTGTAAACAATTCATTGCTTGATTTATAGATTTTGATTTTTTCCCTTTTTTATTTTTTTCTCGGATTTGGTATGATATATCTTCCAAGATTTGGGTTCCCTAGTTTCCCCACCATAGCTACGAGGTTCATATGCTATCATTAAATATTCTCAGAATGTTACAACTTTTCCAGTAAGTGTGCTTTGAAACATTGTTGTTGCTTTTCCATGGTGTTAATGCAAATAAGCACTGCAACTAGTGCCATTATTTAGATTAAGTGCCGAAATCTAGGTGGTCTTGTAATGATGGAGTGATTGTTTTCTAGCTACTAAGGCCATATGCATTTTTATCTCTTATGTTGTCCTGAGATATTCAAATTCAGAATAAGAATTGAGGTCTCGTTTCCACTGTAGATTGCAGTCAGTTTCTTGAACATAATATATAGTAGATTATCTTTTACTAATCAAATGTGGATGTGATCCCTCGTAGGAAAGGAAATTCAAAGTGACTTTGATTTCACATTGATTTGTCAAAACATCCACACATGAAAGGAGATTCAAAGTGACATTGATTTCACACTGATTTGTCAAAATGGAGGCAAGAGAAAAGGAAACTTTGTATTCAACAATGCTCTTAATTTCATATGTACATGCACAAACATATTAGTAGAAAATATTGAAGGGTTGCCTAAGTAATATTTTCCATTCCACTACATTCTTTACAGCTTGTAAATAAATAACTCAGAACAATTCATTACACTACTTGTTATTCTTTATTAATCAGTGGTTAAGATTTTGATATTGAACTGGCTAGGATTTTTCTTCCTTCTGTGAAGTTGTGTGTTCTATAATGCTTCTTTTCAATTCACTATGTATAGCATATAAAGTGTGTCTAATGGAGTAGGAAGATTGGAAAGCCTTGTGATCCTTGAACTATGTTACAAGGTAGAAACCCAAGGGGGCAGGGTAGGTGCATCCCCACAAAGGGGTCACAAATACCAAAGTTGGTATTGGCTAGTGCCTTGAGCTAGAAGCTTTCCTTTACCCTTGTATTAACAGTGAATCTGGAGAGGATTCTAATAATCTCTTTATAAGATTTATATCAGTTAATATTGATGAATAAAATTCATGAGACATGAGCTAGGATGTCCTTTCAAGGTGTTTGTTGATTATTGGAAGTTATGATGGCCATTATGTCAGGCCAAGTGGTCGCACTCCCTTGATTGTGAGCATGATTGTGATCAAGATGGAAGACTTCATGGTCTAGATTGATTGTGTAGCAGTGATAGTTAGTGGGCTCATTCATAAAAGCTTTTATTTCACTAATCCTTTTTTAGAGTTGTCAGATTCAATTTCCAAAGGTTTTAATTACACTATAGAGTTGAGTTCTAAGAGAGTTGTGATTCACAGTGTTAAGTATAGCAGATATGACACTTGAATGAAGACAAGCATAGTAGAGGTATCAAAATTTGTTATAAGCTTACCTGCATATTATAAGGGACTTGGTTGGATTTTTTATAATTTTATAAACAAGTTCCATGCCGTGGAAATGTGAAAAAAAAAACAGTGATATTGCCACCATGTGGCTCTTGTCATATATGGTTTTATACTTTTTCAAAAAATTCTCTAAGAGCTCACAATGCTAAGATTCACTAGGACTTTACAAAGTTTTATTATTTAGTTAAACACTCGCCAAGATCTTACAAGATTTTATAATTGAGTAAAATATTCGCCATGCCTAGTGAGAGATTCGCCAAAAAATTATATATACATATTATATTATTGATAAAATCGCCTTCCATTTTTCCTATATACCATGGAGATTCGCCCATTTATTATACATATAAATTTAGGGGGGGGTTCTTAAAATTTTCCCTGGTCCCTGGATGTTGTCTTGTAGGCCTATGAGAGCGTCTACAGGTCCCTGGACATTGGCATGCACATACCATGAGAGTGTCCAGAGGTCAAGTTGTCCAAAAGCTTAGTGGGACCCAGGAGCTAGTTGGCAGGAAAGTTGGATGATCCAAATTCAAATAGGAACAAAACAAATTAAAGATATAACCATACATATAGAGATGCAGCAGAAATAATACTTCATTTCATTACTATAAAATACTGAAATATTCTTACAAACAGAAATTGAAATAAACTAACTAGGGCGATGGTAGCTTATCTCTGAGAAGAGATGTGGTGGCTACATGCATCTGAATTGTGTTACAATGAGGCTAGAAGGCTTATTTATTGTTGAGAAACAATGGAAAACCCTAAACATCCAAAAACCTAACCTTACAAGATGAAACGCCAAACTTTGGGCCCCGTTTGGGTAAATTGGTACATCAACTTCCATGGGTCATAACTTTGGCATACGATCTCCATTTAACGCACACAATATCTCATTAGAAATATCTATCCGAGAAATACAACTTTGTAAAGAGAAATATTGGTCCATGAACCCATGTTGCTCCCATTTTTCCCAAAAAAAACATTGTTTAGGGCCTCAAAACAGCTTCGGAAGTTCAGTACCTGAAAAACTGCTAAAAATAGTAAATTGTACTACAATTAAGGAAACTGAAAAGCTGAAAGAAACAATTATGGTGGTCCAAGTGGACTTGGCAGGTGGCCACAAATATCCACCTGGATCATTCCTCCCCCCTTAGGAAGAAATGGTCCCCATTGCGTTGAGTTCCTCCATGAGATGAGGAAACTTCTGCTGAACTTGGTCCCTGGTGAGCCACTTGCCCTGGTAAAGGATTTGTCCTGCTTTGACAACTCGATACAATTGGATATTCTGCTGGTGAGTGTGCTTGATCTGTGTGTCCATGATCCGATTAGTTGCAGCTTGTTCCATGCAATCTGGATTTAACTCTATGGATGTGAGTTGTTCTGCAATGTCGGATGTGTCTAGTAATGGTGGAAAGTATGGCCGAAGGCGGTCCACACTAAACACTGGGTGCAGGCAAAGGAATGGAGGAATGTTGAGCTCAAATGCATTATCTCCCACAGCCTTGGTAATGGTGTAAGGACCATATCGGAGTGGTCTGAGTTTCCGATAGGCTTCGATAAGGCATTCCTTTTGCAAATGCAACCAGACTTTGTCACCCACCTGAAACTTGTGTTGCACCTGATGTTGATCATGTCATTGCTTGTACTTGGCATTTGATTTCTCCAGAATGTCGTGGACCTGCTAGCAAATATGTTGGATATGCTCAATGAAGTTGTTTTCCTTATCTGTTTTGGACTATACATGAGCCGAATCTGCATGATTAGCTACAAATGGCATGGCCACATCAATGGGACATAGTGGCTGGAATCCCAAGCCCACCTGAAAAGGGTTATGGCCAGTCGTGCTGTGGAGAGCTCAATTGTAGCTGTGTTGAACATAGGGGAGACTCTCATCCCATGTGCATGGATGCTTTGAGTTTTACATGCGCAGAATGTGTATGATCATCATGTTGACAACCTCTGTCTGGCCATCAGTTTGAGGATGAAAGGTTGTGGACTTAGTGAGTTTGGTGTCTAGCATCAACTAGAGACTGGACCAAAATGTACTAAGGAACCTGCTGTCCCGATATGATATGATAGACTATGGGATCCCAAAGTCGACCCACACTCGTTCAAAGAAGAGTTTAGCAGTGGCTTCTGTTGTGATATTCTTCTTGAAGGCCGCCCTAATGGCCATCTTTGAGAACCTGTCGATGACCAAAAAAACATAGTTGTTTCCATGCTTAGTAGAAGGAAGGCTCAACATTTAATCCATGGAGATGGATTCCCAAGGTCGACTAGGGGTAGGCAGTGGGGTATAGAGGCCTTGCTTCTTGATGGTCGGTTTGGCAATGGTGTAGACAGTGCATGATCTTATGTACTTACCGACATCATATCGAAGATTTGGCCAATAGAAATACTTCTGCAGTACTGCCACCATTTTCTCGACCCCGAAACGCCTAGCAGCCCAACTGTAGTGTGCTTCCCAAATCATCTTGGCACGCTCACTTGAAGGAACATAAATGTGACCTAGGTGGCATAACAGGGCATCATGGAGGTGAAAATGTGGAACATGTTGATCCTCCAAGAGTGTCTCGTATGTGTGGCCAAATTTTGGGTCACTTTTGTAGAGAAGTGACCAATCAGAAGTCTCGTGCCCACAAGAGTTGAGCACAGTGGTTAATGCCATGATCGATGGTCGACTAAGGCAATCTACAACATTATTGGTGCTGCCCTTCTTATATTTATATTAAAATGGAACTGTTGCAGGTATGTGGACCACTTCTGATAGCGATCATTCTGCAATTTTGCTTGGGTCTATATGAACTGCAGGGGTCGATGGTCTGTGTGGATGACCATTTCCTTCCCCAAAATGTAATGCTTCCATTGTCGGTAGGCCTGCACAATGGAAAACATCTCTTTTTCATAAGTGGGATACTTCTAGACTATGTCTAAAAGTGCCTCACTGTGATATGCCACTGGATTCCTACGTTGAGTAAGGACTGCCTCAATAGCATAGTCAGAGGCATCTGTCTCGACCTCAAATGGTTGTTGCAAGTCTGGTAATGTGAGCATTGGTGTCGAGCAAAGGAGATATTTCAACTCTGTGAATGCCTTCTGTTGAGATTCAGACCAAAAGAATTTTCTTTCGCTCCTCCCTTGGTGACTTGACTCAAGGGCTAGGTGATATGAGAAAATCCAAACACGAATCTGTGGTAGAAGTTGGCAAGACCTAGAAAGATGTGGAGCTCTATCAGAGTGGTTGGAGATGGCCAATCATAAATGAATTTGATCTTGGCTGGATCCACATGCACCCCCCGTTCATCAATGATGTATCCTAGATATTGAACCTGGGTCATGCCAAAAGTGCATTTCTCCAAATTGGCACATGACTTGTGTTGCCGCAGTGTTTAGAGAACCTGTCGGATGTGGTGGAGGTGCTCTTCCCAACTCTGGATGAAGATCAGGATGTCATCCATGTATACCACTACAAATGAGTTGGTGAATGGTTGCAAGATGTCATCCATTAGCCTCATTAAGGTTGCAGGAGCATTCTTCAATCTGAAAGGCATAACCAACCATTCGAAAAGGCCCTCCTTGGCTTTGAAGGCAGTCTTCCACACATCGGAGGGTTCGATTGGTACCTGGTGATATCCTGACTTCAAATCGATCTTGCTGAAATATTTTCCCCCCTTCAATTGGTTCAGGAGGTCATCAATCCGTGGGATCAGGTACCTATTACGGATAGTGATCTTGTTCAACGCCCGATAGTCAATACAGAGTCTCCAAGTCCCATCCTTCTTCTGTACCAACACGATCAGGCTCCCAAAGGGAGATGAACTCGGATGGATGTGAACTTTTTGCAATAGCTCCTAAATATGCCACTTGATTTCATCGTTATCTAGAACAGAGTGCTGATAGATTGGTTCATTGGGCAGCGGTTCACCTGGGGTCAGATCAATGGAGTGTTAGACCCGACAGTGCAGAGGAACCCCTGCGGGGGAGTTGAAGATGTCCTCGTACTCCTCCATGACCTTGTCCATCTATAGTTGTCATGCATAGGGGCCCTGTTTAGAGGTCGTGGCCACCATCTTCTTCTTTCCTTGAGGGCGTATCATCAGGAAAACAAATTTCCCAGTTTTGGAAATGAGATTATTGCATTGTTTTTCAGTAACCAAAGATATGGTGGTAGGTGGTGCTACCTCTGGTATCCTGTAAAACTTATTTCCCAAAGTAACAATAATATCATGGGGCCTTGATTCATACATGGCATGTCGCTTCCACAAGTATGGTTGTCCTAATAATACATCACAAACATCAAGGGGAGCAATGTCAAACAATACCTCATCCGTGAAGGGCTTGATGTTGTATGGAAGGCGACACTGTTGGCTCATGCGAAGATCCCCTCCTTGGTGAAGCCACCCAATGGTGTACGGTTGTGGGTGTGCTATGGTTGGTAAGCCCAGCCGCTTCATGACCTTTGCCGAAATGAGGTTCTTTTGGCTCCTGCTATTAACAATGAACTGTAGCAGGGAGCCCTTTACCCACATCTGGGAGTGGAAGAGGCGCTCCTCCTCCTCTGGATCTTCAGGTTCCTCCTTCTGGATCTTCATGGTGGCAATGGTGGTGTTGGGCCCCGCATCGATAATCTTCTTCCCTTTGTCATTCCCTTTGTTGGGTTCTGACTCAGAGTCAGAAAATGCATCTTATTCTAAAAATTTTAGCTCGGCCACCAATACTACTTGGCTCGACACTCACTTGTGTTGTGAGTGGAGCTCTTATGGAACTCACACCACTTTCCCGTGTCCTTTTTCGGCTTTGCGGCATTGTTCTTTTCTCGTAGCTTTGGCGGGTTGTCTTGGGCCGCCTCGCCTTGGCTTTGTCCTTTCTTCTGTAGTTTGGGGGAACCTTTCCCTTGCTTTGGATTCACAGATCCAAAGTCTCGCTTCTTCTATTTAAACTTTTGCTCGATATTGATGGCATATCGGTATTCCGTGCCGAGCGAGGAGAACTTCAAGAATTCTATTTCTTCCTGGATGTACCTATGCAGGCAGTCGCCATATTTGAGTACCAAATGCTGCTCTGGATCCTTGATACCCAACTTTGTGCGAAGGGTATGGAAAATATTGGTAAATTTCAGAACATCTTGGTCCCTTCCCTGCCGCAGCGTGGTCTGCTTTATGTATTGATCCTCATAGCTTCCGACAGGGTAGTACTGCTCCTTGATGGCAATCCGGAATGAATTCCAAGTGGGTGCAGCTGAAAACAGTGAGGCTATACTTTCATCCTTCTACTTGCAGTAGGTTTCCCACCAATCCTTGACGTGGGGGGTGGCTTTGAGAAGAGCAAAAGTAATCTTTTCCCGGCCGGAAAAATCATGAACAAAAAAGTACCCTTCTAGCAAATTTAACCATTTATCTACGGTGTCTACATCTATATGACCCTCAAATATGGGATTGTCAAAGTTAACTTGTACCTTAAAGGGTGTGGCACTTCCAGAGTAGCTGCTGGAAGTAGATGTGTCGCCCCTGGGTAGCCGTTGAAGGATCTGGGCAAAGTTGTCCATCATCGCATTCCTTTGTCACTCGAGGGCCTCTTCGAGCAAGATTTTGATAGGATCTCCTGCCCCCTCGTCTTTCTTTTCATCTGCCATGGGAGGCCGTCGGGATTTGCGAGGCTGATCTTGCAAAGGTTCGACCAGTTCAAGCCCTAACTCCTTATATCCCAACCTCATTGGGGACATGCAAATAAAGACAAAGAAAGAGTAGACCGCTCTGATATCATTGATCCGGATTTAAACAAGAACGAAAAAAATTATAGATATAACCATACATATAGAGATGCATTAGAAATAATACTTCATTTCATTACCGTAAAATACTGAAATATGCTTACAAACAGAAATGGAAATAAACTAGCTAGGGCAATGTTAGCTTATCTCTAAGAAGAGATGTGGCAGCTACATGCCTCTGAATTATGTTACAATGAGGCTGAAAGGCCTATTTATTGTTGAGAAACAATGGAAAACCCTAAACATCCAAAAACCTAACCCTAGAAGATGAAATGCCAAACTTTGGGCCATGTTTGGGTAAATTGGTACATCAACTTCCCGGGATCGTAACTTTGGCATATGATCTCTGTTTGATGTGCACAATATCTCGTTAGAAATATCTATTTGAGAAATACAACTTTGGGAAGAGGACATCGGTCCATGGACCAATGTTGCTCTCAGTTTTCCCAAAAGACGTCGTTTAGGGCCTCAAAACAGCTCCGCAAGTTCAAGACCCAACAAACTACTAAAAATAGTAAATTGTGCTACAATTAAGGAAATTGAAAAGCTGAAAGAAACAATGGTGGGGGTCCAAGTGGACTTGGTGGCTGGCCACCAATATCCACCTGGATCATTGGATTAGTTCCTGAGGATCCTAGGGCTGATGTTGAATGTCTGTATGGTTCCTTCGGTTCCACTTCCTTAACGTGACTTAGGACATCGAATCACATGTTTAGATGTGGGAGGACGGTGTTACGGAGTGATATCAAAGCATGGTTCACCTCTCGAACTAGATGGGTTGTGTGTTGGTCATGCATGCATGTCAGTTTCATGTGTGTCTCTTAGACTTGCAATCCATCTGCTTGTTGCATTTGCATATGTTGAAGATAAATACATAAAGTGGACCACGCTGTGGTAGGGAAGTGACCAAGATGTGCCAGAGTTCAGAAATTTTTTCCATACCATTCACACAAATCTGGGTATCAAGGATTATGAGTGGCATTTGACACTCAAGTACCACCATTGTCTACACAAGTTCATCCATGACAATATGGAGTTCCCAAACAACTCCTTGATTGGCATTGCCTATCGATACGCTATCAAGATCAAGCAAAGGTTTAAACAGAAGAAGTGAGACTTTGGATTTTCAAATTCAAAGTAAGGGAAAAGTACCCCTAAACCACAGAACAAAGGAAAAATCCAAGGCGGGGTGACCCAGGACAACCCGCCAATGCCGCAAGAAAATAACAACACCATGAAGACAAAGAAGGACACAGGAAAGTGGTGTGAGTTCCATAACAGCCCCACTCACAACATAAGTGAGTTTTGAGCCAAGCAGTCACTGGTGGCCGAGTTGAAAGCTTCTGAATCAAATGCATGTTTCAACTCTAAGTATGAAATTGACAAGGGGAATGACAAAGGGAAGCAAATTATCAATGCGTAGCCTAGTGTGATTATTGTCACCAACAAGATACAGAAGGATGAGCCCAAATATCCAGAGGAGGGGGAGCAAGTCTTCCACTCACAGATCTGGGTGAAGGGTTCTTTGTTGTAGTTCATTGTCAACAATGGGAGCCAAAAGAACGTCATTTTAGTAGAGATCGTGAAGTAGTTCGACCTACCAACCACACCACACATGTAGTCGTACATAATCGGGTAGCTTCACCAAGGGTGAGATCTCTATTTCATCCAACAATGTCTCCTTCCCTACAACATCAAGCCCTTCACATATGAGGTATTATGTGATGTTTCTCCTCTTGAAGTTTGTGACGTTTTATTAGGCCAACAATACTTGTGGAAGTGGAATGTTGTGCATTGTCACTTACTGCAAAATGTGTTTTTAGTTGTCCAAAGAGTAAATGAACAGAGAATTTTGCAGTCATATTCCAAGCTAGAAAGTGCTATGAACAAAAATTCCAATGATATGTGAAAGTCCAAAAATGGACTCCTATATCAAAAGTTATGGTCTTCTAAAGTTTCAAGGATTTAAGCCTTGTGAAGGCATAACAGAATATCTAAGGTCAGAGACATCGCAGTCAGGCATATCGGTGATCGCATATCAGCGATCACACATTAGAGCATCAAGCAGATCATATAATCAAGTAGATTAGAACATCCAAAATCAGATGTTCGGAACTTCTAAACATGTGACCCTTTAAAAATTTGCAATATGGGAAAAGTTCTGATGGTGTTTAAAACCATCGGGGAATTCTGATAAAGGTTTACAACGGATTTCATCGCAAAACCAAAGGTGGACGGGTCCTTTTCTCTCTCCTCTAGTGGGACACATGGCATCATATGACTGGTTTCAATAAGGACACGTGGTAGGAAGTTTTTTCATTTTGAGGGGCCTATGGCGACAAATCAGGGTGACAAATGTCAACACTCATGAGGTGCCATGTGGAAGCGATGACGTCATATTGGAGATCGCGTATCGAAGGTTGAGGATATCGGCACTTTGTACCACTTGAGACTTGAAAAGGTTCACATGATAGGGGCTCTAATATTGGGTTAGTGCATGGTCTAGAAGAACTTAAAGGACTAAGGGCGCAAAGCACTTTACAAAGGCAAAATCCCCGACATGAACAAAATGCCCTAGCGCCTTAAGGCTAAGAAGTAGGTAATAGCCCTTGGTTATGTGATTCGAAATGTAGAAATGGGCTAAACAAAAGGGGCCAAGGACATCGAAACTCATTTTTTCATGATTTTTGTTAAGAATAAAGTTCTGATAAGGCATATCTCTGATATAACAGTATGGCTATATTACAGGGCATATACCACTCTGATAGTGAAATGAAGAGAGTTATTTCATGGATGATTCGGTACCTGTGGTTCTACGACACCACTAAGGCCACCATAAGTGATCGCTCCCAGCTCTAAAAGGTGGGAATTCAAGTGTTTAAGGGGAAAGCGACAGGAGAACTGACTGAGTGACTGAAGAGGAAACATCATGGCAGAGACGTGGCCTGCACAGAGGCCATCACAGGAATTTCAGAGAGATATTTTCCTCCATCATCATTCAGTTTTCCCATGTTTTGATATTCTATCATTTGTATTTTAAAGAAGGAAATCAAATTTGATTGCAATGATTTGGGTGGCAGAGCCTTTGCACGTCAATATAGCTAGTCAATTAGACAGTTGGAACTCGGCTAAGATATTTTTGTAACTGTTTTTCAAGCTCTCCCCCTCCTTATAAAAATAGGGAAGAAACACTTTACGCAGGCTCCAGAATTATGCACCCAAGAGGCCTAAATTATGTGGTTCCACTTTGGTTCAATTTGATTGTTCATGAGGTCCTTGGGCTAATACAATTGCTAAATATAATGGATTGGTGATTTGGTATCCATCTTCAAGGTTAATGAAACTTTTTTTTATTCCAATCACATAAATGCGCAATATGTTTCCCCATTTGTATATCATTGCATGTATGTCTTTCCTCTTCTAAAATTGTGTAATGAAGCTTCTAATTTCACTCTCATTTATGGATTTATAAATGCTGCTAAGTAGTGAACATTACATGTGCAAATGAAAATTTTACTTATGTTAGTTTATATCCTGCATTACCTATGTGTGCACAAATTTAGTAATTGTTGTTTGGATATAAATTTGTCCATGAGCCACAGAGCATGACAGCTTAATTTGTTCTCCATTATTTCTATGATTTCACCTCCTCATTCTTCTGTCCTTCTATTGTAACTTTTTGCTTAGGATTTTGTGTTATATCCAGCCCTCTGCATTGAATTCCTCCCTTTCCTTCCTCCTGTTCATTTTTACTGCAATGCCATTATTAAGCTACCAATTTTTGTGTGTCGGCCACCAGAACCAATACATTTCTCTTTGATATTAGCCATATTTACACCCTGAGTATTTACATCTATGTGTTTTCTTGAGTTTACCTTGATGAAGGGCTATTGAACCAAGTCCTAAAGTATTTCTTTTCAATTACATGACATATGGAGTGCAACAGAAAACCCTTAGACAATCTTAAAAAGAACTCCTCTTGGATTCCCTAGGCACTGGTCTCCTATCAACCCAGATGTTATCTGTAGGAGGCTTCTATATCTTCTGAAATAAATTGCGTGATAGGGGATAGAAAAAGCTACAACATTGTGTATGAGTCTAGGCCTCGCAATGTTATTTTTAATTTGGGAAATAAGTTGTATAGGAAACTGGAGGTAGCATTTCCTACCGCCATTTCTTTGATCACTGCGAAGCAATGCAGTAAGATCATTTCCTAGATTGGGAAAATTGTTTTCCTTATTATTCACTCTCAGGGTAAGAACAAGATTATGGCCACAACCTCTAGACAAGGCTCCTTCGCATGGCAGCAGCAGATGGACAAGCCTGTAGAGGATTATGGCCTACATCTTCACCTCACCCACAGGGGTACCTCTACACTATCAAGTCAAGCATTCCATTGATATGACCCTGGGCACGCCACTACCCAATGGACCAATCTATCAATGCTCTACTTTGGAAAACGATGAAATCAATAGGTAGATTCAGGAGTTGTTGCAGAAAGGGAATGTCATGCTAAGTTCATCACCTTGTGGGAGTCTGATTGTGTTGGTAGAGAAGAAGGACAGGACTTGGAGACTCTGTATTGACTATTGGACACTAAACAAGATCATTTTCCAGAATAGGTATCCAATCCCACGGATTGATGACCTTCTGGACCAGCTCAAGGGTGCCAATTATTTCAGTGATATTGATTTGAATTCTGGTTATTACCATGTACTAATCAAACCCTCTGATGGGTGGAAGACTACCTTCAAATCTAAGGAGGGCCTTTTCGAATGGTTGGTCATTCCTTTGGGGTTGATGAATTCCCCTATAACCTTCATGAGGTTAATGGAAAACATCTTGCAACCCTTCACCCACTCATTCAGGGTGGTGTATTTGGATTAAATTTTAATCTACAGTTATAGTTGGAAGAGAACCTCCACCATATTCGACAGTTCCTCCAAACTCTACGGCAACACAAATTGTGTGCCAATGGAGAAATGCACTTTTGGTATGACCCGTGTTCACTATCTGGGGTACATCATTGATGAGTGGGGTTTGCATATGGACCCATCCAAGATACAAGTCATTCAGGATTGGATAGCCCCAATCACTCTAACAGAGCTTCGCAGCTTTCTAGGTCTTACTATATTTTGCCACAAGTTCGTGTTGGTGTTCTCTCATATCACTTGGCCTTTGAGTCAAACACCAAGGGAGGAGCGAAAGTAAAGTTATTTTGGACCAAATGACAACATACAGCATTTTTTGAGTTGAAGCATCACCTCTTCTTTGCACTAGTGCTCACATTACCATACCTACAACGACCATTTGAGGTTAAGAAAAATGCCTCCGACTATGCTATTGGTGCAGTTATTACTCAGCAGGGGCATCCTGTGGCATATCACTGTGAGTCAATTTCAGAAACAGTCTAGAAGTATCCCATTTATGACAAATATATTTATTCCATCATTCAGGCCTGCCGAAAATGGAAGCATTACATTCTGGGGAAGGAAATGGCTAGCCACACAGACCACCGACCCTTGGAGTTCATACAGATACAAGGGAAGTTACAGAATGATCACCATCGGAAATGGTACACATACCTGCAAAAATTCCATTTGAACATTAAGTACAAGAAGGGAAACACCAATAATGTCGCAGACTACCTCAGCCGACTACCGGTCATAGCACTAACCACTATGCTCAACTCATCTTGCGCGAGACTGCAGGGTGGTCACATCTTTACAAGGGAGATCCATAATTTGGTAACACATACAAAAGGCTCCTGGAATGCAAGAAAGTTCCTATTTTTCACCTCCATGATGCACTGTTATGCCAACTAGGACACCTCTGTGTTCCTTCAAGCGAGCGTGCCAAGATGATTTGGTACGCACACTACAATCGTGTCGCTGGATATTTCAGGGTAGAGCAAAATAGTGGCACTGTTGCAGAAGTATTTTTATTGGCCAAACCTTCGACAGGATGTTGGGAAGTACATCAGATCCTGCACTAATTACACCATTACCAAATTTACCATCAAGAAGAAAGGCCTATATACTCCTCTGCCTACTCCTATTCGACCTTGGGAATCCATCTCCATGGATTACATGTTGGGCCTCCCTTCCACTAAGCATGAAAACGACTGTGTTTTTGTGATCGTTGATAGATTCTCTAAGATGGCCATTCTGATGACTTGCTATAGGAGTATCAAAGTAGAAGCCACTGCTAAGCTCTTCTTTGAACGAGTGTGGGTACACTTTTAGATCCCATAGTCCATTATCTCAGATTAGTACAACATGTTTCTAAGTACATTTTGGTCAAGTCTCTAGTCAATGTTGGATACCGAGCTCACTAATTCCATGACTTTCTAGCCCCAAACTAATGGCCAAGTATAGGTTGTCAACAAGATTATCATACACATTCCGCGCATTTACAAATTGAAGAATCCACACACATGGGATGAAAGCCTCCCCTACATCCAACATAGCTACAACATATCTCTCCATAGTTGAACTGGCCACAACACCTTTCAAGTGGGATTAGGATTCTAGCCACTATGACCCATTGATGTGGCCATACCATTTGCAGCTACTGAGGAAGATTTGACTCATGTCCAGTCTGAAGATGACAGGGCTAACAACTTCATTGAGTGCATTCAGCACATTCTCCAAAATTTTTATGACATATTGGATAGATCTAATGCTAAGTACAAGCAGCGACATGATTAGCATCAGGTGCCACCAAGTTCTAGGTGGGTGACAAAGTTTGGCTACATCTGCAGAAGGAATGCCTCACTGGGCCCCACCCCAAGCTTCGCTTACTCTAATATGGCAATACACCATCACCAAGGATGTAGGGGATAATTCCTTCGAAACTCAGTATTCCACCATTCCTTGGCATGCACCCAGTATTCAATGTAGACCACCTTCGACCATACATTCCACCATTGTTGGACACATACGACATTGCACAACAACTCATACCAACAGAGCTAAACCCAGACTACATGGAATAAGTCACAAATGATTAGATCTTAGACATGCAGATCAATAACACCCGCCAACAGAGGATCCATCTATATTGCGTTGTCAAATTGTGCAACTCCTTCACCAAGGAAAGTGGTTCACCAGGGACCAGGTTCAACAGAAATTCCCTCACCTCGTGGAGGCTCTACACGCAATTGGGACCATTGCTTCCTAAGGAGGGAGGAATGATCTAGGTGGATATTGGTGGCCACCCACCTATTCCTCCTAAACCTCATGTTGCTTTCCTCATTTGCCTTGTTTATAGTAGCATTCACTATTTTTAGCAGTTTTTCGAGTCCTAAACTTCTGGAGCAGTTTTGACCCCCTAAATGGCGTTTTTTTAGGTCTGCAACAAGCATGTATCCATTGGTAAGGGCATGTCACAAATAATTTAGTACTCTGAGAGATATTTCCAATGAGGTATCGTACGTGCCAAACAGAGATAATATGACCAAGTTACGACACCGGGAAGTTGGCTACCCAACTAACCCCAACAAGGCCCACAAGCTCTTGGCATTCCATCTCCTAGGGTTAGGGTTTTGGTTGTTTAGGGTTTTCCCTTCTTGTTCAATAATAAAAATGCCCTTACACATCATTGTAACATAGTTCAAAGGCATTTAATCACCACAGCTATTCTCAGAGATAAGCTACCATCTCTCGAGCTAGTTTATTTCCATTTATGTATGTAAGCATCTTTCAGTAATTTGATATTAATGAAATGAAGTTTATTTCTACTGTATCTATGTGTTTATTTGTATATCTATATTTTGTTGTGTTCCTTCATCAGTTTCAATTACATGAGTGGATAAAGCATGAATATACAACCTTTGAAAAATGATTCAATATTCTTATGTCCATAGATCCTACAAAACATAGCCATCAAGTACTATTACAATGTTCTGAGAGACTAGGTCTTATAGGTACTATCAAGATTCTAGTGAAACTTAGTTGGTTCCTGCCACCATGAATTGATCACTTCTCTAGTGTTTAGATGACTCCAAGTTGCATAAAATTGGGAATCCAAGTGCTTCTCAGGCTTGGGCAACCTGTAATATGAGTAAAAATCATGTGGCTAGTAGGAGGCAAGTTGTTTCCCACTAACACTATTGAACACCATGTTCTTAGTGTCTAGACCCTATAGTATCAATTTGATGACATCGGCACAAGGAAACACAAAATATTTGTAGGTAACTTCGTGGAACCTTGATTGTTTAATATTCTCATATACATCCCTATCTTCCACATCCTCTACAAAATCCTTTGCTTTGAATACATCCTTGATGGTGATCCATGTAACAATAGAATTTTTTTCAACGAAGCATTGGGTGTCTGATAAGATATTCACTCCTATTAAGATAATGTTTTTGGTATCTATAATACTGCTTTATGCGACCTCCTTTGATGATCCTTTATTTTGAGGCATAATGCTAGTAGATGATGAAATATTGATGTCCCATGGATTTGTAGTACCTTATAAAAAAATGCACTCATTGCAACAACAAATCAGTTCTGCAAAATATCAACTTATAATATAATCAATCACAAGCATAATACAACTAATGAGAATAATGATTGTGCAATATTGGAGCATAAGTGAGATAGAGTGACCTCACTGGTCATTGGAAATGCACACTATGCATTTTCTGAGGGAAGAATTCATAAGTCTTCACTAGAAGAGGGAGAGGTTGGAGACTAGAACTTTGCAATGCAGAGTTACAGCTGGAGAGAGAGGCCTTGTACTAAATAGTGCCCAGTTTCAAGGGACAAGGGGGCCTCACTAATGATTGTGATTATGCTGTGTAGTTGGGGGGCCACTGATTATGCAATGCATAGTTGTAGATGGAAAGGGGGAGTCACTACTAGAAGAGATTCACAATGTGAAGTTGAGGAGGGAAGAAGGAAATGAGAATTGTGTAGTTTTTTCTGGTATAAGGGTAGGCTCTAGATTTGTTTACTAAAGAGAGGAAGGATGTGGATCATCTTGATATTCATCCAAAAAATTCACTTACATCGATCAAACAAGATAATGAAAGGAAAAGGACATGCATGCATAAATACACCCAACATCAATAATTACTGGTCGGAAAAAATACAAGGAATGTGATGCAACACTAGAAAATAAGTGTAAAAAAATGAAACGACAATTGTATAAGCCAATAATAGAAAAATCAACACCTTTTTTATGAAAAGAAGGACAAAACAACACTTACAAAAGTAAAAATGAAAAAAGTGAAAGGAAAAGCAACAAAAAGTGACAATTGAGAGACCTACCTAGAAAAGCAGCACAATTGTGAATAAAAGCTCCTTGTGCTCACGGGAATGCATAGAGCTCCAAATATGAGTATGAAAATGAGCTCTATGATAGATTTCTTATATAGCTAATAAATTATGGGATTAGGATTAAGGTTTTAGACATACATGCCTAAAATCAAGGATCCACTCTTAGTTGACTCACACACGTAAGATTATCAATTTAGAAACATGTGTCATTCTACCAATTAGAAGTGTGCATGGTTGTCTTCAGGAAGTGCGCACTTCCTATTTTAAAGGAATTCATAGTTGTCTTACTTCGGGAGTTGCGTAGCTCAATGACTCAAGAGACTATGTTAAAAATAGCAACAGGAAATTCTAATTTAATTTGTCCTTGAATTAAATTGTGAATTAAATCGAAATTATATTCTCATAGCAACTTGTAATAGTTAATTATGTTGAATTGACTTAATTGACTTAGTAAATTCGAGTTGGAAGTCTATCTAGAGTCATGTAGAGTGATCCCTAAATTTTAGGGCCCTAGGTTGAGTTCTTTTGAGTTGTAATTAGATAACTCAGCCTAACTGAGTTATAGTCAGTTAAACTAGTTCTAATTGTTGGAGGAACTAGTAGGAGGTCTAGTAGTGGAGACAAGCATGAGTGCATCCATAGTACTACACCAGTTAACTAAATATTCACTCATAAATAACTCATGCATGTCAGTTCATAGGAAGACCTAGTTGAGATTAGAGTTCAGGTACAGTGTACTATCAGTTGTATAATTTTTTGAGTTATACAGATCATGCATGTAATCACTTGAGGGCCTATGGATGGATTACGTAGTTATGGAGAGTGGATTTTCCAATTAAATATGGGATAATTCTCTTAGGAATTACGCAAGGAAGTAGGGGCTTGGAAGGCAGCAGAATTCGCTAAGTGTTGGCTTGTGCTGGTTTGTGAAGCAAAGATTCAGATGGTACTAGTGCAGGAATTGTTCGGGTTGAACAAGCATTGTATTTTCTTCTCGGATCTTCTGGCTAATGCAATATAGATATTCAGGGTTTTCCTTGGTCATGGTGTAAGCCCTGTATTTTAGTGGGCATAACTTCAGATGGGCTCTAACAAGGCATTCTTTCCTCAAATGCAACCAAACTTTGTCACCCACCTGAAACTTATGTGGAACCCGATGTTGATCATGCCGCTTCTTGTACTTTATGTTGGACTTATCCAAGATGTTGTGCACCTGATGACGGATGTGTTGGATGTGTTCAATAAACATGGTTTCTTTATCAATCTTGGACTATATATGTGCATATTTTGTCTATGTAGTCATATGAGGCATTCCAACATCAATTAAACACAATGGTTGAAGTTTTAGACCCACTTGAAAGGGACTATGGCTAGTCGAGTTATGGAGAGAACTGTTATAACTATGCTACACAAAAGGAAGGATAGCATACTAGGTTTGTGGATACTTGATGTTATACATGTGTAGTATGTGCACTATCATTATGTTGATGACCTCTATCTTGCCATTATTCTAGGGATGGAATGCAGTCGACTTGGTGAGCTTGATGTCCAATAATGTTCAAATTCTTGACAAGAATGTGCTCAAGAACCTACTATCCTAAATATGATATAATGGTTTTTGTATCCAAAAATGTGCCCACACTCATTCAAAGAAGAGTTTGGCAGTGTCTTATGTTGTGATACTCTTCTTGCAAGCCACCAATATAGTCATCTTAGAAAATATGTCCATGATCGCAAATACACATCCATGACATTGCATGGTATAAGGGAGGCCCGATAGATAATCTATGGAGATGGATTCCCAAGGTTGGATGGGAGTAGGTAGAGGAGTGCACAATCCTTGCTTCTTGATGGTTGGCTTGGCGATGGCACAAGTAGTGCAGGATCTGATATATTTTCCAAAATCTTGTTAGATTTTTTTGCTAATAAAAGTAATTTTATAGTACAACCAAAATTTTCTCCACACCAAAGTGTCTTGCGACCCAACTATAGTGCGCCTCCCAAATCATCTTGGCACGCTCGCCTAAAGGAGCATAGAGGTGTCCCATGTAGCATAATAATGCATCCTAGAGGTGGCTATATGGAACTTGTTTACCATGCACTAGAATCTAGTATGTGGTGGCGAACTCTAGATCACTTTTGCACAGTTGCAACCATTTTAAAGTCTCATGGCCACAAGAGTTGAGAGCAATAGTCAATGCTACAATTGGGTGCCAACTAAGACAAGTTGCAACATGATTGGTGTTACCCTTCTTTCATTTAATGTTCAAGTGGAATTGTTGCAGATATGTAGACCACTTCTGATTTCAATCGTTCCATAACTTCCCTTGTGTCTGTATAAACTAAAGAGGTCAGTGATCTGTGTGGATGTCTGTATCCTTCCCCAGATTGTAATGTTTCCATTTTCAACATACCTGCATGATAGAATACATCTCTTTATCATAGGTGGGTTATTTTTGAATTGTATTAGAAATTTCTCACTGTGATTGGCCATCAGATGCCCTTGTTGGGTGAGAACTACACCAATAGAATAGTCAAAGTAATTTGTCCCAATTTCAAATGGTTGTTATAGGTCTAGAAATGTGAGTATCGGTGCAAAGAAGAGATGATACTTCAACTCAACGAACGCCTTATGTTGGGACGCAGATTAGGAAAAAATTTCTTTCGCTCCACCCTTGGTAACCTAACTCAAAGGCCAAGCGATATAAGAGAATCCCAAAATGAACCTCTGATAAAAAATGGCAATGCCCAAAAATATGTGTAGTTCTATTAGAGTCGTCGGAGTTGTCCAATCTCGAATGACTTGGGTCTTAGCCGAATCCACATGCACACCTTGCTCATCAATGATATAGCCTGGATAATGTGCCTAGATTATTCCAAAGGTGCATTTCCCCAAACTGGAAAATAGTTTGTGTTGTCGCAGTGTCTAAAGGACCTGCTGAATGTGTTGCAGGTGCTCTTCCCAACTCTTGTTGAAGATGAGGATGTCATCTAGATATCCAACCACGAATGAGTTGGTGAAGGGCCGCAAGATGCCATCCATTAGCCTCATAAAATTTGTAGGGGAATTTTTCAACCTGAAAAGCATGACCAACCACTCAAAAAGGCCCTCCTTATATTTGAAGGAAGTCTTCCATACATTTGTGGGATTTATTGGAACTTGGTGATATCCAGACTTCAAATAAATCTTTGTTGGGTCCCTATAATACTAGTGATTACCCCATTACTATTGTAGTTATACCCCTTATTTATATTGATGTACCCATGTAGTGCCCATATTGTTACTATTGTGCCACATAGAAGCCCACTATTGTTATTGTTGTGCCCTACAATATTATTGTTATGTAGGCTTTGATTGTATTGGGACCACTTAGACTCCTATATATAGAAAGGAGGTATTTTCATTTGTATCATCCAAGAATTGTTCATTTATGTAATGTAAAGGAGGTTGCCCCCTCGAAGAGGCTGAATTCTAAGGCGTGGATCTCTCTTTTCTATCTTTTTGTGAGCTGGTTTCATAACATTTGGTATCAGAGCTTTGGATTCTAGGGTTTCGCTGCTCCAAACAGGTCATCGTGGCATTTTCGCTATAACTTTTTTTCTGTGACGTTTCAGAAGTCGCAAAAAAAACCCATTTGAGAAGAATTGGCGCTGAACCTTGGGTCCGAATTTCAGAGCTTTTCGCGCGATATTTTCGGAGATATGATCTGAGGAAGTTGGCCTTTTTGCAGACTCCTGAATTACATTCAAAACAGGTGACCTGGGGAAAATCGTCATAACTCTCTCTCTGAGGATCAGATTGAAATTTCGTAAAAGGTACAGAAAGAGGACGGACTGTAGTTTCTTGTATGTGTGTTTTAGATTCAAAGGTTGAAACAGTGACTCGTGGCACGTCGTACAAGTTCGCTCTACTGAACCAGTCTAAAAGCAAGTCACTGTGGGAGATTTCACATAACTCTTCCTTGGAGAATCCAATTTGGCTCAGACTTGTGGCATTGGAAAGAGGACGCAGAAGGCTACTACAGGTAGAAATTTCAGAACTGGATGATTCGAAATTACAGAGATACATCAGATTCAATATCAGGCTTCTATAAAGTGAAAAAAAGGTGTGTAGTTTTTTTTTTAAATTTTTGTGTAAGCTTGGTTTAATGGAATTCAAAGGGCATAGTAAAGCATTATTATCGGTAACTGATGCCCCGAGGAAAGAAAATGCAAACACCTAGTAAGGAACCTGAAAGCTCTAGCATGACTCATGAAGAAGAGGAAGAAATGCTACATGATATATCAAAATTACAAGAACAAGTGCAACAAATGTCACGCTCACAAAAGCTAACAGAAGCTAAGATAAGTGGCGTGGAATCTAAGATAAAGGGCATGGAAGCTAAGATGGATGATTCAAAGACAGATTTGAAGAGAGACATGGCAGATTTGAAGATAGATTTGAAGACAGATTTGAAGAGAGACATGGCAGATTTGAAGATAGATTTGAAGACAGATATGGAAGAATTGAAGAAGTTGCTACAAGAAAGTGTCACTAATGGTGAAAAGGTAGTAAAGGAAACTCATGATGAGAACAAAAGAAATGTTAATCATGATTCCATAGACGCTAATGTTGGATCGAAGACTCACCATGTTCCAAAAATCGATATGAGGAAGTTTGATGGCAAGGATCCCGCCACATGGATATTACAGATGGAGCAATTCTTCGATCTCAATAATGTGCAAAACACACAAAAGGTACGTATGGCAACTTTATATTTGGAACCAAATCAGTTTGTATGGTATCAATGGCTTTGTTCTCGTAAACAATTTATCACTTGGGCAATTTTTACGGAAGAATTGATAGCACATTATGAGGATACAAAAAGCAACACTTTTTTTAGCCAATTGATAAGTCTCAAACAAAAGGGTTCAATAATGGAGCACATTGAGGAGTTCCAAAAATTGAACATAAGGGTAAAAGATATTCCAGAGGAGCATAGGATTGATGTGTTCATAGGGTCTTTAAAGGATAATATCCAACATGATGTGCGCCTTTGGGAACCTGATTCATTAGAGAAGGCATTCAGGTTAGCAAGAAAAATGGAAAGCAAAATTATGGCAACTAGGAAGCATACCATTCACAACTATAAAGATGGAAGTGTTGTTGCCCATAGTCTTCCACAACCTACAAGGTTGACACCACAACAATTGGAAGAAAAAAGAGCAAAAGGGCTTTGTTACAATTGTGATAGCAAATACACAAAAGGTCATAAGTGTGCTGAGAAGAAATTATTCTACATAGATTGTGAAGAGGAAGAAGAAAAGGAGCAAGAAAGGTCAAAAGAAGAGGATATATTCCAGGAACAAAGCCTAGATGAAGAACAAATAAATCCGACCATATCTTGTAATGCATTGGCGGGAATTACCACTCCTCAAACCATCAAGATAGAAGGACAAATCAAGAAGAAAAAGGTAATAGTGTTGATTGATTCAGGAAGCACCCACAATTTTATTCATTGTAGGGTAGCAAAAGAATTGAATTGCTTCCTATATCCAGCACCAGAGTGTCAAGTGATGATTGCAAATGGAGGAACAATAAATTGCTCTGGAAAGTGCCATAATATCAAGCTATCCATGGGAGAATATGTATTGACTAGCCCAATGCTTTCCATTCCAATGGGAGGTGCTGATGTTGTACTAGGAGTCCAATGGCTACAATCCTTGGGTACAATAGCTTTTAATTTTCAAGAACTTTTCATGAAATTTTCTGTGGAAGGAAAGGAAGTTGAATTAAGGGGTATTGCAGGGAAACCAGGAAAGATAATCAGCTCTAATGGTATGACAAAGCTTCTAAAAAAGGAGCAAAGAGGTGTAATTGCACAATTATGTTCGCTAGATGTTTCCACATTGGAATCATCTATTTCTCCAGATCTCCAAAAAGTCCTGGACAATCATTCCAAGGTATTTGAGACTCCCAAAGGTCTCCCACCTATGCGTGATCATGATCATGCTATTCATCTGATTCCAGGAAGTGTTCCTCCAAACATCAGGCCGTACAGATATCCCTATGTCCAAAAAAGTGAAATTGAACGTATGGTTGCAGAAATGCTAGAGGCTGGTATAATTCAACCGAGTCAAAGTTCTTTCTCTGCTCCAGTAGTATTGGTGCACAAGAAGGATGGATCATGGCGCATGTGTCCGGATTATAGGGAGCTCAACAAGCTCACTATTAAAGATAAGTTCCCCATTCCTGTCATTGATGAATTACTGGATGAATTGCATGGATCAATTTACTTCACCAAGTTGGATCTTCGTTCAGGATATCATCAAATCAGAATGAAGATTGAAGACATTCCGAAAACGGCATTTAGAACTCATGAGGGTCATTATGAATTTTTGGTCATGCCTTTTGGCCTTACCAATGCACCTTCAACATTTCAAGGTTTGATGAATTCAATTTTCAAACCATTCCTTAGAAAATTTGTGTTAGTATTTTTTGATGATATACTAATCTACAGCAAGTCTTGGAAGGATCATGTTGAACATGTTGACAGGGTGCTACAACTATTGGAGGAGAAACAATTATATGCAAAAAGATCCAAATGTTTCTTTGGAGTCCAGGAGGTGGAATATTTGGGTCATATTGTATCTCATGAAGGAGTTAAGGTAGACCCTAGCAAAATTAAAGCCATTAAGGAATGGAAAATCCCCACATCCATAAAGCATCTGCGAGGATTTCTTGGGTTGACAGGGTATTATCGCAAGTTTGTTAAGAATTATGGGAGAATAGCAGCACCTCTAACAACATTATTGAAGAAAGATGCATTTTCATGGACTCCGGAAGCAACAAAGGCCTTTGAACATCTTAAAGAGGCAATGTGCCAAGCACCGGTCTTAGCTACACCGGACTTCACAAAAACCTTTATTGTGGAATGTGATGCTTCAGGAAATGGAATTGGTGCTGTTCTAATGCAAGATGAAAGACCCATTGCTTTTGAAAGTCGTCCAATCAAGGGAAAGTTTTTAAGCAAAGCTATTTATGAGAAGGAAATGTTGGCAATACTCCATGCACTTAAGAAATGGCGACCCTACCTAATGGGAAGACACTTCAAGGTAAAAACGGATCATGATAGCCTTAAATACTTTTTAGAACAAAGATTATCCTCTGAAGAGCAACAAAAGTGGGTCACAAAGATGTTGGGTTATGACTTTGAAATCATCTACAAAAAAGGGAAGCAAAATGTGGTGGCAGATGCACTCTCAAGAAAGGATGAGGATGTGGAAGCATTGTTGTGCGCCATTTCTATTATCCAACCAGATTGGATAAATGAAGCAAGGGAGGAATGGAAGAATGACGAAGAAGTGTGGGCACTTATTCGAAAGCTACAACAAGATTCCAGTACGTCTGATACATTTAGCTGGAAAAATGATTCGTTATGGTACAAAGATCGCTTATACCTCTGTAAGAATTCCCAGCTAAAACAAAAGATTCTTATGGAATTGCACACTTCTCCCTTAGGAGGGCACTCAGGATTTTTAAAAACTTACCACAGGGTTAAGAAGGAATTTTTTTGGGATGGCCTTAAATCAGATATTCAAAAGTTTGTGGCAGAATGTTTGGTTTGCCAGCAAAATAAAGTTGAAACAATTAAGACACCAGGTCTATTACAACCTTTATCCATTCCAAGCCAACGTTGGGAGGAGGTTTCAATGGATTTTATCACAGGTTTACCCAAGTCTGAGGGAAAGAGTGTCATCATGGTGGTAGTTGACAGACTTACCAAGTATGCACACTTTTGTGCATTATCACATCCATTTAAAGCCAGTACAGTTTCTACTGCATTTATGGAAACAATTCAAAAGCTACATGGAAACCCAAAGATTATTGTAAGTGACAGAGATCCCATTTTCACTGGAAATTTTTGGACAGAATTATTTTCTTGTCTTGGTACTCAGTTAGCTCATAGCTCATCTTATCATCCTCAATCTGATGGGCAAACTGAGATAGTAAACAAATGTTTGGAAGGATATCTTCGTTGCTTTGTATCTGATAAACAGACACAATGGGTCAAATGGTTGCCTCTGGCTGAATGGTGGTATAACACTTCCTTCCATACAGCAACAAAAATGACCCCATTTATGGCACTTTATGGGTATCAACCACCATCCATCACATCATATTTAAGAGAAAATTCTAAGGTTCAGGCAGTGGAACATCACATCGAACATCAACAACAAGTCCTCCAACTCTTAAAGGATAACCTCGTGTTGGCACAGAATAGAATGAAACAACAGGCAGATCAACATCGCAGTGAAAGAAGTTTTGATGTAGGTGATTGGGTATTCCTACGGCTACAACCATATAAGCAAATGTCCCTCAAGCAAGCTAAGAAGGATAATAAATTATCACCAAAGTATTATGGTCCGTACAAGGTGTTGCAAAAGATTGGTACTATGGCATACAAATTGGAGCTTCCTGCAGCTTCTCGATTGCACCCAGTTTTCCATGTTTCATGTTTAAAGAAGGTTATAGGCGACAAGCTCCCAGTTCAAACAATATTGCCAGAACTTGACGAGGAAGGAAAAATTATATTGGAACCGGAAGCAGTCACAGAAACAAGAACTCGACAGCTACGAAATCGATCAATTTCAGAGTATCTTATCAAGTGGAAGAACTTATCCGCTGAAGATTCCACATGGGAGGATGAGAATTTTATGCAGAAGTATCCAGAACTACTCAAGCGTTGAGGACAACACTTTTTTGAAGGAGAGGGGCATGTTGGGTCCCTATAATACTAGTGATTACCCCATTACTATTGTAGTTATACCCCTTATTTATATTGTTGTACCCATGTAGTGCCCATATTGTTACTATTGTGCCACATAGAATCCCTCTATTGTTATTTTTGTGCCCTACAATATTATTGTTATGTAGGCTTTGATTATATTGGACCACTTAGACTCCTATATATAGAAAGGAGGTTTTTCATTTGTATCATCCAAGAATTGTTCATTTATGTAATGTAAAGGAGGTTGCCCCCTCGAAGAGGCTGAATTCTAAGGCGTGGATCTTTCTTTTCTATCTTTTTGTGAGCTGGTTTCATAACAATCTTGTTGAAATACTTGGCTGCTTTGAGCTGGTCAAGAAGGTCATCAATTTGTGGGATTGGGTACCTATTTCTAACAGTGGTTTTTTTTAATGCTCGATAATAAATGTAGAGCCTCCAGGTTCCATCATTCTTTTGTACAAGTATAATCGGGCTCCCACAAGGTGAGGAACTTGCTGGGATGTGACATTTTTACAACAACTCTTGGATCTATCACTTGATTTCTTCATTTTCTATCATGGATACATGGTATATCGACCCATTGGGTCGAGGTGCTTCGGGAGTCATATCGATCGAATGCTTGACCAGACAGTGCGAAGATACCCCTGTGGGTGAGGAGAATACATCCCTATATTCTTCCATGACCTTATCCACCTACTTCTACTGCATGGGGGACCCTTCCTGGGGGCCATGGATGTGGACACTGTCTTCCCCTTACTTTGAGATTAAATCAGAAAGAAAGAAAAAAAGTCTCTATTTGGGAGATGATCTTACTGCATTACTTAGTAGAGATCAAAGAGATAGCAATAGGCAAGGCTACCTCTGGTATCTTGCATAAATTATTTCCCAAATTAATAATAACAATGAGAGGCTTGGACTCATACACAACATGACTCTTCCATAAGTATGGTTGACATAATAACACAAAACAAACTTCAAGAGGAGAAACATCACATAGTACCTCATCTGTGAAGGGCTTGATATTGTAGGGAAGGTGGCACTTTTGGCTGACGTAGAGATCTTGTCCTTGGTGGCACCACCTAATGGTGTATATTTGCAGGTGTGGTGTGGTCGGCATGGCTAACAACCTCTGTTGAAATGAGGTTCTTTTGGATCCCACTATCGATAATGAACTGTAGTAGAGAACCCTTCACCCGCATCTATGAGTGGAAGGGACACCCCCCTCCTCTGGATCTTCAGGCTTGGTATTCTAGACCTTAGTGGTGGTAATGGTGCAACTGTGTTCTGTGTCAATAATCTGCTTCCCCTTGTTGTTCCCCTTGTTGGGTTTTGGCTTAGAATCAAAACATGCATCAAAATCTAAAGATTTTATCCCGACCACCAATGACTACTTGGTGTGACGCTCATTTGTGTTGTGAGTGGGGCTCTTGTCGAACTCACACCACTTTCATGTTTCCTCTTTCATCTTCATGGTGCCATTATTTGCTTGCGACTTTGATGGGTTGTCTTGAGCCACTCCTCCTTTGCTCTATCCTTTATTCTGTTGTTTGGGGGTGCTCTTTCCCTGCTTCTGACTCGCAGATCCAAATTCATGCTTCTTTTGTTTAATTTTTTTATTAATCTTGGTAGCATATTGATATGTTGTGCCAAGCGAGGATATGTCCATGAAATCCATTTCTTCCTAAATGTGTTTGTGCAGATAGTCATGGTACTTGATCACCAAATGTCACTAAGAGTATTTGATACTCGAATTTATTCGTAAAGTATGAAAAATATTTGTGAACTCATGCACATATTGGTCCCTTTGTTGTTGTAGTGTGGTCCATTATATGTAATTGTCCTCACAGCTCCCCATAGGGTAATATTGTTCCTTGACAACATCTCGGAAAGAGTTCCAATAGGGTGTGGCCGTAAATAGAGAGGGTTCCTCAGTGATTTTCTCACAGTAATTTTCCCACCATTCATTGACATGGGGGGTGGCCTTAATCAGTTCAAAAGTAATATTTTCCCTATCCGAGAAACTATGGACTGAAAAATAACCTTCCAACAGATTCAACCATTTATCTATAACATCTACATCTATTTTACCTTCAAATATAGGTATATCAAAGTTAACTTGTACCTTGAAGGGGGCAGTGCCTCCAAAGTGACTGTTGGATGAAGATATGTCACTCGTGGGCATCCATCAAAGGATTTGGACAAAGTTTTCCAACATCTCATTGATTTTTGTTTGAGAGATTCTTTGAGAAATAGTTTGATAGGATCTTATGCTCCCTAATCTTTCTTTTCTTCCACCATGGGAGATCGTTGGTGTTGGTGGGGACGGTCTTGCAAAGGCTCAACTAATTCAAGTCCCAACTCCTTATACCCCAACCTCGTTGGGGACATGCACAAAAAAATAGATAAAGAGCAGACCACTCTAATACCACTAATATCGATTTATGAAGCAATGAAATGGAATACAGATATAAACAAAAGCAAAGAGTTACAGTGAAAATATAACTTCAAATCATTAATAATAAAGTATTGAAAATAGTTACATATAGAATGAAAATAAACTAGCTCGGGCGATGGTAGTTTATCTCTCAAAAGAGATCTGACAACTACATTCCTTTTAAATTATGTTACAATGAGGCTCAGAGGCCTATTTATTATTGAGAAATAATGGAAAACCACAAACATCTAAAATCCTAACCCTAGGATATGAAGCGCCAAAAGTTTGTTGGCCCTGTTGGGTTAAATTGGTACATCAACTTCTTGGGCTCGTAACTTTGGCATATGATATTTGTTTGAAATGTATGATACCTCATTAGAAATGTCTATCTGAGGACTACAACTTTTTACTACAAACCCATGTTATGGGCGATACATTTTCCCATTTTCTCAAAAAAAAAAAATGTCGTTTAGGGCCTCAAAATGTCTCTAGAAGTTCAAGACCCCAAAAAATGCCAAAATAGTAAACAGTGCTATAATTAAGAAAATTGAAAGAAACAATGTTGGGGGTCCTAGTGGAATAGGTGGGTAGCCACCAATATCCACTTGGATCAACTATAATGTAAATTGGTAGTGATACTACTACCCATATTCAAAAATAAAAAAGCCCAAACATGTGCATGTCAAATGGAAGGATAGTTAGCGGCTTCTTAATTGTTAGACGTGGTTGTTGGAAAAAAAAATACTGAGGGAGGGTGAACCAATATTATGCAAATTTTAAACAATTATTTATGCAGACAAAAACATTCACTACCAGCTCATATTTTATAAGTATTTGTTTTTTCTTGATAGCTCATATTTTGGGTGCTTTTTACTTTTGGTGTCACCTTTAATTTAGATCCATTCGAATTATCATTTCTCATCTATTGGGCGAGTGAGAGTTTAAACATTGTCGCTAATCCTTTATGGCCCCTATCTAGCAACACTTTCTTATTATAATCACAAGCCACTTGAATCCCAAACTCAACACACTCATCACTTATATGATCCATTATGCATGACCATATGCTAGTGACTAGGCGCATGAGGTATTAGATTTTGGGATCATGACATTATCCTTGGTATCACCATTTACCAAAATACTCTAACCCCATGGTTGATAGGCTAAGTCCTTGCACACTTAAAACTTAGTCCCATCAAAACCTAGGGCATGATTGTCGCCCTAAATCCTTCTCACTACTTTGTTGACATTTTTTAAGATATATATCACTCCAAATTTCGATGGGTCGAAGGACTGATATGTCGAGTAGTGATTGGCCCTCGGGCACTTTCTCACTAGCCCCAATTGACTGAGGGTTGGAACTAGATGCTTACTTCTCACCACCTTGCCACTTGGGGTTTTGTTGATTGTTAAAATTCCTTCCAACTCATGCGCTAATAAACATAACCATCAATAAACAACGCTACACTAGATAATAAATTTTCCATCTGCAGACCCCGGCTCATCACCTATCAATTGAGGTATAACATTGACTAATTTGTTTCAATGGAATGATAGATAGAGCTATTATATTTTGTGAAATTTTTTATCTATCAACCAACACCTACCACTCACTACTAGATGGCATACACATTTGTTTCATTTCTTTACCTGGGTGGTGGCAGTGGTCCCACCTTCGAAAATAACCAAATTCACCGAAAATATTTAACATTAAAAACCTTCACACAACTAATCCTTGGAATAGATCTTGAGATTTTTCTACTTCATGTAGAAATTAATGTGTAGATTATAAATTTCTCATGAAATTTACTAAATCACAAGACTAGAATCTACGCTACTGATCCATGGAAGCAAATTCACAATCGAGAACACAAATCATTAACATGCATTAAGATTCAACACATATAAACAAAGATTTATCTAGGGGAAAGAATTTTCTCAAAACCCCTTACTATTTGTATTGCATTAATAAAAGAATCTGGATGAATACAATATGCTCTACTCAAGCTTGAGCTCAACCTGCACCTGTAACTTCTATCCTCTACTTGACTAACCGACATTGGCTAATACCTAGCCAAAATTTCGAGCCTCCAAGCTCCTATTCCCTTGCATTTTTTGATGAGGAATTATCCCCTATTAATTAGGGAAATTTCTCATTGAGAATTGCGTAATTCCTTTAGGCCCTTCTTTGACTGCATGCACCACCTATACAACATGAACTAGTTTACAATTGATAGTACACTTCCCTTGAAATCCAATCTCAACTGGGTAAGTCAAATTCTCTACATGCATGAGTTAATTTAGGTTGATTAATCAGTTAACTGGATGATCACTCAGTATGAAAAAAGTTACACACCCTTAACTTGACCTCCACTAGTTCTACTAACAGTGAGAACTAGTTACACTGATAATATCTCAAATTAATTGAAACAGATTGCTACAAATTAGCGATCAATCATGTAGAAATGAACTAAAGTATCTCCAACTCGAATATACTGAGTTAACTGAGTGACAAGAGCCATGTCACCTCAGTGAACTACCTCCAAGTATTCTACTGAAATTCAAATTCAAATTTCTCCTAATTTAATCAAGGGAAAAATAAATTAGGAATTTCTTGCTGCGTTTTCAACACTCCCTCTCATTAAGAAACGGATTCACATCTACCCCGATCTAGCACCTTTGTAATGTACTGCATGCAACACCTCTCATTATTTTTTCTACAACTGCAACATCTGCAACTAAGAAGAATCCAAAAAAAACAAACTGAATCAACTATGTCTGCAACTGTCTACTGGGAAAATTGTGTTGTTGCTGACTCTGCTACTGAGCCTCTTGCTCTACCGTCAACACTCCCCTTCACTCCTTAGTATTTGACTTACATTCATCCTCCTTCTACTAAATATTGTGGGCCCTTGTATCGAGGTAATGATCCATGAGAAAAATTCCTCAATGGACCCTACCAAAATTTCTGCAACTCTTGGATTGAGGATCTACACAGCTCCACCTCACTCTTGGAGGTATAGTTGCATGTGCTCCCTCAGCCCATTTGGCTCTAACTCTCTCCCTGGTATAGGTCTCTACTTGAGTGGATGTCTCAACTCTTCCTCTTGTCTTCTTCTCCATTTGTGGCTACTCTATAAATTCTTGAGGCTTCTTCTATTGTTGCATGTTGAGAGGTCTAACATGCTCTTTCTCAACCACCAAATATCTAGTCTCTGCCTCACTCCTCAAGGCTTTGAATGCATCTTCTACATGAAGTGAATACAGTTTCTTGACTCAAACTTCAACCTGCTTCATCAGTCCCATGTCGATTTGTATCAAGAAAGCCTTCCTTTTACTGAATATCACATCGTAGCCATAGTCTTCCAACACCACAACGAAAACTAGATTCTTATTCAAACCCGGTGCATATATCACATCCTTGAGCCTAATAAGGGAGCCACGCTCCCTCTGAAAAGTAACAGTACCAATGTAATTTGCGCTATACCTTCCATCATCTCCCATATAGATGTGCATCTAGAGATCCTTCTCCCCCAAGCTCAATCATAATATTCCATGCCAAGTGTGCAATGATGAGTTTGTTTCCCTCGACTACTAATTAAAATATTAGCACAAATTGAACTCTAGCTTCCATCTAAGACAATAATTCTAAGGAGTACAATAGCCTCCATTATTATCTTATCCTCCAGGTGTGTTTCCCATGCTAATACAGTTTGTTTCAATAATTGGAATTTAAATCATACTCTTGTGTGAATGACTTCTTTTGGACACCTGATCTGAGTTGACTTCAGTGTATGTTGGAATTCATAACAAAATATACGGACAAGATGGGAGAGCTCATGCCCCCCTCCACCAAACTCATCCATGATACAAAATGAACTCACATATGGCTGAAGCATTCTATGTCAGTTCCATTGGTCTCTCCACACCAACCTAGGGGAAATGTTAGGTATGCTTGACCAAACTCTCCATGTCAACCCAAGGGGAATACCTTCAACAATTGCATGCAAAAAAATCCTTTGACTTCACCACTTGTGTGAACCCATAAGGTGGCATAATTCACTTAAGTCTCTAATCTCATCCATTAAGGAATGGGATAATATCTCTCTTTCCCATTGAGTAGAAAGGTTTCAATGGCTATTCCAATTCCCTTATTGTTCATTATATATTCTTCCTAATTTTTTTGTTGCAACACATGAATCATATAGTAGGAATGAATCTTATTTAGGAGGGTTTTGATTCTCTTAAGGATGCCCTAAAAAATTTTCATCTTCTGGAAAAGTATCAATGACCAGATAGCATGTTATATTCCTGGAATTCCCTATAATGATCATATTATTAATATTATGGTCACAAACCTAAATTAAACCTTGGAAAGAAACATATGCTTCAACCTGGTTGTTGGTACCATTTCCCAATCCTGATGCATAGGATATTTCAACATGTCTTTTGGGGAAAACGATAACATCTCACACCCACTCCACCCCTACTAGAATATATTTATATTAGTATAAATAAAAAATCATAAAAAAATAAAATATTGTTCAAAGAAATAAACACACTTTAAAATTTTAATTGAGCTTTTTTATTTTTATAACAAAAATAAAAATAAAAAATTATCTAGATTCTTTTCATTTATTAGTTCCTTCATTATGTTATCACTGAAAAATTTTCAAAAAAAATTTGGTCAACTTGTATGGTTTCAAAGTTGTAAGTCAGTCTTGGTCAAGTCATTTCTATTGTTTTGTTTAAGGAGTCTAAAACATATGATATAGTCTTGTTCCCTTTGTTAAATAAGGTCAACAATCTTGTTTTACCCACCATTGATCCCACATTTTTTTCAAAGTGTCATGTGTTAAGGCTGTTTCAAAATTTACATGCGCTACGAAATCAACTAGGAGTTTTCGTAGCGCAAACTCATAAAAATACACTATGTGTCCTACGAAAACATGGATTCGTAACTAAGAGATTTCGTAGCGCAAAACACAAAATTTGCACTGGCTGCGCTACGAAATCAGGGATTCATGCTATATCTTGTCTAGCTGTCTTTTCCATCAAAATCCGTTAATATTTCATCACCATGTGTCAATCCTTGAACCATGCCTATCACATGCAGCCATTCATTCTCATCATTAGATTTGTTAGATGTCTTGTACGCATTCTTTCAAATTTCAAAAAAGTAAGGTGAGATGAGTTAGTCTTGGCTTTTCTCGTGTTCCTTTCATGCATAGGAAGACAATTAGCAAGCTTAAGGATGGCACTCATCAGAACTTTTTAAAAATTCAAGCAAGGTAGTGTTCAAACCAATATAGTGCAGGTTTATCTTCAAGTTTCCTTGCAAGGATATCATAGACATGTCTAAGACGAGTAACCAGAAGTCAGTTAGCCAAGGAAAAGGGGAAAACAGTGATTATTGATGAAATCCCAACTTCAAAGGGAAGTTTGAACAATCTCCTCCAGGCTATCGACATAGAAGATTCCCCTCTGGTCCAAGCAGATTTATTTGAAGTAGGTAAGAACAAAACAAAAAGAGTTAAATCTTCTAAGAAACTCCAATTTGATGACCAGGTCTCAGAGTTTGTTTTCAAGCCAAGAAGGCCTATGACTAGGCATTTAAGAAGGTTACAAGAGGCAGAGCCAGAGGTAAGTGAGACAGCAGAGATATAAAAGTTCCTTGAAGAGCCTATGGTTCCACCAGTGCAACCATCACTAATACACAAAGATGACAGAAACAAGGTCATTGGTACTCAAGAAGAAGAATGTAGCTTTGAGGAGGTCAAAAATAAATCAAAGTCTGCCAATTTTGAGATTCTCAACTTAAGAAAAGAGCAAGGAAACATGCAGTTGAAAAAGCCAATTTCAAAAGAGTAAAATCCATTTGGAAAGATGGAAAAGTTCCAAGACATGAAGTAGTTGACAGTCATGCTCAATATTTCACTTGGACTGTCCCTGCAATAAAGGAGGCAAGATATATCAAAAGGATCAATGGTAAATTAAGAACTAAAATCAGGATGATGAAAAGACAAATTGAGGACCTACAAATTCAATTGAGCAAACCAAGAGGACAGACTCAGCATAAAAGAACCAGGCAGTAAGTGATTGGAGCCTTAACACAATTTTGGTTATAACATTACCTTTTTGAAGTTGTTTATGGATGAATTATGTCAAAGATATGTGGCCTATTGGTGTAAGATAAAGCTGTGAATAAATCCCAAGAAGGATAATTTTTGAGAAAAAACTCTGTTTTTGATTCACATAGCAGTTTCGTAGCGCGCTACGAAATTGCTGAAGCTGCCAATTTTTATTTTTGAGTCAATTTTGAAATGAAAGGGGGGAATCATTATGAAAGAATGTTGTTGTAGAAGACACAAAAGGGCCACCTCAAAAGTTTTGAATGACAAGAAAAGGAAATTCAAAGAATGAGAGGCATTTAATATCTCCAAAACTCTGCGCTACGAAAACAGCAGTCATTTCGTAGCTCAGATAGTTGTCATGCTTCAACAAGCATCTAAGGGGTTTTGTCTTAGCACGAGTATATGAGCAGGACCTTTGGTCTAATTCAAGGCATCACATATTATTAAAAGGATAAGATGGTTAGCAGAATTCGTGGACCACTTTGGAGACCAAAGCAGAAAAACAGGGGCAGTTTTCCTAGTATCCAGGGACAGTTAAAGGACAAGCAATCAAAGGCTAGCATGAAGCTTAAAGTCATCATTCAAGCCAAAGATGAAGAGGGACAGATGTCAAAGAAAGAGTTTGTTTTCATAGCTAAGTTTCTTACCAGCATAGATAAGGAGTTACACTCCTAGTCAAATTAGGACTCTCAGAATGTTAGTTTACAGTTAGTTGTAATTAATAGTTTGTTTAAAGTTCAATAGGTGTCAGGTCTAGAGAAATTCAAATTCCCCTCTTGTTGGAGGAAGGAATTCAAGCTTGTAAGGAAACTCTATATATGAGAAGAGTTGTAATGCACCAGGGGTTGGAAATTTTCAGAGAAAACACTCATATTGTGTCATTGTAGAAGATTATGTTTTTATGAATACAGACTTTGGCTTTACTTCTCAGGATTCAGAAAGAGTTCAATGGTGGCTTGTTTTATTTTTGTTCTCATGTCCTAATTTGCAGTAGTATGAATGTATGATACTTAGAACTCATTGGCTATGCTCTAATTTCCTTCATGCATTTGTAGACTGTGTTTCCTACATGTTTCTATGTGTTAAATGATATATTGAACTTTCAATGCCCTGACTTCCATGTTCAACTAATGTTGTTGTCATAATAAGCATTTTCTAACTCCATAAGCCCAATCGATGTTTATTGACAATTTCAACCTTTTACACTCCTTCATTTGTTTCATAGAGCTAGCCATCTAATCCATTATCAAAATATTTAACCTAGTGAGAGAGCCCTCTCAGGTTTAGGAGGCTAAGCCTCAGCCAAAACTTGGTTTGAAATAGTTACTCAAGCTCTACCTGATCAGCAGCTTGTCAGGGTTAGGCTTTGTGATAACATTTTCTTGGGATAGTGTGCCCTTGTGGTACACTAAGAACCTGCAGTTCCAGTGCTGATATCCATCTTTTAGAATAGAATTTTGAAATGTTGCCTAATCTACTTTCCAAGCTTTAATGATTTCTGCAAGAGGGACTCAACCTACACCAACTAAAAAAAAATGCTCATTCAACCTACCCTAAGCTTATTTTCACATTCCTACCTACCTTATAAGCTGCAATTTCCACTTTAGGTCAAGCAACATGATATTTCCAATAAAGCCAATCAATTGTCTTTTCTGATATTTGAGGCTCTTGACTACATTCAACCTCAAAATAACCATGATAGTGAGATGACCAAATCAACTTATAATGTATCTGATCTTAATGAAATATTGGTGTGCAAAACTTATCCATGTATTCATTTATAGGGTCAAAGATGACATGGTTATTTTGATGATCATCATAACATTATATATCTTTAGACAACTAATTTTCAGCCACATACGATTCCTTTGATATGCTATCCAACTGCTTTTCTGAATGATTCCCACTGTTACACAAAAATATCGTCACCATGATTATTTGCAGTCAGTATGGGTCTATCATCACTTGTATTGTCCTCTTAAGCAAGTCTCAGACCTCAGCTCTTCAAGTCAAGCTTTGAAAATGAGAGAAAGACATTGAAAATCAATGAAACTCTGGTTCCGCACTTTCTCTCACTGTTACCTGCAGTCCCGCACCTTCTGTTTACAAAAACTGCGGACCTACCCACTCTGTCCCTAAAGGTGTGGGTGCAGACCCCTGTGAAAGTCAAAAAGGCGCAACTTTATTCTAAAAAACTCACTTTGGGTTAGTTCTAGATGATTCTAGAAGGAATTTTGACGTGGATTTTCCGCTCTTAGGTGGTTCATGCATCCCAAAAGAGAAGGAGCTAATCCCTTGATGAGAGGAGATATCCCTTTGAAGGAGGGCTTTATCCCTTTGAAGGAGGACCTAGTAACTTCCCTTCATTGCATTATAAATTCAGGCATTGGGCTGGTTGCTGGGGAGGTTAGAAGCTGAACATTTTTTAGGGTAAATGCTAGTGAAATTGAGACTTCCTAGTTGAGCTTAAGAGGAGAGATCACATACCTTTTCGGCTTCATTGGGAAGAGAGTGAAACTTGTCAAAGTAGAGGAGACTTATTGCTGGACCCTGGGAGGAGCTTGTACAATGTCAAGGCACAAGTTGTAAAGTTCTTCTTCTTTTGAATTAATACAATCAAACTCATTTTTCTCAACAAATGGTCTCATGTTATTTGTTTCATGAATTCCTTGACTTTCATGTTAAATATGTTTTATGATATTGTCTTTTCAGGTGCTATTTAATTTGTTTGCTTGTTTGTGTTTACAGATTCGCGACAAGGGATCTCATTTGGATCGAAGGAGTGAGGGCATCCACAAACTTGCTTTGGACCTAAGGTAGGCGTAAAACACCTGTTTGCCTTTGTTTATAAAAGCATATTTAGAGAAAGATAGTGTGTGATTGGTTTGCTTGTCATTAGGTCTTCTTTAGATTCTAGGAAGGTCTATCTTGTCTGCAAGATTGACTTATTCCGTGTGACAAAATGGCAACTCCACTGGGGACTTGATTTTTTCCTTGTTTTTACTTTGACCTGAGAAACTGTGTTTTTGTTTCTATTTTTGGCTTGTTGTGTGTGGAATTGGGTAGAGTTTGTAGATCCAGGTTTAGTTTTCATTTTTCATAGCTTTGGAAGAGGACCGCACCCTAGCCTTTTAACACAGTGCGTACTTATCCGCACTTTTTCTTTTAGCACAGAGCGGGACCGCACCTGTGTTAACTGTGGGCCTGCGGACCCTATCAAAATTTTGAAAAACCTAAGATTTCCTCTGTTAGTCAGCTTAGTTTTTGTTTAGAAGTTATTATCCACTGCCCAGACCTGCATTTAACCTGTCAGAAGCTTTCCTTAGGTTGATTTCAATAGTGTTAGGGTTTTAGGTGAAATTCCTAGGAGTTTTGCTTGTTGGGTTTGTTTTTCGTTTTGGTCTTGTAGTAGCTCTGGGCTTAGAAGTTGTAGGGACCTTAGATCACCTTGTTGTCTACCAACCTTCTTATGAGTCTGACCATTTATGAAATCTACCCTTGTTGAGGAATCTTCTTTGTGTTTTCTCTTTACAAAACTTCGAAAAGCTTGTGTTTAAAAGTTTGGATTTTCATTTTTTAAAAAGAAAACAAAATTAGTTGTTTTTTTACTGATTTGTGATTCTGCATAAATTGGTCCTTAGCTTATATCTAGCTAAGTAAAACATCCTTAAAAATACATCTTGTAGGCTTTGACTTCAAATAGGTTTTTATAGTTTATAGATCTCAAAGTTAGTTGTTTGCATAGTTTTGAGTGTTTTATAAAAAATTAAAAAAAAATCTCTTTTGGGGAAAAGGTTGTTTTTGTAGTGGTTGAGTGCTTTGAAAAGAAAAGGGAAATTTTTGTGAAATAACTAGTTGTCTCATTTTGAGTGCATTGGAAAGGACAAAAGATCTTCTTTTAATTTGTGTGTTAAGAAAGATTTGTGCTTACAAAGTATTTTGCATTCTCAAACTCTTTCCTAGCTAGAAGTTCATCGAAGAGAAAAGATTGTTTAAATCATCTTAGGTGCATTTTTAGTGATTTTGAGTCGAGTCTTCATACCACGAGTTTCATCTCCGCACCTTTTGACTTAAACAAAGACTAATAAAAATAACGCTTAAAGTAAAATTCATCTAGCAACATTTTTATTTCTAGGGCTCTGATACACCAACTTAGCTTAGGCTAGTGTCTTGGAGTAGGAGAGTAATTAACTCTCCAAGATAGTAAAAACAAACAAGTAGTTGTATCTTGTGGTAGGGAAGAAATCTAATTGTTTCATTTATGCTCTGGGAAAGCTCTCCTTAAAGGATAAGCACGAGATCATGTCCAAACCAGTGTGGGAATCAATCCTTCCTCATTGGGAACGACGCCAGATATTCACGTATTAAAAACGGTAAACCTTGGATTAACCATTGTCAAGGAGCCTGGGGTCACTTGTTGGTAAACCTTGGATTATGTCAAGGAGCCTTAAAGGGGATTGAGCTTGCTACTCTGCCCTTGCGTGTGTATCGGATCGTAGACTGTTCCCCCGGTATATTTGTTTTAGTTGGTAACCTTAGTGGCCATATTCTTTAGGATTCTTCCTAAGGTGACAGTAGTTGGAAGATCCCACTGTACCTGGAACAGACTTCGGCTAGACTCACTTGGATTTTCTGGGGGGTTCTCTTCACTCGAGACGGTTAAGTGGAGGAACTTGTGCCAGTCTATTCATTAAGCGGGTTGCCGGGGTAACTGTTCCAACCGCCATTTCTGTATTGAACTCTGCGACGTTGGATTTCATCACCAACTAGTGTTTTCAGTACGGAAAGTTATTGTTTGTGTGTGTTTGATCTCCTAGATTCTTTAGGCGTGTGATTCAAATTTGTTTGGTTCTTTAGAGGCTTTAGGTGGTTTTCATTGAGATTTTAATTTGTTTGTGTGTGAAGTAGTTAAAAGTTTTTTAACCGTGGTTGAATTACCGAGGAAGTCCCATAGACTTCGAGGCCAACCTCCTGAGTTTTCACCGAGCTAGCTTAAAGGTTTGAACGTCCTCGTAACTCCTAGAGACAGTAGATTTGGGTCACCTGAAGAAGGAGAGTCTTCTTTGGTGGTACATCCTAATTTTTAAGCTTTAGTAGCAGATTATAATCCAAAATCAGTGTCTGTTTCCGAAGTTACTGGTAGCTTTTCGTCTACTAGTGATATAGGTGAGGAACCTGAAAGAGACTTTGTTGCTACTCCGACATCGGGGTTTGCTTATCCAGCTTCTAGTGGTCCTGGTTCACCTAGGGTAGAAAGAGTAGTCACCCAATATCTTCCTTCTGGACTTATAGATATTGAAGAACTTGCTACTCCAGAAGAAGAACTAGGCATCCCTATCCCTGAAAATCAACCTGTTATTGAGCTAAGGGAGCGTGAATCAATCTTTTACAGTCCACCTAGGAGCAGTACTTGGTATCTTTCTTTGACTAATTTCTTAGAAAACCCAGGGTTAAGTTTTTCACCACCTCGTGTTCCTTATCACCCAACACCTAGAGGTTATTATCCTCCGTTAAATATGTCAAGACAATCGTCCATGTTTACTCAATCGCCTGAATCCTTTTTGTACGGCGGTCCTTTTGTTCCCTCTAGGTATCAGTCACTTTCTGGTACTTTTTCAGGAGCATCTCCTCAACCCATTGAGCAAGGGTTATTAACTGGAAGCAATGGTACTAAGTCGTTGAGCGTAGAAGATATTCTCATGATGTCAGGTTCTATTCCCAATCCTCAACCTCAAGGTGGCCAGTTACCGCCTGGGGGGCAGCCTCAATTATCGCCTGGGGGGCAACCTCAAGGACAGTACATACCTATGGGACAGTAAGTTCCTCAAGGTCAACCCTAGACTCTATATGTACCCCAAGGTCAACCCCAGTATCAATTTATACCTCAAGGTCAACCCCAGTATCAGTACGTGCCTCAAGGGTATCAACCCCAAGGTCAGTACTCGAACCAAGGTTTCCAACCACCCTCCAGTCAATCATATGTTCAAGGAATGGGAAATGTACCTTTGAATTATCAATCTTACCCTCAACCCAGTTATAGTCCTCAATATTCTCAACCTTTTATGGGTTCGTACCCCGGAATGAATATAGTGTGGGATCCATCGCAAACTCAACAGGTGTTGCAACCAAATGTATAGTTGTCATCTCAAACTAGACAACCCTTAGTTTCTGGTACACCCCAGCAACCAGTCCAGTCTAATATTCAAACTTCTCTACCTTCTGTAGTTTCTCAGCCTGGGCCTAGTACGCCTCGTACTCCGCCTCAAATGACTACTGCAACTGCCGCAACATCTGTTCAATCCACCCCACCTACTTCTAGAGTATCGATAACTCCGGTTTCTACTGTTCCTGTATCTACTCCTCAGACATCTTTACCACTGTCTCGATCCATGATTCAAACTTCGGTTCAGATGCCTGTAGGACAACCTGGTTCAAGTACGGTTGTCACAAGTCAACCACAATTTACTTATCAACCGTACCAGTGACAGTACCAATTTGATCTTGCTGTGCAGTAGCCAGTCTATCAGTATCAACCATACCCTGGGTACACATATCAACAACCTCAGCAACCCTAGTACGGTCCGGTTAATCTTGGTTTTCCAGGAGGATACAATATCCCAAATGCAATTCCAATTCCTAGTTATCCTAGATATCCTCCCCCTGGGGTTGGTCTCATGACCCAGAGTTTTAGGGACCCTAATCATCAGTTACCGTTTATCGCAACTTTGGACTTGCCTGACTTGTCGCGCCTAACCAACGATCCCATTAATTATCTTTCGTTTTGGCCGCCAATGCCGAATAAGTTGCTTAGTGATATTCCTAAGTTCGAAGGCAAATCGGGAGAGGACCCATCGAACCATGTAATGACTTATCACCTCTGGTGTGCGTCTAACTCCATTTCAAATGATTCAATCCGTCTAAGACTTTTCCAGTGCACTCTAATTGGTCTTGCGGCCAAGTGGTACATTGAGTTACCGCGAGGCACTTTTTATAATTTTAGTCAGTTAGCTACCTCGTTTTTAACTCATTTTCAGTAGCCAGTCCGATATGACAATGGCACAGAATTGTTAACTTCGTTAAAGCAATCGACATCCACTTACATTTCAGATCATATTCATGAGTGGAGACGTCGACGGCGTTTAGTGAAGGTTTTTATTCCGGATCAGATTTTGGCTGAATGGTTCACAAAAATCTTTGTTGCCAAAGATCATTGAAGATGTAGCTAAAGTCGGAGTTGTTACTGAGGAGCAAGTAATTTCTCAAGCACAGTACCTTGACTTGGTCTATGCTCAGTCAGGTACGTTACACGAGAAAATCCCCGATCTTCCCAAGCAAAATCAAATCACTGTAGTTCCTTTGGGATCTCATGCCGCCGATGGTATGATTGGTACGGTTAACACTAAAAGTAAGAAGAAGTCTTCCAAGAATTCTTCTCCTATCATAAATTTGCCTGATTCCCCGACAGGAGATTCTTCTGTAGAGATTTCTGCCGATATTCACGTTGTAGAGTCATATACAGCCAAATCAAAATCCGGTGGGAAGAATAAGGGAAAGAAGAAGAATAAAACAGACAAAAATTCAAAGGAGAAACCTAAAATATCGAAATCCAATGATGAAAAATGCAAACCTCGTTATCCTTGTCTCATTTGTGACAATGAACATTTTACAAGAGACTGCCCTCATAGTGCAGAGGTTGCGAAGATTGTCAAAGGTTCCCAAACACCTGTTGTTTTGAAGGATCCTTTTCCAGCTCAAGACAGTAAGATGATAGGTTCTTCCTCGAGTGCCAATGAAGAACCCATTCTGATGATGTCCCATGTTAGGATTGTGACTCGATCGCATGATTATGGTAGTAAAAGTCCTGTTGATGGTAAAGAAGCAGAATCTTCTCATTCTAATCCATCAACCTCAGCTCCTGGTTCCGATCCACTATAGATCGAGAAACCTAATCCAGACTTGGTAATCAAACCGCCCGCCAAGGGTATACTTCGAAAGTCAGCTTTCAATCCACATGCGAGAGCGGCCCAGAACTATAACATTGTTGAGGATTTAGCTATTTCACCCTCAGCAATGTCAGCTTTGGAAGTGCTGCAATCATGTCCAGCACAACGTAAATTACTTTTGTCGGCTATAGGAGCTGTTGACGTTCAAGACTCGAACCTAATAATTTTCGATCTAGAAAATAGTACACCGTGTTTACCTCATCAAATGGCTTTCCAGATACCAGTGATAGTCAAAAACAGGCCTATTCATCGGACTTTGATTGATGAGGGAGCTTCAACGTTTATTATGTCGATTTAGTGTTGGAGATCACTTGGTTCTCCTTCGCTAAATCAATCCCCGACAATTCTAAAGGCCTTTGATGGCCGTGGGTTTCATCCTTTTGGCATTCTACAGGAGTTGCCTATAGGGGTTGAAGGAAAAACCGTTAATCTAGATGTGGAGGTGGTTGATGCCCCTCTATATTAAAACCTTCTCTTGGGTCGAAGATGGTCTTACGCTATGACAGCGGTCATTTCATCGGTCTTTCGGGTTATAAATTTTCCTCATAATGGAAATATCGTAACAATAGACCAGTTGACTTACTTTTCATCCGACCCAGCCTCTTCTGAAAGTATTCAGCATGTCGGTAAAATGACTATCCCGTATAAGGATGTTGGAGTAGGACTAGTTAAAGATGTTGGTTTACTGGGGTCTTTTCCTTTTCCTCTGATCAACGCATCGTCTTCATCTGCAACCATTCATATGATTACGTCAGACACCATTATTTATGATGATCCTTGGATCATTCCTTCTGAATCTGAGATAGACTCATTTGGTGATGTCATGCCTTTGAGTCCATATGAAATTGCGTATGAGGTTGTGCAATCGTTTACCGACCCATCTTCAACCAAAATTTACTTAAGGAATGTGGTCCGTGAAGAATCACTTTTCACATCAAGCTCGGATTCAATCACGTTTTCTGAACTTGTTCACTTTGATGAACAAATTCGTGAAATCCTCTGTGTAGATGATTTACCATGGGAAGATCTCCATCACAGATCTTCGTTTTTACCCGAGAATGATCGTTTTGAAAATAATTTTTTATCAATTTTTATGACTGAATATGTCAAGGAATCTCAGAATCCAATGAAACATCCCGATTCAGGGTTAAATTTGGGAAACATCTCTCGAACTATTCCTATTGACATTTCGGTTAAGCCTGGAATTGTTGAGAACATTCATATAGGTGCCTCGTGTACAGATGACGAAATTCAAATATATAAGGCCCTATTTCAATAATTCGCGACGTGTTTTCCTGGTCCTATGAGGAAATGCTAGGAATTGATCCCGCGATTGTTGTTCATGAGATCAAGACTTACCCGGATGCTAAACCCGTCCGGAAACGTTTGTGTCAGATTCACCCAAGAAAAGATGCTGCAATTAAAGCAGAAGTTGAAAAATTACTCAAAGCAGGTTTCATTTATCCGATCTCGTTAACGGATTGGGTATCGAATATTGTTCCAGTTAACAAAAAGCAAGGAACAATAAGAATATGCATCGATTATAGGGACATTAATCGAGCCTGTCCAAAGGACAATTACCCAACTCCCTATATCGATCAAATCATTGATGATTGTGCCGGCAGCGAAATATTTTCCTTCATGGATGGTTTTTCTGAATACAATCAAATCAATATTCTACCTGCCGATCAACCAAAAACGGCTTTCATTTGTCCATGGGGGACATTTGCTTATTGCAAGTTACCTTTTGGGCTCAAGAATGCCGGAGCAACTTTTCAAAGGGCCATGTCTTATGCGTTTCATGACATCAAGCACATTGTGCAACCCTATCTCGATGATTTGCCGGCTCATTCATTACATCGAGCTGATTACCTCGTCCATTTACGAGTAATCTTTATGAGGTGTAGGCATTATCGGATTCGGTTGAACCCACACAAATGTGTCTTCTGTATAGAAACGGGTCGAGTGCTGGGGTTTGTAGTTTTAAAAGCCGGCATTCGCGTCGATCCCTCGAAGGTTGAAGCTATTTTCAAATTGCCTCCTCCTTCGAGTCTTCGCCAACTCCAAAGTTTGCAAGGGAAAGCAAACTTTTTACGACGATTCATTCCTAACTACGCCGAGGTTACAAAGGGTTTTACCCGGTTGTTGAAACAAAATACTCCATTCTATTGGGATGAGATAGCTCAAAAATATTTTGATGCACTCAAACACGCCTTGACCCATGCACCGTTATTGCATCCTCCCAACTACAACCGAGATTACTTCTTGTATCTCACCGCCTCTCATTCCACCATTGGAATGGTTTTAGTTCAGGAAGATGAATTCAGAACTGAACATGTGATATATTACCTTAGTAAAACTTTAAATCCAACTAAGCTAAAATACTCACATGTGGAGAAATTGGCATTTGCAGCTATTCAAGTTGTCCAACGTTTTCGTCACTACATTTTACTACGTAAAACTACAGTAATTTCGGATTGCAACCCTATGATCTACATTTTGACCAAGCAATTGCTAGGGGGAAAGTACTCTAAATGGATTGTTATCCTGCAGGAGTTCGACTTGGAATTTGAAAAATCTAAGTCTAAGAAATCTTTAGTTTTTGCGGAATTAATGTGTGATTTCCCGCGTGTTGACACAGAAACTGTGGCGGAGGAGCCCATTGCAGACGAATCCTTGTTTCTAATCAGCACTTTAGATCCATGGTATGGGGATTTCATTGTTTATCTCCATACCCAATCCTTTCGGCCAGAAATTTCAAGGTCAGAATGTCGAAAAATACGATTCCAGTCCCAACAATTCAGGATTATTGGAGATACTCTTTATCGCCGTGGGGCGGACTCTGTTTTTCAACATTACTTAACACACGATGAAGCTGAAAGGGTTATAAATGACTGTCACTCTGGAGCGTGTGGCGGTCATATGTCTAGGTATGCCACAGTCCAAAAGATATTGCGCACTAGCTACTTCTGGTCGTCTTTGTTTAAAGATTGTATTACTGCGGTCTGAAAATGCCACAACTGCCAAATTTTTTATCGAAAGATGCGCGCTCCACCTGCTCCTCTCCACCCTATAATTTTCGTTGGTCCTTTTTCCAAATGGGGTATCGATTTTATTACATGTAACCCTCACTCGGCTGGGGGGCATGCGTATATCATCCTTGCAGTAGATTATTTTACCAAGTGGGTCGAGGCGATGCCTACATTTGAGGCAGATGGTAAGACAACTGCAATTTTCATGTTCAATAATATAATTGCTAGGTTTGGTGTCCCACAAGCGATAATCATTGATCATGGACGTCATTTTCGAAACGTTATGATGACCGAACTTACAGGCCAGCTTGGGTTGCATCACGATAGTTCAACTCCTTATTATCCACAAGCTAATGGTCTGGTTGAATCCATCAACAAAGTCTTAGTCATCATGATTCGCCAAATCATTGGGATTCATCGGTCGAATTGGCATAACATGATATTTTCAACGCTTTGGGCATACCAAACTTCAGTAAAAACATCAACAGGGTTCACTCCTTTCCAACTAGTTTATGGTCTGGAAGCTGTGTTACCCATTGAATGCGAAATCTCGTCACTGCAAATGGCCATCGAGTTACTTCCAGCCACTTCTGAAGAGGAAAAGCATTTGTTATACTTGGCTCAATTAGATGAGAATCGACGTGATGCTGCATTGGCGATCGAGACTCACGCAAAACGTATGAAAGCTCAGTATGATCGAAATGTGACCCCTCGAAATTTTTCGGTAGGAGATCTAGTCTTAGTTTACGATCAAGCTAATGATAAATTAGGCGCTGGAAAATTCATTCCTATGTGGCATGGTCCTTATGTTGTCAAGCGAAAGCTAGCAAAAGGGGCCTATGAATTGGTAGACTTTGACGGGGACTCTTTGGTAAACCCATAAATGGTATTTAGCTGAAGAGGTATTATGCTTAAAGAATGGGTATGGAGATTTTTAGTTATGATAGTTTTTCTTTCTAGCTGGTGTGTTTTAGTTTAAACGGTGTGCTTAGCTTAGAGAGTGTTTTTTTTGTCATTATTCCTGCTTATCTTAGTTTTACTCTTGATATTGCAGATGTCGATGCCTCTCCAAAGATATATAGGTTTCGCTAATGGTGCTTGTCGTAATACATGGAACATTTCTTCCGCAGCTTGGGTTATCTATTCGCCCTCTGACGAGTTAGTATCTATGCATGGGGTAAGCCTCAATCAAACAATGAACAACATTGCCGAATATAGTACAGTGATTGAGTTATTATCTGAATCTATTTCATTTGGGATTCGGAGTTTGATAGTGAGGTTAGATTCTGAACTCGTTGTATTACAGCTTAATAGAGTGTATGCCATTAGAAATCCAGTGTTATTAAGATTATTTTTTAGAGTGCGTCTCTTGGAACGTGAATTTGATTATATTGAGTATCAGCATATTCCAAGATCTTTAAATACATTAGCAGATGCAATTTCTTCTCGAATGTTAAGTAGACATTTGCAATAATCATACATGCAAATTTAAAACCATTCCATAACATGATTTACAAGATAAGCCGGTAATAGTGATATATATATATATATAGGAGTGTGTCAAAAAATACATCGTCCTCGATCATAGGTTGAAAAACACCTTATGCTCGACAAAAATGATAAGTACAAAAAACCAAAATGTCATATGTGCCCACAATAGGCGATCATCCTATCACTGGTGATGATCTTGATAAGAAACCACTGCACGGGCCACCTTGTAAAGGAACCTCCTAAAAGGTCCTGGGACCCCAATCACATAGCGTTGAAGCCGACGAGGAATTTCGTCTATAGTGGTCTCCGGAATATCTCTTGTCAAGCGCTCGAGATGACCCTCCAACTCGGCAAAAACCTCTGTTGATTCGTCCTGTGGGGCTGGCGCGGCTGCAACTAGTTGTTTCCTCTCGTAAGGCCAGAGAGTGGCTGGTCGCTGTGGACCCACATCTTCATTTGAAACTTTTGCTATCAGTTTTGGGACGGTGGAAAAATAATAAAAAAAATTTAAATAGGAAAAATGTTGAAAATGATTTTACCTGAGTCATCCCACTGCTCTCCTGGTGGAAGAGCCATGTCTGGGTCACCATGAAAATCTACCCCAGTGTAAGGGAAGTCTTGAATATAAAAACCCTGGTTTTCCAACCATTAGAAATACTCAGGTTTGAATCGAGCAACCTCTATCCTCTCATCCGGATGACGGGCCATAACTGTGACCCATCGCATCAATTTAGGCTCTCGAGGAAGCCCAGCTCTAACAGTAAGGTGGGAACCCTCTCCAGACCAAAGCTCACAACCAAAGCCCCATAACCAAAGGTCTTTAGTTGTTCATTCTTGGCTCTGGTCAGTTGGCCTTTCACATTGGCCAACACAGCATCGCACCAGTTGAATATGGTGCCTCGAAAGTAGTCAACTGCCATACACATCTGGGATCCAGTGGTAATATGTAATGCGACACTCCCGCAAAGTCTAGTGACAGTAAACGCGATCACCATGAGTTCAGGAAGGGATATGGTTTTTATGTCTATCCCTTTGTCTCTAGCCTGGCTGTTGCAGAATTCTAGCCGGAGGCTATCGACAGACTGGCCACTTGGCCTAACCCCAAATAGAGTCAAGTCTTCACCTCTCTTAGGCAAACCAGTCAAGAAATATATGTCTGCCGGCTCGATTTCGAGCTGGTGGCCACCAATGAAGAAGCACTGGTCCTGTATGCTCCATCTGTCAACCAGCCACTATAAGAAATCCACCTGGACCCTCATGCCAGGTATGGCCCAAAATTTGTACAAGCCGCACACCTTCAAAGCATCAAGCGAAGGTTGATGATTCCATGTGGCAGCATCCATGTCCTCATGCTCTCGTTCACGTCAATCTAGCATGATGTACTCTCCGCATCAAGTAAAAAGATAAATTAGAATGCTAGAAATTTTTAGAAATTTTGGGTTAAAAACCCTTGCGATGGGGACCGCACCCTCCGGGTTAGACAGTGCGTGGGTCCACACCTTTCCTACATGGAAGGTGCGGACCCCTAACTTTTTCCCCATTGAGAAAAAGTCGGGGTCCGTGGGCTGGCAGTGGTACACCTGCGGGGCCCTGTGCGCGGGTTTTAAGCCTAAAAACCCTCCAAAATATGAAATGAAAGCCTAAAACAAGAAATGAAACAGTTAAAAATGAAGAGTAGAATGATGTGGATTCCCTAGAGAAGACAGCGTTCGATTCCGATGGTTGGATTTTTTGCAATCTTCACGGGAAGTTTTCTGAACAAAAGCACTATTTTCTCACCCAAAACTCAAACGGTAAAAATGAATTGACGAAAGCCCTTTTTATAAGTTTTTTGAGTAAATAAATTGCAAATTTGTTTATGTTTCACTTTGGAGAGGTATTTTTGCAACGTTTTTATCCATTTCAAACAGGTATGAGTAATGTTTGCGTTTTTGTTCTGGATAACGAATTATTCAGGAGAAATCTATCATTTTCGACGAAAAAGCATTTAGAGTCACCTTTAAGCTCTTTTCCGACTCCTGAAACATGAAAATATTTACGAGTTTTTCTTTTAAACTCGTTAAAATGGAACTAAAAGACGGTCCACTTACAACTCTTTTCCGACTGTAAAAACATGAAAAGATTGCCGGATTTTTGTCGTTTCAAATTCGATATTGGTTATAAAATGACGTGTCGTTGATCACTTTTTTACTTTTTCAGATCAAGGGCACTAATTACGAAAATTAATCCTTGGTCGTAAAGATCAAGCGGTTCTCTCAAGTATTATTTTATACTTTTTCGGGCTTGGGAGACACAAACTTATGAAAAAGGTCAACCCTGGAGTCTTCTTAAATTTTTTCAGACTCTCTAAAATAGAAAAACGCCGAGTTTCTCCTATACTGGACTCGTTAAAATTTCACAGTAAAGGACCTGTTCAAGTACAAACAGGAACGAACCGCTCCTTATTAGGGTTCGAATTTAAACTAAGTTTGACTCATCTGAAGGATGAGCTTATAATCAAGCAAATGTTATCCTCCTCAAGCTTATCAAAAATAAAGAGGTACTTGCCAAAAATGGTGGGGGAAAAGAGAGAAAAATGAGCTTGTTTGTCATACTTTGTAACCACTCTTGAACACGACACTATTATTCACCTGGGTTGGAAAATCCTTTGCCTAATAGTTAATCAAACCACATATAAAGTCTTCAGCCGGTTTCTGGGTATTAACTTTGGGTCAATTGTCACCAAGCCATCTGTTGTGTCGTTATGTGTTCAAGAGGTCACTGCCAATAAGCCATTCATCTGCAAAATATCTGTCATCCATCTTGACCATCCCTGAGTCAGTCCTTGCAACTAAATTTCTTCAACTTGATCTATGATTTCGTGTTGTGAGCTTGCCTGTGACAGATCACTTTCTATCGACTTCAGCTCATTATCTAAAAAGATGATCTAAAAATCGTCAGTACCTTGGGATCTCCATGCCTCAATGGCAGGTTTCTCGCCTTCGACAACAGGTTGCATCATTGACCTTCGATCAAAGGATTCCATGACATGTTCGACATCAACACATTTATTCACATCTCATGGATTGTACTGGGTACTTTGAGAACCATTGACATCACTGGTGGTTTCTCTCACACTTGTTAATAGTTTACATCAGTGACTGGTAATCAAGTGGTTTCTACCATGTTCAACTTCAACACATTCATTTGCATGGATAGAATCGTATTGTTTCGGGAAGTAGAAATGAAGACCCTGGATCTAATTCCCACAATCCAGGCTGCGAGGAATTTTGTATTTATTATATAATGGACTATTCATAAACAGATGGTTGTGTCCATACTGTGTCCACATGAGTCTATACTTGTGATGTATTACAAGATCATTCCTATATCAGAGAAGTAGTTAGTTTTCTAAGTCAGTTTTGATCTGAGTATGGGAATGCCTACCTCAGTGTTATAGACAATTTTGTGCCTTACAGCAACAAGCATGAATTGTCAATAATCCAAGGGATCCAAAGTTCCCTAAACATGATATTCCTACCCCTAGAGGAACAAGGTCAGCAAACCAACAGCTCTCAGATCAGTTCTCCACCTGAAAACACTCAAAAACAAGCAATCCTTAAATCAAAGCAGGTGCTCCACTGGGTTTCTGCGCTGAAACACAACTGCTCCATGGTGTACCTGCGTTGCAAAGCAGGCAGAACAAAGCCCACCTGCGTTGGGCGAGTTTGGACATGTGGCACAGTGAGTCATTGCTTTGGAATCTTCCAAAATGACACTTGGATCAGGTATTTCGCCTTGTGATGAGTCAGAGGCTTTGTTTCTCCAAGTGGAAGCAAGGTTCACCAAGTGGACTCAAGAACTGAAGATCAACTAAAGATTAACTGAAGAGAGAGAGGACACAAGGCAGCTACACATCAGTTGCAAGCTGACTCATCCTTTCTCAATTCATCTATATATTGAGCTCTCTCCTATGAGCTCAGGAGGCTGGAATTTGGTGCAAAGTAATGATATGCTGTTGGTTTCATTATTGAGTTATTGGGTGATTGTTTGAGAGAGGTGAAGAAGAGCAATTCTTTCTGCTGGGAGGTGTTGCTGGGTTGGAGCCTGCAATGGTTGTAATCCTCTCAGAACCTTTATTTCTTCATTAATAAAAGCTATTGAGGTTCTTCTATGTGCTTTTGTTCAATTATATATTGTGATGATTGCATGTTTGGTTTACACTAATCCATGAACCAGTTATGATTGCATGCCTCTTGTAGTTTCCTTCTTTGTCATTGTGCAGGATCTCATTGCAGCTGGGCGAGCAGAAGGACAAAGAGCTAGGAGCAAGTGGCCAAAGAGGAGAGTTTTGGATTCGACATTAAGCGCAAGGCAACGGTTAGTGCTCTCTCCATCCTCTTTTGCTTTCATAAAGAAGTAAACCTTCAGTAGTTTGTTTTACAGTTGTTGCTAAGGAACTGTCACCCTTAGAGTGGGTTAGGGTCATCCAAGTCGGATACTTTTCCCTACAACACTCAGCGATGATATGATCTCATATATATATCTTGCATTGAATGTTTTTACAGGTTCCAACCGGGATCTCCACAAGATGATCCTCGAAATGATAAAGTACTTCACTCTTCCTAAATGATAAATGAAATCCTCATCTACTACAGACGTCTCACTTTAGGGGGCAATCTGTTACACAAAAATATCGTCACCATGATTATTTGCAGTCAGCATGGGTCTATCATCACTTGTATTGTCCTCCTAAGCAAGTCTCAGACCTCAGCTCTTCAAGTCAAGCTTTGAAAATGAGAGAAAGACATTGAAAATCAATGAAACTCTGGTTCATCACTTTCTCTCACTGTTACCTGCGGTCCCGCACCTTCTGTTTACAAAAACTGCGGAACTGCCCGCTCTGTCCCTAAAGGTGTGGGTGCGGACCCCTGTGAAAGTAAAAAAGGCGCAAGTTTATTCTAAAAAACTCACTTTGGGTTAATTCTAGATGATTCTAGAAGGAATTTTGACGTGGATTTGCCGCTCTTAGGTGGTTCATGCATCCCAAAAGAGAAGGAGCTAATTCCTTGATGAGAGGAGCTATCCCTTTGAATGAGGGCTTTATCCCTTTGAAGGAGGACCTAGTAACTTCCCTCCATTGCACTATAAATTCAGGCATTGGGCTGGTTGCTGGGGAGGTTAGAAGCTGAACATTTTTCAGGGTAAATGCTGGTGAAATTAAGACTTCCTAGTTGAGCTTAAGAGGAGAGATCACATACCTTTTTGGCTTCATTGGGAAGAGAGTGAAACTTGTCGAAGTAGAGGAGACTTCTTGTTGGACCCTGGGAGGAGCTTGTACAGTGTCAAGGCACATATTGTAAAGTTCTTCTTCTTTTGAATTAATACAATCAAACTCATTTTTCTCAACAAATGGTCTCATGTTATTTGTTTCACGAATTCCTTGATTTTCATGTTAAATATGTTTTATGATATTGGCTTTTCAGGTGCTATTTAATTTGTCTGCTTGTTTGTGTTTGCAGATTCGCGACAAGGGAGCTCATTTGGATCGAAGGAGCAAGGGCATCCACAAACTTGCGTTGGACCTAAGGTCGGCCTAAAACACTTGTTTGCCTTTGTTTATAAAATCATATTTAGAGAAAGATAGTGTGTGATTGGTTTGCTTGTCATTAGGTATTCTTTAGATTCTAGGAAGGTCTATCTTGTCCGCAAGATCGACTTATTCTGTGTGACACCCACAAACAATGTAATTTTCTTCATTATTAAGATCATTCATTGATGTAAGTTGCTACAAAGTATGACATAAAAATTCAACATTTTCCTCTGCCTGAGGGTTTTAAAAAATTTCTTCAAGTATTTCTTCTTGGTGTTTGCAATTATTTCATCTTCATTATGATCCGAAGACTGACAAGTATGTTGCATCTCTACATCACTCTTAGAGGATGTAATATGATTTTCATAAGTAAACCCCTGCTGATTTTTATGTTGCATTTCATGGGATATTATCCTTTCTTCTTGGTGTTGAAATGTATTGTTATGAAGAGCCTCTAAAATTTCTTCATCCATGAATTCATCATCATCATAAAAATCCTCCAAATATTGAATAAAACTCACAGAATGTTTACAGCAACCTTTGACCAGCAATAAGGAGGGATGACACTCTTTATACATGTCATAGAATACATCATGGTAATCAACAAGAGAATATAATGAACCATTTTCCAAACTTTTATACCAAGACCATGATTTTCCTTCTGAAGTGGTCATAAACATCTTCATGAGACAATCTTCAGGGAAATGAAACTTAAGACTACGTACATGCATATGGAACCTAACCAAATGAAGAGCAACATTGTCTTTCTTTTCATCTTTGAATATTGGAAGATCATCTAACCAATCAACCTTTAGCATAGGATTTGGAAAATCAGGGATATGAGACCGATTCATAGCGGCATACCTGGAATTCATTATTGTAATGGAACTCATCTTGAAACTTCATCAAGCTACTGATATTCTAGCAGTGGAGTCACCTTCCAATTTGTTATTCGATGTGTGGAGTCGTCATGGTAGATTGCAGCCTCGAAAACTTCTAAGCTCCTGCTACCTTCAGAAGTTCAGCTTCTTGATTTCAGAAATGGATACTCTTCAGACTCTCGACAGACGCACCAAAATGTTATCAAAAAACCTAACCCTGACAAGCTACTGATCAGGTAGACCTTGAGTAACTGTTTCAAGCCAACTTTTGGCTGAGGCTTAGCCTCCTCAACCTGAGAGGGCTCTCTCACTAGGTTAAAGATTTTGATAATGGATTAGATGGCTAACTATATGAAACAAATGAAGGAGTGTAAAAGGTTGAAATACAGTCAATAAACAGCCATTGGGCTTATGGAGTCAGAAAATTCTTAATATGACAACAACATTAGTTGAACATGGAAGTCAAGGCATCAAAAGTTCAATATATCATTTAACACATAGAAACATGTAGGAAACACAGTCTACAAATGCATGAAGGAAGTTAGAGCATAGCCAATGAGTTCTAAGTATCATACATTCATACTACTGCAAATTAGGAAGTGAGGACAAACATAAAAAAAGCCACCATTGAACTCATTATGAATCCTGAGAAGTAAAGCCAAAGTCTGTATTCATAAAAACATAATCTTCTACAATGACACAATATGAGTGTTTTCTCTGAAAATTTCCAACCCCTAGTGCATTACAACTCTTCTCATATATAGAGTTCCGTTACAAACTTGAATTCCTTCCTCCAGCAAGAGGGGAATTCGAATTTCTCTAGACCTGACACTTATTGAACTTTAAACAAACTATTAATTACAACTGACTGTAAACTAACAGTCTGAGAGACCTAATTTGACTAGGAGTGTAACTCCTTATCTATGCTGGTAACAACCTTAGCTATGAAAACAAACTTGTTCTTTGACATATGTCCCTCTTCATCTTTGGCTTGAGTGATGACTTTAAGCTTCATGCTGGCCTTTGATTGCTTATCCTTTAATTGTCCCTGGATACTAGGAAAAATGCCCCTGTTTTTTCTACTTTGGTCTCCAAAGTGGTTCCACGAATTCTGTTAACCATCTTATCCTTTTAATAATATGTGATGCCTTGAATTAGACCAAAGGTCCTGCTCATATACTCGTGCTAAGACAAAACCCCTTAGATGCTGGTTGAAGCATGACAACTGTCTGAGCTACGAAATGACTGTTATTTTCGTAGCGCAGAGTTTTGGAGATATTAAATGCCTCTCATTCTTTGAATTTTCCTTTGCTTAGCATTCAAAACTTCTGAGGTGGCCCTTTTGTGTCTTCTACAGCAACATTCTTTCATAATGATTCCCCCCTTTCATTTCAAAATTGATTCAAAAAGCAAAACTAGCAGCTTCAGCAGTTTTGTAGCGCGCTACAAAACTGCTGTGCATTATATGTCATTTTTGGCAATTTCGTAGCGCGCTACGAAACTACTATGTGAATCAAAAACACGGTTTTTTCTCAAAAATTATCCTTCTTTGGATTTCTTCACAGCTTCATCTTATGCCAATAGGCCACATATCTTTGACATAATTCATCCATAAACAGCTTCAAAAAGGTAATGTTCTAACCAAAATTGTGTTAAGGCTCCAATCACTTACTGCCTAGTTCTTTTATGCTGAGACTGTCCTCCTAGTTTGCTCAATTGAATTTGCATGTCCTCAATCTGTCTTTTCATCATCCTGATTTTAGTTCTTAATTTACCATTGATCCTTTTGATATATCTTGCCTCCTTTATTGCATGGACAGTGCAAGTGAAACATTGAGCATGACTGTCAACTACTTCATGTCTTGAAACTTTTCCATCTTTCCAAATGGCTTTTACTCTTTTGAAATTGGCTTTTTCAACTGCATGTTTCCTTGCCCTTTTCTTAAGTTGAGCAATCTCAAAATTGGCAGACTTCAATTTCTTTTTGACCTCCTCAAAGCTACATTCTTCTTCTTGAGTACCAACTACCTTGTTTCTGTCATCTTTGTGTATTAGTGATGGTTGCACTGGTGGAACCACAGGCTCTTCAAGGAACTTTGATATCTCTGTTGTCTCACTTACCTCTGGCTCTACCTCTTGTAACCTTCTTAAATGCCTAGTCACAGGCCTTCTTGGCTTGAAAACAAACTTTGAGACCTGGTCATCAAATTGGAGTTTCTTAGAAGATTTAACTCTTTTTGTTTTTTTCTTACCTGCTTCAAATAAATCTACTTGGACCAGAGGGGACTCTTCTATGTCGATAGCCTGAAGGAGATCATTCAAACTTCCCTTTGAAGCTGGGCTTTCATCAATAATCACTGTTTTCCACTTTTCCTTGGCTAATTGACTTCTGGTTACTCTTCTTTTCCTCATACATGTCTATGAAATCCCTGCAAGGAAACTTGAAGATAAACCTGCACTGTATTGGTTTGAACACTGCCTCGCTTGAATTTTCAAAAAGTTATGATGAGTGTCGTCCTTAAACTTGCCAATTGTCTTCTTATGCATGAAAGGAACATGGGAAAAACCAAGACTAACTTACCTCACCTTACTTTTTTGAAATTTGAAAGAATGCGTACAAGACATCTAACGAATCTAATGATGAGAATGAATGGCTGCATGTGATAGGCATGGTTCAAGGACTGACACATGGTGATGAAATATTAACAGATTTTGATGGAAAAGATAGCTAGACAAGATCTGGAACGAATCCCCGATTTCGTAGCACAGCCAGTGCAAATTTTGTATTTTGCGCTACAAAATCTCCTAGTTACGAATCCTTGTTTTCGTAGCGCACATAGTGTATTTTTATGAGTTTACGCTACGAAAACTCCTTGTTCATTTCGTAGCACATGTAAATTTTGAAACAGCGTTAACACATGACACTTTGAAAAAAAGGTGGGATCAATGGTGGGTAAAACAACATTGTTGACCTTATTTAACAAAGGGAACAAGACTCTATCATATGTTTTAGACTCCTTAAACAAAACAATAGAAATTACTTGACCAAGACTGACTTACAACTTTGAAACCATACAAGTTGTCCAAAAAAAATTTGAAATTTTTCAGTGATAACACATTAAAAAATAACCTACATGTTAATACTAGCCTAGATCCATCTTAACTCACAATCTACTAAGTACGTAGAGTCATTAATTTTTTTTCTCTCTAAAAAAGATTTGCATCTCAAATGATTTGATCCCTCTAGAAGTTTCGAAGTTGAAATGGATCTAGGTTGTTTTAATTATTAATTTGATGTTTATGTTTATGTTTATTTTATTTATGTAATTTTATTTTTATTTTTATTTTTACCTAGTCAAAATGTTAAACACTGGTTAAAGAGTGCCTCCGTTTACAAAAATCAATCTTAAAATCAATCTTAAATAAAGTCAAATTATATTTTTTAAATATAATATTTCTAACAACTTTCCTCATATTAAATATTAATATGTAAAGTACTTAACTATACTCCATACAATAAAGATTTCAATATCCACATTAAATTAACTTATATATGTATATATACTATAGGTATGTATGGTTCTTTTGAAATGTAACATGAAGTCATGTAATATGTTAAAAAAGTGTTTTGATGTGTCTTTTAATTACAGTGTTTCAATTTGATATTTATATATATTATTGTTCAAAATTTGATATTTTTAAAAATTAATTTTAAAGTTTTAAATATTAAATTATTAAAATTTAAAAAAAATAGTGTAATTAACTTATTTTTAAAATAAAAATTTATATATTAAATCATAAAAATTACACTTCTAACTTAAAGTAAATTAAATTAAAAAAATCAAACTATAAAACTTTTTATTAAGTATTTTATAACTTTTACCTAAATTAAAAGTCAAAATTCTTTTAATGTTGGTCTTTATTAAAACTTTGATTTATAAATACTATGGGGTAAATGAGACACTAAACGGTAATCAACTGCGAGCTTTATCTCCAATCGTAATCTAGGGGATCTCCAACGGTAATTTAACTTTATCTCCAATCGTAATCTAGGGGATCTCCAACCGTAATCTAGGGGCATTTAAGTTGTCAAATTCACTTGTGGATTTCACTAGGCCTGGGCCACACAACTCCAACCCAACTCCAACCGTAATCTAGGGGCATTTAAGTTGTCAAAATCACTTGTGGATTGCACTAGGCCTAGGCCACACCAACCTTTAGCATGGTTGAATTTTTGCTTACTGATTTTTGAAAAACACCACTGAATACCATAACATAATACCTTAACAAAACACCACTGAATACCATAACATAATACCTTAACATAACACTTTGTCAGCATTTTCTCCACACCACTGAATACCATAACATAATACCTTAACATAACACTTTGTCAGCATTTTCTCCACGCCCAGTGGGCCATAAGCATCAAAATATTTATCTCATAATATGTTTTACATTATCATAATAGGTTTTACATTATTACAATTGGAAAAAAAAAATATTTACTAAATTATAATTTTATTTTTTATTATTATAATTATTTTTAATTATAAAAAGAAATAATATATTAGTGATACTTATATACATTTTTTAAAAAAACCAAGTAACAAGAGTCTTAACCGTGGAAATTGACTTTGTTACAATACCATAGGCATACACCGACTACTAATACCACATGCCCAAAAACCATAATACATGTTCACATGACATTTTGTTTAATTAATTAAATTAGTTAAAACAATGGCATAACTGCTTTTGAGATCAATTTCAACTTTAATATGTGAATACTACTAAATTAAATTAAAATTATGAAATCATTATTCCAAAATAAACAAACCTAAAGCAACTCGCATTATCCAATTCGTAGTGTATACATGATTCACACCTTTTTGAGATAATTCCATAACGTCTTCAAATTGACAAGACATAAATAGTCACTTTAACTTTTCATTATTTAAATTATTTTTTTAATATATATATTTATTTACTATTATTAAAAAAACAATTAAATTGGTCTCTAAGGTTTATTCTAATCATTACCACTAATCCAATTGCCCAACACAGACCATTAGGAATTTGAATATAAAAACTTTATATTTAAGTTGCACTTTCATGGATTTGCCTAGTGTACCATTTACATGGAATTAAACTACTATATAACGAGAGATCAATTTTGATTTTGGTTTTATCATGAATATAGAACGCAAGTACTTTAAGGTGAAAATTTTATTGGTAAAAATTAAAAATCAAAAAATAATAATAATAATAATAATTAAAAGAATTAATTTAATATTAACTAATGTGATTTGAGTAAACAAAATAAAATGACATACTAAAAATAAAAAGAAAATTTATCACAAACTACTATTAGACATGCACTCGAGAGCTAAACATTATACACTTTCACCCTTTCTTAAATTTACCATCACTAAAATCTTTGTTAATCTTACAATTCAAGATTGATAAAATTATTGTTTTTACTGTAAAAATAACGTTGAGATTCTCAAATGCATGGCAACTTAGCTGTACAATGTTAATGTTTAATATTTATAATCTCACAATTAAAAATAATTTTAATTATATTTTAAACGCAATTTATTATTTGTAACACCTTCAAACTATGATCTTTATAAATAGATAAGTAAATAAACATTTTGTACGATTTTTCTTTTTCGAACGTAGCATCCCCATAATTAAGTAAGGAATGTTTACCAAAAAGACATCCGTGTTACAACTAATTTATGTATTTCATATTTGAATTACAATTCATAGTTTTTATTTATGAATGTATATATTTTTTTTACTTTAATCGATATCTAAAATATTAGAGTAATATTCATCTTTCATATTTACAATTATAAATCACTTAGTTTAATTTTTTTTTAACTTTATTTTAAATCTAAAATATTAATTTTGTTTTTCTTTTTTAGTAAATTGGTTCTAAATTTCTATTAACTTGTAAACCATAAGTAAATGGGTTACAAAATCAAAAAATTATACAACTAGCTTAGTCATTGATAAACTAAAATTTGGTCTCAATGGACATTAACCATCATCATCATCATTACATCATATATCATATATCATATATGAGTAAGTCCATGGACCATAAGCTTCCATATAGCCAGACAATCAAAGTTCTCCATGAAAAACATAATAGCAAATCCAAAATATCTAGAAAGCAAAATCTAACGAGTTGTTGCCCGGAATTACAGTCACAAACCACAAAAAACTTCATACATACAATATTATAGTCACAAACCACAAAAAACTTCATGCATACAATATTACAGTCACAAACCACAAAAACTTCATACAAACCCTAGAATTACTTCCAACCACATAGAAGAAGGATACCAGAGACCATTTCGCATTACATCGAGCTCTCATGGGAATATTGTTGTGCATTTCCAAAATTGGTACAAAAACATAAGGCGTGACCATCACTGAAGACCATATCAACTGGAAATGATAACTAGAGAGAGAGGAGACGTAGAAGATGATGGGGTTTTAATGTTGGGTTGAGCATTGACTACTCCAAGAGGTTCTGAAAGTTCCTTTGTCTAAATCAGAAGAACATGTTTTTCCACCTTACACACACAAGCTATAATGTCATCCAGATTGAAGCGAAAGTTTTGAAGCATTATTTTCATGTCTTCCTGCCCTGCAAAAAGTTGATAATTATCCACCTGTTTATCATGCAATATTAGTCTAAACAATATATCCATTTGTTGATGAATAGCAAGAGTGTGAAGGAAGTAAAGTCGTCGCTTTTTAAACTTCCTCGGACCAGGAATCCATTTAAGATCCTCTATCCCAACTTCTGAATCAGAGAAATATATCATGTCATTGAATTCTTTAGACTCAATGAGTCGAATTTCCTTGCGAACCTCAGGGGTACTGAATCAAAATAGTTAGCTATAGAATTCCACTGAAATAAATGTCGACGCCGAGGTACTGAGCTAGAAGCTTTTCCTCTTCGATTTGGCAACCTTTATCGCAGAGGCATGGGTGCACCATTAGACAGGGAAACCCTTGGAAAAATTGGGTATAAGGCAACCTAATAACTAAGACAGAAGACTGAGTAATGCAATATAGGGATATGGCTAAAAAGAAAATTGATTTCAAAACAACCACCAATATTGGGTTTCAATTCCCTTATACCAAGCATGCACAAATTCACGGGGTCAGAAATGAAGGGCAAGAACCTTAAGGGTAAGAACTGATACAGAGTAGAAGACAACATAGGAGGGTCGACTTGCCTTCTCTGAGACTAGAACTGATACAGAGTAGAAGACAACACAGGAGGGTTGACTTGCCTTGTCTGAGACTAGAAAAGTAACTTAAAAGACCATTTCGACTGTTGAGTTAGAGTATAGAAGAAAAGAGAACCCAAAAGCATACCATTAAAGATGAGGAACCCCAATTTCCAAACACACCCAAATAACTTAGAAGTAGATAGAGAAACTACCTGGGTACCAAAATCCACATACTAGGCAATTGAATGATATACCTACAGAATCGGTCCCTTGAAACGTTGAAGTCGGAGTAAAACGACGAGTTCAAAGACTGGACCAAAAGTCGTATTGTGTAGAAATAATATGAAAAAAATCAACCCTCTCCAAATGAGATGGAAAGAGAAATGTGGGTGATAGCAAAGCAGAGTCTCTCAACCAAAGGATGACCCAGAAAGATTCTAGAGATCACCACCAAACTACCCCAAATGTAGGTGTATAAAATGACGGAGTGGGAGAAAGAGACCACTATAGTTTCCACTTCCCCATCACCTTCAGAACCATCATACTCTGGACATGCAATTACCCATACGCGATATTTATAAAAAGACGTATTGCGCTGAATGGCATAAGAAAGGAAATATGTTACCATACCAGTGTGATCCCATGGAATGACAAGTGGTGTGCTTGGCACACTTCTTGATGAAAAATTCCTCTCGTAATCCCTCCCACCATTAATGCTTGTCTCACTATGTATACTCTTGTACTCCATAACCTGACCTCTGCAAGCTTCCACAAACTTCTCCATTGCTACAATAAGGCAGAGTGCACATACAAAATATGGTTTCTTGATACCGAAAACATCAACCTTTCCGCATTTAAAATGACAAGACCATATTTGGGTTGTTCAACCCTCATCAACGTTTATTATGCCACCTTACATGAAGAGAGGGACAGTTGGAAAATCTGGCACACTCTTCAAACCTACCTTATTTAATTTCATGTACTCACCCCCATTGGGGATCCAAAAATATTTGGTTTGCGTCTGATTTTGTCAAACTTGCATGACACCCCTAAGGGTATTAAGCCCCCATTGCAACATAATATAAGGACAAACCTCATTCCAATCATCACATGCAATGCCCGTCATTCCTCTTACCGGTATCCACCATGAATTTGTTAACCTGGAAATGCTTTTCTTCCCAAACAAAGAAGCATAACAAACTTGAAACATATTGGGATACTTAATAAACAATTTTGCACTCTATATTGACGTATCCACATTGCATTGTCCATAATCTTATGCAAGTAATACATTTAATCTTTGTGTAACTTCCATTCTATCCTGTAGAGGCTAAGGTAGATCAATATGAATATTTGGAGAAGAACAGCCCACGTTCGCGAGATAGTTTGCAACTCCATTCCTGTCTCGTTTAGTTTGTAATACTATAATGTAATCAAAACCTCTAAAAAGATGGGCAATATTTGATGCCATTCCTTATAGTCACCAATTATGCACAACTTTAGAAATTGTATGTCCATTGATAATTCTTTGTACACAATTAACCACCATTAAGGAATCCTTATTATCTATAATAAATTTTATCCTTCTCTGAGAGCGATCTAAAGTCCTATTTCAAGGGCCATGAACTCCACATAATTGTTACTGGCCACCCCACAATCCATAGCATAGATTCTCAAGGGATTGAGTTTATCATCCCGAAAAATACCTCCAAACCCTGCAATACCTAGATTTCCTTTAGAAGCCCCATCAAATTTTAATTGAATAAAATGTATAGGAGGAGAACTATGACTTGACGTAGCAACAACTTGTTTAGTCAGAATCCCTGTGGGTTTTATGATTACCATTGTTTTATGCAGGCTTAGATTTCGAAGTATAGGAGCCTCCATGACTTCAACCTCCCAATCTTGTGATGTCCAAGGTATGATCAAGAGATTTTCTCGAAAGTTTGACAATATTTGATCTCGAACCATTATTGGATTTCTCTTCTTATCCCGAAAGATTCAGTAATTACACTCCTTCCACAAATTCCACAAGATAAATCCCAATGTAAAGTTCCAGGCTCTTTTAATAATTGGATTCTTGAAATGACTTGTGAACCATTGAATCATTGTTGTCTGAGTGATCTTAGTAGGTGCCCGAGAGTTGATAAAAATTATAGGAAGGAGTTTCCAGACTTCTATTGCTTAAATGCATGAAATAAATAAATGATTCAATGATTCCTCTTCTTTACCACACAGATAACAAATTGAAGACCCTTCCACACCCTTCTTATGAATCCTTTCCCATGTCAAAAGACGGTTCCATGCAATTAACCATAAGAAGATAGAAATTTTTGGCCAGCGTACATCAATCCATATATACTTCCACAACAACGCCTTCTCCAATCTATTATGTGCCGCAGTGATCTAGTAGTCCTCTTTAACTCTGTAGGAGCTTGTAGAAAGAGTTCCCCATCTTGATATGTCAGAATCATATGAGGATCTGATCATCCTTTGTGACAGCTCCTTATGAAAAATTTCCCAAGGGAGGCTCTGTAGAAATTTGGGCCAATCTTGCTTCTGTTTCTAAGATCTCCAAAGATTATTATCCCCATCTCCTTTCTAATAATCAGCTACTTTTGTAATACCCATATGTTTCAAGAGCATTTGCATTTCTCTAAGAGTAGAGTCATCCTTCAACCTTTGCATATGTTGCCATGCTTCATCCCAAAAATATGCATTCTATCTTGACTTATTATCTTTAAACACATTATTTCGTACCAAATCCCTACTGTTGTTCGCCCATACCCATATGCTAGAACCTGTGATACTTCTATCATAATGAAGTTTGTCTTCCTGTGTATGTAACGTGACATATTTCCTTAACCAAATTTGTATCCAAATTTGGTACCCTCCTTCTATCCATTGCCACCAAACTCGGGCGCCAAAAGAAATATTCATGATTTCAGGATCTCATAAGCCTAGGCCACCTGAATGTTTGGGTAAAATAAGCTTCTCCCAACCAAGTAATGACCAACGCCTAGCCTTTTTGGCTCCTCATCTAGAAAATCGGTCCATAAAGATCGGAATTTAGTTGCAACAATTTTTGGAAGATGCATAGTCGCAATCTGATATCCAGGAATGCCTTGTAAGACGACCTTAGTGAGAACTAATCTTCTTGCAAAATTAAGGGCTCTAAAGGTCCAATTTTGAATCTTGTTTGACAACTTTGCGATTAAATATTTCCACCACGTTGTTCGTTTAAGATATAAAACCAATGGGATCTCCAAATATTTAACAAGAAATTGATCACGTTGAAACGCCAAAACATTTGTAAGATGAATTTGGACAATCTTTCCAGTTAAAGAAAAATATACGGGTCTTCTCCCAATTTATTACAGTCCCCGAAGCTTCAGCAAATGTCTTCAAAATCTTTTGAATTCCTTTAGTTTCTCGAAAAAATAGGCAAACAAAACAAACAGATATCATCTGCAAATTGTTGGTAAATGAGTGGGAGATCCTTACCAAACAAAGAGAGACCTTTAAGTTGACCTTGTGAGTGGGATTTCATTAACATTCTACCCAATCCTTCCATTGCCAATATAAAGAGAAAAGGAGATAAAGGGTCTCCCTATCTCAAACCTTGAGAGGAGCGAAACGTTGACAATGGTGACCCATTGATTAAAATTCAAAGGAAAGGGGAGGAGATGAGTGAATAAATCCATGTAGTCCATTGGGACGAGAACCCAAAATCCTGTAACACCTGTATCAAATAGCTCCAACTTAAACAATCATATGCTCTAGATAGATCCAATTTAATTAACATACCTGGCTTTTTTTGTAGTCTTGAGAGAATGAATAATCTCCTAAGTTGTATAAATGTCAACCATGATTTTCCTTCTACAAAACCTGTTTGTTCAGGTGAAATAAGGGAGGAGAGCAATGGCTTCAGATGTTTCATCCCAATCGTAGAGATAATTTTATATATCACGTTGCATAGAGCTATTGGGTGAAAACCCTTGGGATCTTAAGAGTGCCCTTCTTTGGGTATTAGGGAAATAAATGTGCGGTTCAATCCTCTCCATATTGACTGTGATTGCCTGGATTCTTACACAATTTCATATATCTCCTGTCCTAGGAATGACCAACATGCTTGATGAAAATCAGTCGTGAAACCATCAAGTTCGGGTGCTTTATTTTTAGGCATGCCCATCACCACCAATTCCACCTCTTGTAACGAAATAGGTCGCATTAAAGCTAGGTTTTTCTCCTCTGTAATTAGACGAGGGATTCCCTGCAAAATCTGATTGATATGATCCTGAGGATTAGTCAGAGCTTCAGATAAAAATCCGTGATTATATTTAATCAACTTCTCCTCAATATCCTTATGAAGAATTTTGCGAGTACCATTTGTCCCTAGAATGGAGAAGATTTTGTTATAACTTATTGTATCTTCATTGCAACATTGACTTGTGGAAAATTTTCGTTTTTCGCTCTCCTGCCTTCAACCATTGAATTCTAGACTTTATTCTCCATAATAACTCCACTTGCTTTAGCCTTTGTTCCAGTTGGTGTAGCGTTAAACCATCCTCCACTACCAGGTCTAAAGTTTTGCCATTCAATATCATACATTGTTGCAAATCCTGTGCTTTTTTGTTCTAATCTTACATTTTCTTCAAAGATATTTCCAAATTCTTTTTTGTTCCAGGATTTGATTTTTTGTTTTAATACCTTTAATTTAAGCTCGAACTCATGCATCTTATTCCATCGAGTAATCCTTTGACCTTGATATCTTTCCATCATCCTCAAACCTTATTTAGAAAGTTTGGAGCATGTAACCAGAAAGCTTCAAAATGAAAAGGGCAATTCTTTGGGATTTCCTTAAGATCCGGTTCCAAGCAGAGTGGCAAATGATATGAACTCGGGCAAGGCAATATGGCAGTTTCCATGAAGATATATTTATGTATTACTTGTTCTGATACTAGAAAACGGTCCAGATGACTAGCAATCTAGTGTCTTCCTCCTCGTCTGTTATTCCATGTGAATATATCGTTTATGGTACGAAGATTTACTAGGTTGAGATTATGAATAAGATCATCAAATGTTATTGAGCTTTGATCCAACTTCGCTATACCTCCTTTCTTTTCATATAAGGAATGGATGATATTAAAGTCACCTTCGATAATCCATAGCGAGTCTGATATACTTCGACCATGAGCCACAAGTTGTTATAAAAGGGCTGGTTTTTTCTGTTGACACCGAAGGCCCATAATTGATAGTTAACGTTAGTAATTCCTTGGTACTAATGTACCGAAAATAACCTGTAAAAACACGCAAAGTAGCTCCCCAATCTTGAAAAATAATCTCCAATGGATTCCATAAAATGGTTACTCCTCCCTAACTGCCTCGTGCTTCAATAGCCATGAATTGACATCCTTTCCAGCAAGACTGAACAATCGTTGTCATTTTATCCCAGGTCAATTTGGTTTCCTGCAACATCACTATTGTTGGCTTCTCCTTTTTAATCTAGTCCCGTAAATTCCTTTGTTTACCCTTGTTATTCAAACCACGGATATTCCAAGAAAGGATCTTCATTGTGGGGTTTTAGTGGCAGCAGGAAAGTAATCAGAGATTGTTGATGCTTGTCCAGAGTTCACCAAATCCTCCCCAGTTTTTTGCAGGGAATCCCTCTTTGGTTTGTGCCCTTTCTGTTTTACATCTTTAACCAAGTCTTTCACCAACAAATCCTTACCTTTTTCTCGAAATTCTTGTAAGGAATGAATCCCAAATGCTCCATTGGATTGCTTGCGCTTTAAAGTCTTCCATTCTATCAGCGCCTTCACATATTGTTCTCTTTTCTCTCTAGATATCTCTGCTAGATCTCTTACAACCCAGTCATTTAAGAGATCTACTAAGACTCCTTCTTTTGTAAAGAATCATAGTTTTGTTTGACCAGAAGAGCCACTTCTTCAATAGTTGGAAGCTCTGTAACAATGATACAATTATCTTCACTTGCATCAACCTCCGTGGTTTTCCTTTTCACAGGCTGTTTAACTTCCTGTTCCTGCGTGTCCGGAATAGACTCCATCATGGGAACATCATTGATCCCTTCCACCTTTGGATCTTCCTCCATATTTCCCAGCACATTGAAAGCATTTTTATCCTGTGTTACCACTGGATTTGTCAAATTCCTCATTCTAGGGTTTCTTCTTCGCGACGAAACTTTTTGAAAACCATCGATACCTACAGATCTTGCACTTCCATGTTCATTCTTCTTAAGCAGGCAATCTCTAAACAGATGAACATGTTCATGACACAACCGGCAACAAAAAGAAATATGTTCATAATCCAATGGTTGAGATCAGATTTCGCCTTGATAATTTAGGTTATTTGAATCCGGTAAAGGTTGTGAGATGTTCATGTAAATGTAGATTCAAACAGATGACATATTTCTTCCCTTTCTTGTTACCTCTGAAACTATAACAAATCTACCAAGGACATTCCCTATTCCCTATATCTTCTAGAATTTTTGGAATCCAAAAATTAGTTGGTAAAGGATATAGTTGTACCCACACTGGTGCTCATTGGAACTCTTTTTTGTCTGGATTGAAACATTCCTCCCAATGATGCATATATAATCCCGCATTGTTGTAGAAATATGGACCTCCCTCGAAAATGCTTGCTTTATCCTTTAGGCTAGAGAATATGACTGTAAAGAAACTTTTCGGCCCAATCTTAAGTCTATGTCTCCTTTAGATTGCCATTTCTGGGCAATCCAGCATTTTAGTTCTTTCTCTATAGGCCAACTGCCAATCAGTTTACAAATGAAAGCAAGGTCAATGAAAGCAAGGCTTTCATTCGTCTACGATGATCCTCTAGACATTTGGGTGGAAGTATAAAAGTAGGGTTTTGAGGAGCTTTAGGAATACATTTCCCAAAGCAAACTGGTTTGCCATTGCACCCAAAAATACAGGGGATGGAACTCTTGGTTTATCATATTTGATTGAACTTGAAAGGGAGCTTGCAACAATGTTTTTGGAAGAGATGATGGTCCCCTCTTTCAACGCACTCATGTTTACGCCCAACAAAACAAAACTATACTCCAAAAAAGAAGGCCAATATGTGCAAGAAACATTAACTATGAAACTTCTATCAAACTCAGACCAGGAATCGAAACCGGGGAGCAGAATTTTACTGAAACCACTCGAAACCTACCCAATTCTCCAATCTCTACCGTGAGCTGTTCGTGGACAAATCTTTAGTTATTGAACACTAAACAATTACGTTTAAACCTACAAGTTTTTAAACATAATCCCTGCATATTGAATTTATATTTTTCTTAAATGCTCAAGACAAGAAAGGTCTGAGCAGAAGGTTGGAAAAAATTAAAAAAAAAAATCAAAAACCACTTTAGCCTTGAGTGATTTAAAAAGTATTGAAAGGAAAAAATTGAAAAAATAAAAAACCTCTTTAAACAAGATCAAAATAATCTGGTTTCTCTGCGAAATCCTTCAGAATTCGAGTCTGGAATTTAACTATACATAAACTATGTCCAGTACAGAAAACTATGACCAATACAAACACGATTTTCTGCAATTCCTTGAAGAAAGCACTGAAGCAGAGCATTATCGTCTAAATGTATAAACTATTGACCTGTTTTGTAAATTTTCGAGCAGCGAGAAACACACAGAATAAAACCCTAACCTTACTCGGCCTTTCTCCGATCACTTCAGAAAATAGCTCAAATTGGAAGGCTGAAACAACAAACAGGCACACAGGCTGTCAAAACTCAAAACAACCATGTCATACCCTGCCATGGCCTAGACACCTCCTGGACTCTGTTTCCATAATCAGTGCGACGGACCGCTTCTTTGTTCAATTCTTCTCAATGACAGCTTTGAGGAATCAAGGGGCCGACCTGACTGAACAAACCCTTGGCCCTAAAAATTTGACAGATGAAAGAAATGCTCACTGTGGAGAGCTAATGATCCTCTGTTCCATTAGTATTGTTTTTGCTTGTGAAAGCTTCTTGGATCTTGTGATCGTTGTCCCAGAAAGGAGGAAATACAAGCATGGAAGGGCAATTGCTGTGCGGGTAAAAGGGGCATTCGATAACAGTGAAAGCGTCCCATTTATCAACACATACGTACACCTGATATAATTGATGCTCTCCCTCCTCACTTCTGTTGCATTCGATTCTTGGCAGTTGTCCAGTGCTTTCTCTAATGGCTTCTTTGATATTCCTCAAACTGTATTCTCTTCCGTCAGGTTTAATACCTGCAAACAAACTACCAATTATTATTACAAATCTAAATACTGATTTTGTATGAAAGGATTAATTTGGCAGCGGCCTCCTGGTATCTGATCACCTGCTCCTTTAAGCGCCCCGAGAATGTCCATATTTTCTCTCAAGGAAAGAGCCGTCTCAAAGTATGAATGCTCATCAAGATTGAGAGAGCAAGTGCCATGCTTCTCCCATTCGTGCCCCCAGAATTCATGTCCATCGCTGCTCGGACAGCTTAAAGAATCCCAATATTTGTTCAGCTCTTCCTTCAGATCTGAAATCTGCAAATTCTCTCACAGTACATAAAATCCGGCCATGATCATATAAGGCAAACATTATAATTTATTACCACGCATGGAAAAGTATAGAGTGAGCAGCACCTTTGAGTAATCGAATTCTCTGGAAGAATCACAGAACTGTGGCCATTTCCCGTTGCTGTAGTTGGGCCAGAGACCATGAATGGAAAAGTCGGAAGCAGGCTTTCCTGTGCGAGGGTAACAGCATCCTCTACGCGTATCACAGTATGAACCAGGCCACTGCATTTACAAGCAATTGATTTCCATTAACATACACTACGAGAAAGAATACTGAAGCAGAAAAGGAATTTGATGTTCAGAATCACTTCTTGAAAATGATTAGCAGGTATAATGAATATATACCTGTTGCACGAAATAATAGAAATCCAAGGATCTCGCAATAACACCAGTGAAATAGCACTCAAATATGATGAGCACCAAAATTATGGAGCGTCCATTGGCACTTGTCATGATCGGATTTTCTCCAGTAACCTCTGCTGGCTGTTCCAATGGCAGCTACATCCTTCCCAGTTTTTATAAAAGATTTGATCAGTGTTAAGGCGATGGTGGAAACTATGGCGTTTGGTAGTTGAAATAAATATTATTATACGATTCACGAGGTTTCAAATAATTTAGAATGGCCGGTTGGCTTGGTTGCAGTGGTCCCCCAAACAGCTTTGTTGGCATATTCACAGCTCTATTGGCATATACCTACCTGGATTGGATAGCTATGGAATTCTTAACAGTAAGTATGACTACGACATGAGTGGCGTGGATGCCGCTTTTAAAAGGAATAAATGTGGGGTTTTGTTAATGGGTATTAAATGAGTAGGATTGTATATATATATATATGCAGTTTTTAAAAGGAATAAATAGGTAATTTTGTTAATGAGTATTAAATGAGTAGGATTGTATATATTTATTGTTAAATAATTAATTTTTTTTAAATTTAAGATTTAAAAATAATTTGTAATTGACTTATAATATCTAAAAATACGTTATTAAATAATAATAATAATAATATTTATTTTTAAGGTCACAGTCAAGCCAAACACTAAATTGGTGTATGAGACCTTTTTGTTTGTGGGACAAGGGACCCACCTCCGCGCAGCGATTTGACTGTTAAGTCTACGAAGGCATACATACTCTACCCCCCTCTGGTTTTGAACCTGTGACCTCTTAAGAAGAAACACATGCTCTTAACCATTAGGCCCACTCAAGCTGTATTACAACTCTGTTCATTTAATACTTATTAATAAATTACTTATTTTCAACCATCCTCTTTTTCAAATAAAATTTTCAATAATGTCTATAAAATAGAATAAGGATAATGCAGTACTCAAAGTGGGTAGTGTCTTTTTAAATAAAATTTTCAGTAGTGTCCATGGAATAGAAAAGGTTGCTTACATTTTGCCCAATTACCCCACTAAGTGTTTAAGATAGCTAAATTCATTATAATACCCCACTAAGTGTTTAAGATAGCTAAATTCATTTTGATTATACCGCTTAATTGAGGCACAAAATAAAGGCAACTAACCTAAGGGATTAATTTTAAAGTCCCGAGTACGAAATTGCAACCATTAAACCAAGCTAATCCAGCATGCTTTCTGATATTCAATTGTTTAAGGTGGATACTCTAACTCTATAAAGAAAATCCCTTGTGCATAAGGTATATAAATATGCATGCCAATGTCACATGTACCCTAGAGATGTTAACCACATTGTAATGATCTTTGCTCTTTAAAAGTGCATCACAAACAATGAAGATAGTAGGGCACAATGAGATTACTTTAATCTTTAAAAGTGCATCAGAAACAATGACAGTGGGAAATCTTATACATGAGACAATAATAATATTACTTGGATTTTGAAAACAAAGAAAATACTTCACACAACGTTACAAAGTTTTTTAACTTTATAAATAAAAATCAAAGTGCATCAGAAACAATGACAGTGGGAAATCTTATACATGAGAGAATAATAATATTACTTGGATTTTGAAAACAAAGAAAATACTTCACACAACGTTACAAAGTTTTTTAACTTTATAAATAAAAATCTCGAATTATTTAATAAATTTTATTTTATAAAAAAAATTACTTAATAAATTTTATTAGTATTCACTGTTTTAGCAATAAATTTGTGTGTTAACCATTATAAATTTAGCATGGTCCAATATAATGTTTAATTTTAAAAAACAAATTTTTATCTTTTAATATATTACAAAAATTATTTTTCAAACATTTTATTGGATCATAAATTTGCAAGCCTTATTATTTTTCAAACATTTTATTGCATGATAAACTTGAAAGTCTTATTTTTTTCAAGCATTTTATTGGATCATAAACTTGGAGGCCTTATTGTAGCCTTTGCGCAGTGTCGATAACTACTTCAGATTTTTCTATCATAAATTTTGGGCAGTTGCAATATTTATGACATGAGCATTATATATTTGTGGAGTGTTTTTTAATTGTTAAGCTTGGTAGGAAAACCAACCAAAATTGAAATCTTTGAAAATTTAAGCAAGTATTTGCATAAAAAATGGATACTAACAAGATGTAAATAAATATACTTACCAGGAGCACACTATTATTTATGTGTTTTTTAGCGCTTTAATAAGTAGGAGTAAAAATGTAAATGTGCAAACTTACTAGTGGTTACTATCCACCAAAAATTATGCAACTCCTTGCCCCTTGGTTGGCAATTAATTTTTCAAATTCATATATAAATTAGCAACTTTTATGCAAGCTTAATTTCCATTTAAGTGACAAGGACTAAGTTCCCTTAGTGATATAATGCATTTCTCTCCGTGAAAAGAGGAATTGGGTTTTTCTTAGGCACGTTCTATTGGCTATCCCATAACTGACCTAACTACATGGGAATACTTGTAGGTGAGAGTATTGTTGTTCCTATCCATTACGCTGAGAACATGCATGTTGAGCATTGCTTTTAGGCTCTGTGCTTGTTGAATAGGCTTTCTCATTGCAGAGGTTGTTGTCATATGAGATATTGCTTAAGGGTAGAGCATAATATTTGATTTTATTTTTCCAAAGATTATATGAATAATTACAAATATATACTTTATATTCACAGTCTTGATATAGAGAGTAGAATATTATATATTTTTTGCGATATTATATGAATAATTACAAATATATAGTTTACATTCACAATATTGATATTATTTATCTTAAATATGCCTTAGCTTCTAAGTTATTCGATGATGAAATGTGTAACTGCATCAACAAGTATCCAAATACACCTGGAATATGGAAGGAGTAGCAGGTGAAATCCTGGAAGCCCATCGTCCATGTGTACGGAGTAGCAGGTGAAATCCTGGAAGCCCATTGTCCATGTCGTACACGAGAAATGAGGCATTTCCTTCTGTCAAATTTGGCATATGGCAAAGGCTTCCCATATGCATTGCTATCTGTAAATTCCTTCCATGTAGATTGTGTGTATTGGATTCAGATTATGTATTTGCAAATTCCTTCCAAGTTGATAATTTGTATTGGAATAAAATTACTTTTAATTATTTTATTTGTTAGTATGGAAACCAATTTTTTTTTTTGCAAGAAAACCATTTTATCTATTAATTAAATTAAACTAATATTATTATTTTGAGATAGTTCTTCGGGAATAATCACACCATCAAAAATTGATGGTGTGATTATTCCAGAAGAACTATCTCAAAACAATATGAATCACAGAAGTTTGAACTTAGAGATAATATTATTATATATTTTTTTCACTGATTGAAAAACATTTGCATTCAGTTTCTTTAAATAAAGATGACTAACCCGGTTTATGGAATGTAGATTATGAACCCAATAAGCGGTCTATGGATTTTGCAAATTATCATACTCCTCGAACTCTTAAAACTAAGGAAAATTGCTAATGATTTTCGTGTTGATTCTATAAAGCTATCTTGTAGCTGACTGTAATTCATATTTTGACATTTAGCCACTTACTAAATTGTTGTTACCATAGTTGAGTTAAATTTTACAAACTAATTTTATTGATTTATTTATTTATTTTAATATTATATTTATTTTCTAATATTAAATGGTTTTTATATAAATAATTTTGGATTTAGAATATTATCAATGGAATTGCTTAATTTTTATTAGTTTTATTAGTTTCTGTTGATAGTGTGTATTGAATAATATTTATAACTTTTCCATTTCAATATGTTATTACGATTTTGGATGCAATTTGTGTTAACAGTATGTATTGAATAATATTTATAACTTTTCCATTTCAATATGTTAATATGTTATTATGATTTTGGGTACAGTTTGTTTTAAAATTTACTAGTAATTTCGGAATATTTTGTTATTAGTTAATAATTAAAAATGATTAATAATATTAATTGTGATATATTATTTTACTATCCATTTAATATTATTAATTGTTATTATTTAATATATACTAACTTCTTATTAAATAATCATAATAATAATAACTATTAAAGTTTATATATATATATATTCAAATCATTAGCATACATTTAAGCATTTTTATAATCAAAATTATTGGACAAGGACTATGTTGCATGCAAGTTTTGTTTAATAAAGATAACATTTTTACAATAATTAATTATCCACTAATTATCTAATAAGCCTTATTCAAAGAAGGTGAGATTATTCCTGTGAAATAGAACCATTGTATTAAAGATTTCAAAAAGAGAGAAAACACTCTAGAAAACATTGCAAAGTCTTCTAACTTTATAAATATTAATTTCTTAACTACTTGTGGTTTCGTTGTTAGTAAGAACCAACTACCTAATAGATCTTATTTAATAAAGAGGACCTTTTATAATAAAAAACTATCCACTAATTATCTAATGGGCCTATTCAAAGAAGGTTATTCAATACATTACTCTTTGGTACCCCAAAACAAGGAGGTTAGGGTAAGGCCCTAACATTCTCATGACATGTGGTTTTTATTGTTGAAACTCTTGAAAATTAGAAAGAAGAGGTTTAGGATAAACATGACATGCAAATTATTAATAGAATATACATATAAATACACATTTTCTTGACCCTTGATTTCATGTTCCAAGAGGTATCTTGGAATTTCCATGATTATTGGCATTCACTGAGGTTTTCTCTTTCCTCTCAAGTGAATAAGCCAAATTCACATAACCCCAAAGGATTATGTTTCCAACATTTCCCCACTCAATCTAAAAGGGTATATGTGTGTCCAAGAAGAGAGATAAAATACAAAGGTGTTTAACAACCAATCATTGGATGTGCTACTTGAAATGGTCGTTTAAGGAAGACCACAAACAGAATGAGGTAGAAAAAGTCAAAGTTTTATACCAATGGTGGTTTAAGGTTGACCACTAACTCTAGAACTTGGATCAAAGCAATTCTCGGAACAATTTTGAATCGAACTATAAGTTAAAGTCTTCCATGAAATGAAAGTGTTCCTTGATGATGGTTTAAACATGACCATAAATTGATGAAATGTTTAGTAGAGTTATGACTAGGGCTAGTAACACTTAACTCTTGGACTAGGGCTTTATATTGCCCCACCTCACACCTGGAGGTATGGCTGCATGTTCTCCCTCTGCCCACTTAGCTCGAACTGTCCCCCTACTAGAGGTCTCTACTTTAGAGATGTCTCCACTCTTCCTCCTCTCTGCTTCTCCATTTGTGGCTCCTCCACAACTTCTTGAGGCTGCATGTTGAGAGGTCTAACATGCTCCCTCTCAACCACCATATCACTAGTCTTTGCCTTTCTCCTCAAGGATTTGCATGCATCTTCTACCTCAAGTGCATACAGGTTCTTGACTCGCACACCGATATGCTTCACCTCTCATGTAGCGATGTGTCTTAGGAATGCCTTTCCTTTGCTGAATATCACATCATAGCCATGGTCTTCCAACACCGCAACAAAAACTAGATTCTTCTTTAGACCCGACATAAACCTCACGTCCTTGAGTCTGAGAAGGGAGCCAGAATCCCTTTGAAAGGTGAATGTACTGATACCAGTTGTGTTATACCTTCTGTCGTCTCCAAACTCAATGTTCATCTGGAGATCTTTCTCCTCCAAGTCACTAAAAAATTCTTTATTCCCTGTCATGTGGAACAAGGAACCACTATCCATATACCACATGTTTCTCATCACTATGCTCTCCATGTATGCGATGACAGTAAAGTCAAGCTCGAATTGTGAATCCAAGGCTTCACTCGTTGCTGCTACTAAGATCCTTCTTGCTTTCCTTCTTTTGTGGACATTTCATGGCATAGTGCCCAAATTCATGACAGTGAAAGCACTTGATTTTGGACAAGTATTTCTGCTTTCCCTCTTGGCTGGAATCAGCCACACCTTGGGAATTCTTCCCCTTGGCCTTCCTTCCTTTGTTGACTAATGCAAAGTCCTCTTCCTCCTCTTTGGATGAGGTCTTGTCTCTGTTACTCTGCCTTATTTCTTCCTGCACTAGATCAGACCATAACCACTCCCAACTCTGATCTAGATGGATATTGGTGGCCACCCGCCTATTCCACTCAGACCATCAACATTTTTCTTTCAACTTTTTTTTTTCAGTTTCCTTAATTGTAGCACAACTTATTATTTTTGGCAGTTTTTTGGGTCCTGAACTTCCAGAGCCGTTTTAAGGCCCTAAATGACGTCTTTTTGGAAAAATGCCTTTGGAAATTTTTATGGAAAGCGATTTCTATGGAAAGCGATTTCTATGGAAATAACATCAGTAGTTGTAGTCCTCGGAGAGATCTTTCCAACAAGGTATCATACGCATCAAACGAAGATAATATGACCAAGTTATGACCCCGAGAAGTTGGTTGCCCAACTAAACCCAACGGGGCCCATAAACTCTTAGTGTTACATCTCCTCGAGTTAGGGTTTTGGTTGTTTAGGGTTTTCTCTTATTGTTTAATAATAAAAAGGCCCATGAGCCTCATTGTAACTATGTTCAGAGGCATGTAGCCACCACCTCTTCTCAAAGATAAGCTACCATCGCCTGAGCTAGTCTTATTTCCATTATGTTTGTAAGCATATTTCAGTATTTGATATTAATGAAATGAATTGTTATTTATGTTGCATCTCTGTATTTATGGTTATATCTATAATTTTTTGTGTTCCTGTTTAAATTCGGATCAGTGGTATCAGAGTGATCTTCTCTTTCTCTGTTTTCCTTTGCATGTCCCCAACAAGGTCAGGATATAAGGAGTTAGGGCTCCATCTGGTTGAACCTTTGCAAGATTAGTCTCGCCAACCCCGACGGTTGCCCATGGGGGAAGAAAAGAAACACGAGATCCTATCAAAATATTGCTTGAGGAGGCCCTCGAGAAACAAAGGAATGCGATGATGGATAACTATTCCCAGATCCTTCAATGGCTTCCCATCGACGGTGCATCCACATCCAATAGCCACTCTGGAGGCTCCACACCTTTTAAGGTACAAGTAAAATTTGACATTCTCGTATTTGAGCGCCAAATAGATGCAGACGTCATAGATAAATGGTTAAAGCTGCTAGAAGGATATTTTTCTGTTCATGATTTTTCCAACTGGTAAAAGGTAATTTTTTCTCTTCTCAAAGTCGCCCCCCACGTCAAGGACTAGTGGGAAACCTACTGTGAGCAGAAGGATGAAAGTGTGACCTCATTGTTTTCAGTTGCTCCCACTTGGAATTTGTTCTGGGACGCTATCAAGGAGTAGTACTACCCTGTCGGGAGCTATGAGGACAAATACATAAAGTGGACCACACTACAGCAGGGAAGGGACCAAGATGTGTCGGAGTTTACCAATGTTTTTCATACCCTTTGCACGAAGTTGGGTATCAAGGATTCAGAGAAACATTCGGTACTCAAGTACTATGGATGCCTACACAGATACATCCAGGACGAGATGGATTTCCTGAACATATCCTCGCTCGGCACGACATACTAATACACCATCAAGATCGAGCAGAAGTTTAAACAGAAGAAGTGAGACTTTGGATCTGCGAATCTGAAGCAAGGGAAAGGTGCCCCCAAACTGTAGAACAAAGGAAAAATCCAAGGCGGGATGACCCAGGACAACCCGCCAAAGCCACAAGCAAAGGACAATGCTAGGAAGCCGAAGAAGGACACGGGAAAGTGGTTTGAGTTCCATAATAGATCCACTCACAACACAAGTGAGTGTTGGGCCAAGCAGTCACTGGTGGCCGAGTTGAAGGCTTCGGAATCAAATGCATGTTTCGACTCTGAGTCAGAACTCGATAAGGGGAATGACAAAGGGAAGCATATTATCAATGCAGAGTGCAATGCCACCGTTGCAACCATGAAGATCCAGAGGAGGAGGATCATCTCTTCCACTACCAGATGTGGGTAAAGGGTTCCCCGCTACAGTTCATTGTCGACAGCAGGTGTCAAAAGAACCTCTTTGCAGCAGACCCATAGCACACCCATAACCGTACACCATCAAGTGGTTTCAGCAAGGATGATATCTTCACATGAGCCAACAATGTCGCTTTCCATACAACATCAAGCCCTTCACAGATGAGGTATTATGTGAAATTGCTTCCCTTGATGTTTGTGATGTATTATTAGGCCAATCATACTTGTGGAAGTGACATGTTGTGTATGAGTCAAGGCCTCATGTTATATTGTTACCTTGGGAAATAAGTTGTACAGGATACCAGAGGTAGCATCGCCTACCAAAAATCTCTTTGGTTACTGCAAAACAATGTAGTAAGCTCATTTCCAAAATTGGGAAAAAAAATTTCCTAATGATACGCCCTCAGGGAAAGAAGAAGACAGTGTCCACAACCTCTAGATAGGGCCCCTCCTCATGACAACAATAGATGGACAAGGTCGTGGAGGAGTACAAGGAGATCTTCACCTCCCCCGCAGGGGTTCCTCTGCACTATCAAGTCAAGCACTTCATAGATCTGACCCCAAGTGCGTTGTTGCCCAATGGACCAATCTATCAGTGCTCCATTCTAGAGAACGATGAAATCAAGAGGCATATTTAGGAGCTGTTGCAGAAAGGTCACATCCAACCAAGTTCATCACCCTGTGGGAGCCTGATCGTGTTGGTACAGAAGAAGGATGGGACTTGGAGACTTTGTATTGACTATCGGGTGTTGAACAAGATCATTGTACAGAATAGGTACCCGACCCATGGATTGATGACCTTCTATACCAACTCAAGGGGGGGAAATATTTCAGCAAGATCGACTTGAAGTCCAGATATCACCAAGTACTAATCGAACCCTTCGATGTGTGGAAGATTGCCTTCAAAGCCAAGGAGGGCCTTTTCGAATGGTTGGTTATGATTTTCGGGTTGACGAATTCTCCTGCAACCTTCATGAGGATGATGGATGACATCTTGTGGTCATTCACCAACTCATTTGTATTGGTATACTTGGATGACATCCTAATCTTTAGCTAGAGTTTGGAAGAGCAACTCCACCACATCTGACATGTTCTCCAAACACTACGGCAACAGAAGCTATGTGTCAATTTGGAGAAATGCACTTTTGGCATGACTCGGGTTCAATATCTGGGATACATTATCAATGAACATGGGGTGCATGTGGATCCATCCAAGATCCAAGTCATTCGAGATTGGCCAGCCCCAACCACTCTGACAGAGCTCTGCAACTTTCTGGGTCTTGCCAATTTCTACCATAGGTTCATGTCGGGGTTCTCTCATATCACTTGGCCCTTGAGTCAAGTCACCAAGGGAGGAGTGAAAAAAAAATATTTTGGTCTGAATCTTAACAAAAGGCATTCACAGAATTGAAACATCGCCTCTACTCTACACCAGTGCTCACATTACCATACTTGCAACAGCCATTTGAGATCGAGACAAATGCTTATGACTATGCTATTGGGGCAGTACTTACTCAACAAGGGCATCCAGTGGCATATCATAGTGAGACACTTTCAAAAACAGTCCAAAAATATCCCACTTATGACAAAGAGATGTATTCCATTGTGCAGATCTGCTGACAATGGAAGCATTACACTTTAGGGAAGGAAACGGTCATCCACACAGACCACTGATCCTGCAGTTCATACAGACGCAAGGGAAGTTGCAGAATGATCGTCATTAGAAGTGGTCCACATACCTTCAATACTTCCATTGGAATATCAAGTACAAGAAGGGAAGCACCAATAATTTTGTCGACTGCCTTCGCCAGCCACTAATCATGGTGTTAACCACCGTGCTCAACTCTTGTGGGCACGAGACTTCTGATTGGCCACTTCTCTACAAAAGCGACCTAGAATTCGGCCACACATACCATACACTCTTGGAGGGTTAACAAACTCCAGATTTTCACCTCCAGGATGCTTTGTTATGCCACGTTGGACACCTTTTTGTTCCTTCAAGCGAGCGTGCCAAGATTATTTTGGAAGTGAACTATAGTTGGGATGTTGGGCATTTAGGGGTCAATAAAATGGTGGTAGTACTACAGAAGTATTTCTATTGGCCGAATCTTTGACAAGATGTCGGGAAGTACATCAGATCCTGCACTACCTGTGCCATTGCCAAACCAAACATCAAGAAGCAAGGTGTCTATACTCCGTTGCCTACCCCTAGTCGACCTTGGGAATCCATCTCCATGGATTACGTGTTGGGCCTTCCTTCTACTAAGCATGGCAACGACTGTGTTTTTGTGGTCGTCGATAAATTCTCGAAGATGGCCATAGGGGCGGGTTGCAAGAAGAATATCACAGCAGAAGCCATTGCTAAACTCTTCTTTTAACGAGTGTGGGTACACTTTGGGATCCCATATTCTATCATCTCAAATCGGGATAGCAGGTTCCTTAATACATTTTGGTCCAGTATTTGGACGATGCTAGACACCAAGCTCACTAAGTCCACAACTTTCCATCCCCAAACTGATGGCCAAACAGAGGTCATCAACATGATGATCGTACACATTTTGTGCATGTACAACTCAAAGCATCCACGCACATGGGATGAGAGCCTCCCCTATGTCCAGCACAGCTATAACTGGGCTCTCCACAGCTCGACTGGCCACAACCCTTTTCAGGTGGGCTTGGGATTCCAGCCACTATGTCCCATTGATGTGGTCATACCATTTGCAGCGACTCAGGCAGATTCGACTCATGTCCAGTTCGAAGCGGACAAGGCAAATAGGTTCATTGAGCACATTCAACACATTCGCCAACACGTCCATGACATATTAGACAAACCCAATGCTAAGTACATGCAACAGCATGATCAGCATCGGGTGCCACAGAAGTTCTAGGTGGGTGACAAAGTTTGGCTACATTTGCAGAAGGAGCACCTCGCTAGGCCCCATTGCAAGATTCACCCACTTCTATATGGGCCATACACCATCACCAAGGTCGTGGAAGATAATGCCTTTGAGCTCAGCATTCCCCCATTCCTTGGCCTGCACCCGGTGTTTAATGTGGATCACCTTCGGCCATACTTTCCACCATTACTAAACACATTCGAAATTGCAGAACAACTCACATCAACAAAGTTAAATCCAGACTTCATGGAACAAGTTGCAACTGGTCGGATCATGGACACGCAGATCAAGAACACTCGCTAGTAGAAGATCCAGCTGTATCAAGTTGTCAAATCCAGCCAACTCTTGTACCAAGGCAAATGGCTCACCAGGGACCAAGTTTAGCAGAAGTTTCCTCATCTCATGGAGGAAATCAATGCAATGGAGACCATTGCGTCCTAAGGGGGGAGAACTGATCCAGGTGGATATTGGTGGCCACCCACCTATTCCACTTGGACCATCACCATTGTTCTTTCATTTTTTAATTTTTTTTTTCAGTTTCCTTAATTGTAGCACAATTTACTATTTTTGGCAGTTTTTTGGGTCCTAAACTTCCGGGGTCGTTTTGAGGCCCTAAACGACGTTTTTTTGGAAAAATGCCTGTGCCAATTTAATTGGAAATCATGTCAACAATTGTAGTCCTTGGAGAGATATTTCCAACTAGGTATCATACACATCAAACGGAGATAATATGACCAAGTTACGACCCCGAGAAGTTGGCTGCCCAACTAACCCCAACGGGGCCCATAAACTCTTGGTGTTACATCTCCTTAGGTAAGGGTTTTGGTTGTTTAGGGTTTTCTCTTATTGTTCAATAATTAAAAGGCCCTTGAGCCTCATTGTAAGTCAATTTAGAGGCATGTAGCCGCCACATTTCTTCTCAGAGATAAGCTACCATCGCCCAAGCTAGTCTTATTTCCATTCTGTTTGTAAGCATATTTTAGTATTTGATATTAATGAAATGAAGTTTTATTTCAGTTGCATCTCTGTATTTATGGTTATATCTATAATTTGTTGTGTTCCTGTTTAAATATAGATCAAACTCAGTAGTTTCTCTCTACCATTTACTGAATCTTGATAACTATGCTAGCTCTTAGGGATGCCCAAAAGAGCTAGAGCTACCAAATATTCTTCAGGGATAGTAACACCAACCCTGCCAAGTTCATCATGACACTGTGTAAACTTGCTCAGGTACTATGAAATTGTGTCATTCTTTTGCATCTTGATGCTTCGAAGCTTGTTCTTGAGTGCCAGCTTCCTGTGGTCACTATTGTTTTCAAATAAATCTGTCAATGTTTTCCACATCATGAACAGAGTCACTTTTCCATGGAGATTCAAGAAAATATGATCTTGAACTCCCTCCAATATGATCCTCCTTTCTTTAGCCACATCGTTCTTCCACTGAGCGAGATATTAGGCATCAGATGTTGGGGGTTTTCTTAAATCAGTCTTGATGTATTCTAGCAGCCCATTATCATCCAATATTTCCTCCATGTGGATCTTCCATGCCACAAAATCTGTGGTTCCTTCCAAAGCATAGTCGAGCCTGAGTCCATTGAAAGCCATCTTCTTAGTCTAGAGAAAACTTGTAAAATTGATCTTCAATTCGAATCTCCTGCAAAGACAACTTCAAATTCTCTTCTCTATAGTGACTCCTGCTCTGATACCATGTAGAAATTCCTTGTAGATTCAAACTTCTCATGTAATTTGCTAAAACAAAAGACTTGAATCTACTCTAGTCATCAGCAAAAGTAATTAATCAATCAAGAAATCACAACATAAACATGATACAAGATTCAATCACACAAACACTGAGAAATATCTAGGGGAAAGCAACAACTTAAAACCCCTTACTATTTGTATTGCATTAATGAAAGAAACTGGATGAATACAATATGCTCTGCTAAAACCTTGAGCTCAACTTGCACCTGTATCTTCTATCCTCTGTCTAGTTGACTGAATCTAGCCAATACTTAGCCAAATTTTCTATCATCCAAGCCCCTATTACCTCTCTTTGTTCGTATGGGAATTAGGCCCCTATAAATTAGGAAATTCCCTCATCCGGATTGCGCAATTCCTTTAGGTCATTCCTTTGACTGCATGCACCATTTGTACAACTTGGAATAGTTTAAAACTGATAGTACATTTCCCTTGAAATGCTCTCTCAACTAGGTAACTTAAATTATGTGCATGCAGGAGTTAATTTAGGATGATATGGTCATTTCACTGGTTGATCATTGAAGTTACACCCCACTGTTATACCCTCCACTAGTTCCTCCAACAGTTGGAACTAGTTTAACTGACCATAACTCAATTTAACTAGATTAAATTGTTAAAATTGAAATTAACTCAACCTGGGCTCCTAAAATTTAGGAATCACTTTACAAAACTCAAGTTCTTCCTCCAACTAAAATTAACCAAGCTAACTCAGTGATAACAACTCATTTAACTCATTCAAGTTCTCTAGTGATGTGGAATTTCGAATTTCTCCTAATTTAATCAAAGGAAAAATTAAATTAGGAATTTCTTGCTACATTTTCAACAAAGAAAAATTCTTATACATGTGGTGGTTTAAGGTTGGACACCAACCAAATCATGCTCATGGAACATGAGTTTGTCTCTGGCTACAAATTAGACTCTAACACTCACTGACTATAACTCTAGGCTTTGGTTTAGGTTGTTCCCTAAGCTTGGTTTATATAACTTTCAAACTAATAGTTGACCATCAATTTCCCTACTTCCAGATACAAGGTGAGAAGATAAAGGTATCCCCACTACAATATATGTCAATATTCAAGAATGAACTCTAAGGTATGATTGATATATCTTCTTGGTTTTTGGAGACCATTACCAAGAAGTGATCCATCCAAGGTGAATATTTTCTCTTGCAGGAGTCTTTTGTCTGGAACATATATATGAATGACGAGTATGTTTTCCATAATGCTCATAAGGGTGAAGATCAAAACATTTATCTTTCATATGGCCAACTCGATCACAATGTTGGAATTTGTAAATCTGATGTGGATGTGAAAGAGGAGTACATGAATATGAGTTGAATTGAAGAAACCCACCACACTAAAACTTGATAGGTTTAGAGTAGTATAGAGTATGGAAGGTTACATCCTTTTCATATCTAAGACTAGTTATATGCTTGTTATTAATAAATTATTCACCAAGGTCTCATGATGGGCTTGGGAAGTGTAATTGAAACCTCTACATCTTCATGTGAATCTACTCTTGAAGTATGATCATGTACTTTTTGCTGACAATCTTCTTTCTCAAACTCAAAAAGAGAGTTATTATGAACAAGAACTAGTTTAGAATGATGAATATTTGTTGTAACTCATCTTGCTAGAGATGTGACTCAAGTGGAAGAAACTTAATCTTCTCATTTGCATTTTGTAAACAAATTTTAATATCATCGAGAGTAGATTTACTAATTTTGACTTTGTTTTCAACAATAAACAAGTTTAGAGTGCTTAATAACTCTAATAAATCATCAATTTTGACCATTTTATAAAAAATACAAGCTCAACAAATGGTAAAATAATGAGGAAAAAATATACCTACTTGTACTCTCAAGAATCCAAGCATTACATACCACAAGTTCTGGACATCAAATGCTCACAAATGTCAAAATACTATATGAAAGAAAAAGAGCATGCATTAAAAATAATAAATCACAATGAGTAGCATTGACGACTCTTTTATAATTTTTCCATTGCACAACCTCTATGTTTAAGCCAAGAGACCATAATATTGTTAACAACAACAATAAGCAATTCTATAGAGAGGCCACTCGTTGAAGGAGAGGTATGTTATATTGATTGAAAAGTAGTAATTTCACATTACATTCATTATCAAGAAAAGAGGGATGGTCTCATCAAAGAAGTCAAGCTTGAAGGAAGGTATGCACATTAGAGGAAATTTTAGCGTAAAAATGCCCATGAATTATTCATATACATAATAGGTAAAACAATCAAAATTATTTAAATTTAAAAAGAGATACATGTAAATATTTTGGAGGAATAAAAACTACTTTTTTTAAATTATATTTTTGGCTTATCTGCTTACAGGTTTACTGAAATTTCAAGTGTAGACACTCATTGGACGCATAATTAAATTCCACATCCAACAGGGACCCATTATGCATGTTTTTGAGAAGTCCCACATTGATAAAAATTGAAGATACATTAAAAAATGGTGTTACTACTTCTATACATTAATTTAGGGATGATAAGTGGTACTCATGTTCAATTGTGTGCAATGAAGTTTCAGTAGCTATTGCCAAATTTAGTTGGTGAATGTGGGATCATGATCATGTATAATGGAAGTGGGAATGTAACCACCTCCAACCCCCTTGAGCATCTCACACTGTGGGATGGTTACCTTATTTAACCTTATCTCCAAGGTGTGTCATGAAGATGGGGCTATAGCAACCTCATTTTTCAAAATCTTTAGAACTTAAAAGTGACACCATTATCGTGTTTAGCTCATTGAGAGCTTTCCAGAGATATAATTTTTATCTCAATCTGAGTTTTGAATCAAGGGTTATGCCCATAAGAAGTTTTTACCATTCAAAAGAGACACAACATCACTGAGACACCACATGAGTCTCATGTGGCCTCCACTTGGACCACGCGGCCTGACCACGCCATCACCGTATGGGCCCGTTGGGTGTTCCCTCCTTGGAAATTTAGTCACTCCAAATTTTAAGTTGTTAGTTCATTACATGAGAAGGTTGAGGGGAGAGGACTGATGGCTAGCATGGGAACCCACAATTCCACGTCTTGTAAGATAGGGTTCCTCTGACCTCACTTCCTATTATATTCTCTACAGAAATCCCTATGGGTCCTCCCATCCCACTTCATATTGGTATCATTATCCAACATTAACTTCTAAAATCCTGAAGGGCCAAGGGTCAATGGGGTCCACTTGCTGACACTACATTGGGTCATCTCCCCCCTTCAAACACCACTCAAGTTCTTCAGAAATATAGCGGTCAGATGATCTAAAGGTTTAAGGATATTGTGGGGTCCACAAGTTCTACGTCGTATTGGACTCAATGGTTCTCACTCATCCCTCTACTTAACTCTTATGCAAACTCAGTGACCCGATGGCCTGGTGGCACAGTTTCATCCTGAGCCTTTTGCTTCTCTTTGCTCAGTTGTTTGTCAACCCACTAGTGTTGACCTCCCCGCCTAACATGCTTGCATATTTTTCCAAAGTTCCAGTGGTCTAAAATTCCTGTGGCAATATTTCGCTGGTGGAACCCATCCACTCTGCTTCTTACGCACATTCATTGAGTTGCTGACTAGGGCTGATATGTTAATGGCTCGTGGCCATCGAGCAAACTACATGGTATGATTTCATTTGGATAGGGTTCCAACACCAGACCCCTAGTGTCAAGCATTTTCCATACACGTGTATTGAACCATGTCTTAATCCCTCCATGCAATCTCCTTTAGTCAAGTCATCGGTGTTGGTTTAGCCCCTAGTTGATCTCTATCATAACATGCAATCTTAGAGAACTTCAGATATGAGATTAGCTTTGTCGGTCCTAATGACCAGTATAAATACCAAATATGGGGATTTCACAAAACCAAAGTGGTGATTGCATGATCACCAGGCTTTCGAGGCCTTGCAAGGAAAGGGTGACCCTCCTAAAAGCCACGTGTTTGGGGTTCTACAAGATCAAGGGGTGACTACCGCAAATTCCATTTCTTTGCATTTCATGGCCCAAGGGCCAAAGCCTTGAACCTTAAACTCTATGTTATAAATTGTAATACCATCCTCCCACTTCTACCCAAGTAACCAGCCAACCAGGTTAAACATGTGACGAAGAGTTACCATGATATGACTCAACCTCCAAAGTGACCTTAAGGAAATGGATTCTAACTTGCTATGCTTATGCTACTCTTTCACCAGATAGGTTCCAAACTTGAACTTCTCTCAAGGTTATAGGTCACAATTATCTAAACACTTTGAGTGTATGACCTCGCGACCTTGCAACTTCACAACCTCACAAAGTCGCGACCTCGTGACCCCGCGACCTTGTAACTTCACAACCTCACAAGCTTGCAACCTTGCGACCTCGCGACCTCGTGACTTTGCAATTTCACAACCTCACAAAATCACGACCTTACGACCTCCCAACCTCATGACCTCGCAAATTTGCGACCTATCTAACTGTGACCTATCTAAATTGTGACCTTCCGACCTTCAATTTAGAACGACAGACCCTTTAGTCGCACTATCATGAGTTAATAGTTTTATCTAACCATAAGTTGATACTTTTCATCTGAGGGTTACCAAGAAGGTTCCAAACCCTCACTAATTAGCTGGAATGACAATTCATTTGCCCATGCATTCATTAACCATTCAATTTACTTATCATATCAAAAGCAAGAGCCATAGCTAGGGTACCTCACATAACCAAACATATAACCAACAAATAATCAGATTAGAAACCATGAAAAATCAACTATAACGTGAACATGATAATCAATACAACGGGGAACATACTAGGTCTAGGTCTTCCACTTACCACCCGGCCATAGATTGGGTTGAGCCAAAAATCACTTCAGCCAATCACCTCTATGCCATATTCCAAGCACGAATGTGGGATCTCATGAAATGAACCATCCAAAACCAAACTAGGGCTTCTAAAGGCCAATCCCACCTCAACCCTCAAACAGTGATTCACCCTAACCATCACCAGATCGGTCTCTATCTAATTTGTCTACGGATCCAGAGAATTTGTTCTGACCAAGGTTTCCAGGACTACTAACTCAATCCACAGTTGTTGCTGGGCTCCAGAGTGTTTGTCCAACCAGGGCTCTAGAGTGTTTGTCCAGCCAAGGCTCCAGGACTAATAACTCAACCCACCAAGGGCTCTAGAGCATTTTTCCAACTAAGGCTCCAGGACTAGAGGGTTTTATGATTACCATTGTTTTATGTAGGCTTAGATTTCAAAGTATAGGAGCCTCCATGACTTCAACCTACCAATCTTGTGATGTACAGGGTATGATCAAGAGATTTTCTCAAATGTTTGACAATATTTGATCTCGAACCATTATTGGATTTCTCTTCTTATACTTGATGATTCAGTAATTACGCTCCTTTGAAAAATTCCACAAGATAAATCCCAATGTAAAGTTCCAAGCTCTTTAAATAATTGGATTCTTGAAACAGCTTGTGAACCATTGAATCATTGTTGTCTGAGTGATCTCAGTATGTGATCGATAGTTGATAAAAATTATAGGAAGGAGTTTCCAGAATTCTATTGCATAAATGCATGAAATAAATAAATGATTCAATGATTCCTCTTCTTTACCACACAAATAACAAATTGAAGGCTCTTCCACACCCTTCTTATGAATCCTTTCCCATGTCAAAAGACGATTCCATGCAATTAACCATAAGAAGATATAAATTTTTAGCCTACATCAATCCATATATACTTCCACAACGATGCCCTCTCCAATCTGTTATGCGTCGCAGTGATCTAGTAGGCATGTTTAACTCTGAAGGAGCATGTAGAAAGAGTTCCCCATCTTAATATGTCAGAATCATCTGAGGATCTGATCATCCTTTATCACAACTCCTTGTGCAATATTTCCCAAGGGAGGCTTTATAGAAATTTGGTCCTGTTTCTAATTATTATCCCCTTCTCCTTTTTAATAATTTGCTACTTTTGTAAAACCCATATGTTTCAAGAGTATTTTCATTTCTCTAAGAGTAGGATCATCCTTCAACCTTCAAATATGTTGCCATGCTTCATCCCAAAAATATGCATTCTCTCTTAACTTAATATCCCAGAACACATTATTTCGTTCCAAATCCTTATTGTTGTTCACCCATACCCATAAGCTAGAACCTGTAATATTTCTATCATACGAAGTTTGTCTTCCTATGTATGTAACGTGACTTATTTCCTTAACCAAATTTGTATCCAAAGTTGGTCCCCTCCTTTTATCCATTGCCACCAAACTTGAGTGCCAAAAGGAATATTCATGATTTCAGGATCTCGTATGCCTAGGCCACCTGAATTTCTGGGTAAAATAAGCTTCTCCCAGCTAAGCAATGACTAATGCCTAGCATTTTTGGTTCCTCGTCATAGAAAACTAGCCCATAAAGATCGGAATTTAGTTGCAAAAATTTTTGGAAGAGGCATAGCCACAATCTGATATACAGGAATGGCTTGTAAGACAACCTTAGTGAGAACTGATCTTCCTGCAAAATTAAGGGTTCTAAAGGTCCAATTTTGAATCGGGTTTGACAACTTTGCGATTAAATATTTGGACCACTGGGTTGTTTGTTTAGGATACAAAACCAATGGGATCCACAAATATTTAACAGGAAATTGATCATGTTAGAACGCCAAAACATTTATAAGATGAATTTGGACAAAGTATTTACAGTTAAAGAAAAATATACGGGTCTTCTCCCAATTTATTATAGTCCCCAAAGCTTCAACAAATGTCTTCAAAATCTTTTGAATTCCTTTAGCTTCTCGAAGAGTAGGCAAACAAAACAAATAAATATCATCTGCAAATTGTTGGTAAATGAGTGGGAGATCCTTACCAAACAAAGAGAGACCTCTAAGTTGACCTTTTGAGTGGGATTTCTTTAACATTCTGCCCAATCCTTCCATTGCCAATATAAAGAGAAAAGGAGATAAAGGGTCTCCCTATCCCAAACCTTGAGAGGAGAAAAAGGTTGACGATGATGACCCATTGATTAAAATTGAAAAGAAAGGGGAGGAAATGATTGAATAGACCCATGTAATCCATTGGGATGAGGACCAAAAATCCTGTAACACCCGTATCAAATAGCTCCAAGTTAAACAATCATATGCTCTAGATAGATCCAATTTAATTAACATATCTGGCTTTTTTGTAGTCTTGAGAGAATGAATAATCTCCTAAGTTATGTAAATTCCATCCATGATTTTCCTTCTACAAAACCTATTTGTTCAGGTGAAATAAGGGAGGAGAGAAATGGCTTTGCATGTTTTATCAAAATTGTAGAGATAATTTTATATATCACGTTGCATAGAGCTATTAATCGAAAACCCTTGGGATCTTAAGAGTGGCCTTCTTTGGATATCAGAGAAATAAATGTGGCGTTCAATCCTCTTCATATTGACTGTGGTTTCCTGGTGTTGGCTTTGTGGGGCCTGACCCAGGTTCAGCGTTAGTTAGCCAAACAAATCCCTACACTACTGGCCCTTTTAGCATCAGCCCGCAGAGTGCAAATCGAAGTCTCACCCGAAGCAATATGGGGGGATGCTGGAACCAAGTTTCGCACCCTGAGATGGTTGCGATGTGGGTTTATATCCTTTGTTCCTACTCTCGCGCAGGTCATTAAGCTTTAGGGCTCTGTCAGTCTACCCCTTTATTCTGTCCTTCAATACCTCTGCGAAGGAGTACGATTGACCTCGCGCAGCCTTAACCCACGATCTAGGTACTTTCGCGCTGCTATGACAGCATATTGTATAGGTTCCCAAGTTATCTTAAGTGTTTTACTTATCTTACTAATCAATCACAGTTAGCGTTGCGTAAAATGATATTCTTACTTGTGTTCAATTAACCAATATAATCACATATATTCGTGCATCACATAAACATTGTAAATTAAACCCAAAATGCAATATAACCAGATGCAGTAATAGGAAATAAATACACAGAATTCGCAGAATACTTCTCTTTATTGATATCTTCAGTTTAATACAGACTCTATCCGCCCTGCGCACACAGCTGCAGGGGTCCGCGCACTCAGCTACAAACTTCCACCCTAGGCCTCTTTGCACTCAACTGCAGAGCCTCTACCTACGCTAAGACCCGAAACACAGACTTTTCTACTAAGACTCCAAAAACTTGTCTACTTACTTCCTTCTAGCTCCTTTTTATACAATCCCATGGTCTGTGGACCATGGGTGGATCTTTACAGCCGACTTTACATTTTACAAAATAAGGGCAGACAACCCTTTATGACTCTTGACACATTCGTGCTTCGCAACCACAAAATGCGGAGACTTTACAACTTTATTACAACATTTGTCCCAAAACACGGGATTTTAGCCCCAAAACTGTCCTTGGGGGATCCCATTCCTAACATGCCCCCAACACAAACATGGTGACTCGCCCTCGAGTCACTCTGCAGGCACGAAGATCTTGGCGCGAAGACCTCCTAGCTCGACCTGTATGACGACAACCTTGGCAGTGCATTGTGCGGTTTCCTGCTTCGCTTCTTCAACCAACTACTCGATCGCTGGTCCTGAACTATCAGCCTAAAGCTTTTGTTGAGTTGCTTGTAGATGAGCAAGCTTGCCTTCAATAGAGGTCGTGACCGAATAAGCCTTATCCAACCAGGGCTTCAAGCGCGCCTTCAACACCGCCTCCTTGTGATGTGCTGCATCTACCTGTTCTTTCAATTGTTTGGCCTCCTGCAACTTCGCTGGTCTCTGCGTGAGAGCGATGGTTCGTGATGTACCTTTGACTTCGTCATGGCGTTGCTGCAATTCTCACGCTTTTATCTCCAGCCGTTGTACATTAGGGTCCTCCTATAGGCTCATCAAGACTTCGAACGACTGTTCAAAAAGTTGTGTGCAGTCTGCTACTGCACTGTCTACTGTCGCTATCGCCTCTGTGACAATGGTTGCATGTTGTTCCTTTACTTCTGGCAGAGTTGAAGGTTGGGCCTTTAATTGTAAATCGACAATCTGTAGGTTTAGCTCCAACTGAACCCTAGCGAACTCTGTGCGAGTGTCACACACCGTTGTAGCAAGCTTGCGAATGCGCACCTCAATTGGTTCTTCCTCAGGAATGGCTAACTCTGGGACCATTCGTCATGCCTCCTCCATGACCTGAACTATACGCTTGTTTCGGTCGGTTACCTCGCTAACGGCGGCGATGGAAGAGTCTCGTTGTAGGGTCATGTTTTCATTATTAATATTCTTCTCACTGATCACCTATAAAGCACGGTGTTCGTGTGCCCTCAGCTCAGCAATCACTCCATCTTGCAATAGGTGGAGCACCTCGCTAGGGAGCGCTGCCAAGTTCAACCCCACTCCCTTGAGGGCGTTGACAGTGGGCCTGTCAGCTTCATTGTTTGTGGTCAGTGCTCCACTCGGCAGCACTATCGCCCGGGAGACCTTCGCATGCAGCATCTCGACAGCTTCTGAAGTACTGATAGCGAGGTTGGTGGACACCGTACCAGCCTGTGATGCGCGGGTCTACAAATCCTGCAGATCTGTTTGGATGGCCCCCAATAGTAGCTATTGCTACTGCTCGAACTGTTGTAGTGCCTCCGTGGTGACATCCCGCACCGTGTCTCCAATGTCATGCAAATCGCCCTCTGTGAGGGTGATTGGGTCCAGCGACGCCTTAGTGGCCTTGGATTTCTTCCTCGACCCCACTTTCTCTTGTTCCCTTGGACACTTGATGCGGTCCGACATCGTCTATGGGTTCGTGCCATGCTGCTCTATTTGCTCGTCTATTTCTTCCTCTGTTTCAGGTGAAGGTGACCTTGCGCCTTTGTCAGAGCCACGCTTTGTTTCACCTGTCTGCGTTTCCGTTTGTTGGGCGGCATCGCACCCCGCTTGGGCCTTGTTAGTGGCCTCCTTCTTCCTCTTCTCAGCTAGCTGCACCATCTTGAGCTTGGCCTCCTCCTTTTTGCACTGCGCGGCAGACTTGCTCGACCCCACTGCCAAGTCTGAGGTAGTGCACCACTCTGCTGGCCAGTGATCAAGTACTGCATCAATTGTGTCGTCTGTTGCCAAGTAAGGCAAGTCATACCATGTTTGCACAGGGTCCTTTCGTGCCCTAATTGATAACTGGTGAAAGTCTACCTTAAACTCTGCATACCCCTGCAGTTTGTCAAACACAGTAGGAAACAATCATGGTTTGCGATTGATAGCGATGCAGATGTTCATTTCCATCAAGATCCAGAAGATCTTGCTATCTTTGATGCGCTAAGCATCCTTGGTCGCCCACAGTGAAGCGTACTTCACTGCTTCTAGCAGGTCCGACGCAACTGAGGGGAATTGACTATCTTCTGGTAGCTCCCAGGCTACCAACACAATAGACAGCAAGAGCCACGCATAGTGGAAGGTCTTGTTGAGCTCCTGTGCCTCGCAGTAGTTCACAAGGAACTCACCGCAGAGATAGTGCACCCAATTAAACTGGACTCCTTTAGCGCATTGAGCTGCAAGAGTGACGACTGGTGCCGACACTTCATCTGCGCGACACTTCCTCATAACCTTTCCTGCCAAAATCTGCATGGCCACCTTGACTGTAGGGTCACAGATACTCGAGATGGCATAGCCTCGCGGCTTCTTCACGAGCTTGAATTTCTCCTTCATGGCCTCTGCGAGGGCCTGCTCGCCACCTTTTCTGCCAAACATCATGGCTAGATTTTCCCCTGTGTAGGGCAGCCGCGTGATCCTATGGATCAATCTGTCGGTGATGGGTATTGGCTCCTCCAGCCATAGACACCCATTGTGCACCAAGCATAGCAGCTGCTTGATGACCAATACTATAATGGGGGTGCGATTGTAGTGCAACACCCATAGCAGGTTAAGCAGGCATGCCTTGTCTACACCCCTAAGCCACTTTCGTGGTTCCAATGTGTTCATCCCAGTGGTTGTGTCAATAATGCGGTGCATTAGCTACTCTGTCGCTAAATGCAGGAACTTCTCATGGTCAGCTAAGTCCCAATCTTCTAGTTTTAACAGAGGAACCCGCCCCAAGCGCAGTCCTTCAAAGACAATCTCGTCCAGTAGCAGAGGGGTTTGCAAGGGGACCTTGCTCTCATCAATGTCCTTTGGCACCTTAGTCTTGCCCTTGCGTGGAGGGACGTACTCGGGCAACTTAGTGATAGGGTCAACACCCTGGACTTCAACTTCCTCCACTTCTACCCCCAAGTCCTCATCATCCATTGGGATGTCCTCAATTTCTTCCTCCTCTGGCTCCAGGTTAATGGCTTTGCCCTTTTCTTGTGTGGAGGATTTTTCCTTCAGTGGGTTTCTTCTCGGTGACGCGCGCACCGATATCATAGCCTGCTTGCCCCTTTTGTCCTTCGCACTCTCCTTGGTTGCGGTCGGCTTCAGTCTAGGTGTCCATGGTGATTTGGGAACTTCAGCTAATACCTTGGCAACCTCTAGAGCAACTCCCTTTGCCTCCCTAACAACTTCTGGCATAGCCCCCTCGGCTGTCACTGCTTCGATGTCCATAGCTTCTGCGAGCATCGACATGATGCTATGCAATAACTCATGTGTCTCCTTTGGCAACGTCTCAAATACTGAATTGGCTAGCAAAGCTTCGAAGTTTTCATGGTTCATGTGCGCCTGAGAGCTCAACAACTCAATTCTCAAAATGCCAAGTGTTTTTCGCTAGGCAACCACTTGTAATTTATAGGGCATTTTGAATTCAAATCTGACCGTTCCCCCCACATTCGGTTCATTAATTCCAGATTGGCGACAGATTTCCAAGGATCTTACCCATAAAGTTTGTCTTAAATGCCAGTCGCCCGCTCCATTTGGCTGCATTCCTACCGTCAAATCATGAACAATGACTTTAACAGTCACTTTCCGGCTAACCTACGCGATTTCTCCCTGGGTAGCGCAACTCTCTTTGTGTTGTCGCGAACCCTGTGACATTTCCTCGTTCCGCACAATCCTCTAGTCGCGCAGTTCCCCAACCTGGGCAGTGTAGTTTATAGTCTCGTGCCTCCTTTCAGCTGCTTGGAGCGCTAAGACTATGCTACCCTCATATAGTCACCTGGCCGGATCATCGGTGTATGGCTTCAATCGGCTTCCATTCACCTTTCCTGGGAAGGGATCCCCATTCAATTTAACCAACGAAAATACTCCACCGTCAGTAATCTCCTCAATGACATAGGGCCCTAACCAGTGCATTCTGAATTTCCCTGGAAATTTATCAAACTTGCTGTCATATAACAAAACCAGATCATTTACCTTAAAGGTTTGCAGCTTAATGTGCCGATTATGCTATGATTTTTCGTGCTGCTTTTGGACCTATTGGTGAAATCTAGCTAGAAATCTCTCTTCGTCAGGCTTAGCAAGCTGTGCAAGCCTCTCTTCCAGGGCTCCACGATCCGCCATACCCATGAGTGTCGTTATGCGTAGACTAGGCACAATGTATTCCATGGGCATCACTGCTTCAACACCATATACAAGCCTAAAGGTGTCTGTCCAGTCAACTTTTTGCATGTCGTTCGATAGGCTTGTAGTACTGCGGATATGCGCAGGTCCCAATCACTTCGCTAAGCATTGCAAACCTTGGTCAATGCATTCTCCAGCACCTTATTGAATGCTTCCACTATCCCATTAGCATGTGGGTGATAAGGCATGCTTTTCTGGTGATATACCTGACATTCCTCTATCAGCGCACTGATCGTTTCATTCAGAAAGTGCATACCACGATCACTCATTAGAATCTTTGGACACCCAAATCACGTCAGTACATACTCAAAGAGGAACTTCGCAGTGGTCGCACCTGTGTAGTCCTTCACAGGCTATGCCTCTGTCCATCGAGTCAAATACTCAGTTGTGGTGATAATGTACCGCGCTCCCATCTTCTTCCCTTGGGGCTGAATGGGTACCATAAAATCTATCATCCATTTCTCAAAGGTTGCAACGTCATCTGTGGGTTGAGAGGCAACTCATCCCTCCGCGATGGTCTGCCAGTCTGTTGATATACATCACATGCCTTATAGTAAGTTTTTGAATCTTGATGGAGGGTTGGCCACCACAACCCTGCACGTAAAATCTTCTGCTTGATCGCCCTTCCTACATAATGCCCTCCCGAGGCACCCCCATGAGCGTCTGTGAGGATACTGCTCCTTTCGAACTCCGATAAATATCGTCGCAATACTTCATTAGACCCCATTTTGTATAGATGTCCGGCAATGATAGAAAAGTCTGTCGTGCGTACCACTAACTCATTTTTCTGCTGGATGGTGTAACCTTCCGGGCCAGTTCCTGTCATTAGGAAGTGTATGATGTCTTCAAAGTGACCATCCGCGACGCGCACTGTAAATAGTTGCACATCAAGAAATCTATCGTCCAAATTAGTGGGCTCTTCCCCTGTTTCGATGCACGACAGATAGGTCTGGTCCTGCGTTCAATCTTCCAGTCTTCACAATAACCTCAAAATCATATTCGTGGAACAATAACAACCACCTACAAATTATCCCCCATAACACAGGCTTATTGACTAGATATTTTAACGTAGAATGATCCGTATACATCTTAAAATATCCACCCAACAAATAGTGTCTAAACTTCTGGAGCGCGTATACCATGGCTAACCCTTTGTGCTCGGTGGTGGAATAGTTCTTCTCAACCTTGGATAACCACTTGCTTGCAAATGCTATAGGATGGTCCAATTCTCCTCCGCCAGCCTGTGTTAGTACTGCTCCCAGTGCTATACATGACGTGTCTACATGTACATGAAACTCCTTCTTCCAATCTGAGAAGACTAAAATCGGCGCGATGACCATTTTTCCTTTCAATACATCCAAGCTCTTTTGATAGTCCTCGTTCCAACAGAACATGACATCCTTTTTCAACAACTTCTCCATAGGCACGGTGATCTGAGCATAGCCCTTGATAAACTTTCTGTAATACCCAATATGTCATAGGGTTACGCGCAACTGTTTTACACTCCTCAGTGCCCCCAAGTTAAGTATCACTGCGATCTTCGAGGGATCTATCATCAGTCCCTGTCTACAAACCACATGACCTAGCAGAGTCCCAAAAGGAACACAAAACAAGCATTTCTTTAGATTGAGCACAATCTGGTACCTTCGATAAGTATCTAGCATCAGGCACAAACTTGCCACATGGCGTTTTACCAGCCCAAACACAGTCCAGTCATCAAAGTACACCTCCAGAAACTTATGAATGAATTCTTTGAATGCAGCAATGACTATGCGTGAAAAAATCGCAGGCGCATTCTTCAATCCGAAAGGCATTACAGTGTACTGAAAACATCCCCATTCAATTGCGAAGGTCGTCTTTCTTCTATCCTCAGGTATGATTTTAATCTGATGGTACCCAGAGAACCCATCAGTGAAGGAGTACACTTCCTGGCCACCTACATTATCCAATACCTCATCAGTGAACGAAATCGGGAAAGGATCATGTATGCAAGCATCATTCAACTTCCTAAGATCTACACATATCCTTATTTTGTCCTTCTGCTTCTTTTCCTATACCACCATTGGGCTTACCCAATCAGATTCTTCTACAGGTTCAATGATGCCTGTCGCGAGCATCTTGTCTACCTCTAAGTGGACCTTCTCCTTATACTTCAGATTGAGATGGTAAGGTCTTTGCTTAACCGACTTCGCGTCGGGCTTTAACATGATCTTCATAACGCCCATGTCTCCTATTATCCCCTTTAGCTCCGTAAACTTCGTAGGGAACAAATCCTGGTATTCGCGGAACAATTTGGTGACCTTATCTACCATCGTGTCATCTTAGTAATCTCCAATCTTTGCGAATTTTGGCTCCGAATCCGTACCAATATTTACATGTTTCGTTTTTAGTGGCGCGGTTATATCAGGATTCTCAATCTGCGGACTCTTGACCTCGTGGTGACCCTTGGTTTCAAGGATATTAATCTTTCATGGATCCTCGTCTTCTTCTTCAGCAGTCACATTATAGCATTCCATCGTGTGGCTCAGCTGAGTAGTCTAGTCAGATTGAATCAGATCCAAAGGATCCTGCAGTATCCTGAAGATTACTTCTTTAACTTTTTGTAGCGCTTCGTCAATACAGTCAAACCCATCTTCGAAGCTGAACGTCATTATGAACCCTTCGCGCAGAATATCCCATTCACTTGTGCCATGGCGGAGCTCTGTCTCCAAGTACCAGTTCATCGGGATGACATCCAAGGTGTGACAGAACAAGTGCACCCATTCAGGTTGGGGCTTCGCTCCATAAGCCTTAGCCCATTTGGCCAAGTGTGCGCACGGATCATCCTTCTCGTCATATTTGTCTATCATTTGTACCTTCGGCTTCCCAAAGCGTGTTCTCATCATCCTCCTACACTCGCGCCAATCATCAAAACTACCCTTGTGTGTACCCCACCATCTTGCGGGCGTAGTGCGTAGTGCCTAGTCCAAAGCCTGGAAGCACTGCTTTTCTAGTACTTCCCTCTCAAATGCATCCAAAAATACATCTACATCATTCAGGCCATCGTAAGTGGGCAGATCTCTTACCTCTGACAATACACAGCGCAGTGACTGGGTCATCATGTTACAGCTCAGCGTGGTTACTTCATGTAGCCGATTCTGCCAGCGCTCTAATTCTTCATCAAAGTCTGAGGTGCAAGAACTCTCGCGATCCCATGTAATTCGTCCATCCACTGTCGGATTCACCCAATCTTGGTCTCACGCTGTTATCTTATATATGCAATCCAAATTGTCATCGCTTTCATAATCGCGTACTGGTTCAGTATAGCGAGATCCTTCAATAGGATCTAGGGGTACTATTACACGAAGCGACTTCTTTTCAAATATCATCTTTCACTTCTTTAGGTTGATTACCTCGTTCATGTCAGTAGCCCAATCAATGCCAAGGAGTGCAGGGTAGGGGTCACTGTCATCCACAATTTCTATCACTTCAAAGTCAGCAAATGCGCTCGCACCTTCAATATCTACAGCTACCCCTTGCAGCCGTCCCATGGGGATGATCTTCTACTAATTGGCCATCCTTAACTAAATCGAAGACCATTACAGCGTCGGTCTACCCATCTGCTCCCAAGTCTGCTTTGGTAAAACATTCGCGTCTGACCTCAGATCTAGAATAACCTGATCCATTTCATATTCTCCTATCTACGCGATCAGTCTCATCTCTCGTCCTGTCCTTGCTTTATGCTTACCAATCTTCCGTACCACGTGCGGTTCACCCGGAGTGTTTTGGCACATCTATTTATAAGCTCTTGTAACCCCTTCACAGCCTTGCTATCGCGCAACAGCTTCATGCAGGTCTCTAGAAAGGTTGTAAGCATAAAAGGGTCCATTTCCTGATCAGGCTTATCCCTGCTCCCTGAGGTGGAGGCCTCAACGAAGCTCTTCTTTGCTTCCATGAACGTTTTGCGTGCACACTCCAAATCAAACTCAACCTCCTTCGCTGGAGCTTTGCGAACCCATGCGTTGTCTTCAGGTTGTTTCCCCTTATCATCGCCCATTGCAATTCCACTTCAGAGCACTATATTCACATTCAGATCCTCTTCGCGAGGCTCAACCCTCATCATCTGCAGGTTCTGAGTTGGCTGAGGTGGTAGCACCCCTTTATCACGTATCTTCACTATCAGCGTAGGACAGTCCTTTATCTCATGATCAAACTGAGTACAATATTTACACAACGGACGCGTCAGGTTAGTACATTCACGGGCATAGTGTCCTGGTCCTCCACAGTTGTAGCAGATTAGGTGTCCCCGACCTCTTCCAGGTCCTCCTCTATCTTGGCCTCGTCTGTGCCCCTGAAAGCGTGTTCGTGCCATCCCAGCACTCTGGTCAGGGGCTGTGTTTCTACCTGAACTCTATAAGCGGATGTTCTGTCCATCATCAATTCATAACTTCTGCAATTGCGCTCATCATGCCCTACCAACCTGCAAAACTTGCAGAACAGTTGTTGCAGTGTTTGCACAAACCTCTGTAGCAAATGGAAATTATCAGTTGTATTTTTCCCTGCTACCTGACATATAGCACACTACAGCGCAGGCCTCGCGCTCAGTCCTGCTTGGCCCTCCGGCCTCAAAGGCATCGGTCCTCCTCCTGCAATATAGTTCGCAAAGAGCAGCCAATGGTCTTTTTCATGCCCCTAACCCTTACATTTCAAGCACCATATCTCTTCGCACACCTCCGGTCAAACTGTTCAGTCTTGCTTCAAACTTTGCATTTCAAGGCAAAGATTTTGCAACTACACATGGATCTGCTAAACCCCTAGATTCAGATCTTGCATTGTCGTTTCATGTAGTCTTATGGCAATCTCCAAGGCCTTTGCCTAAGTCGTAATGTTTTGTTGTGACAATGCAACCCTTAGGTGAGGTAGGAGCGAAGCCACGAACCACTCATGGTGTTGTCCATCTGTTAAGTTCATATTGGCTTTGTGAATTTTAGACTTCAATCTCTGATCCAATTCCCAAGGTGTCTCAGCTAGTTTCATTGTGATTTCCTTGAACCCCACAATCCACTATGCCTCAGATTTAGGCCTACTGAACTCTTTATTTAGCGCGGTCTAGATCTTTGCCAACTAGGTTATCATTAGAGTACTTGATGTACCAAGTTAGCGTGCGATCCTGCAAAGCATTAACTAATGTTGCCTTCTTGATGTGATCATCTATGACGCCCTGAGCTTCCCATACAACTTTCACAATGAACCAAAACTGGTCCGGGTCTTCATTTCCCAAGCCCTTAAACAAAGGTAGCTTCACTGAATTTGCCATGTTGAACTGCGGTGGAGGTGGTGGTGGTATGGGTGAAGTCGTAGGTGACGGTGGTGAAGTTGGAGGTGGTGTAGGTGGAGGTGGAAATCGCGGGAATCCCTGTCTTATTAATTGAACTGCACTTTGCGGAGAAGCCTGCGCTACTCCCTCTTCATCACCCAACGACGGTGAGATTAGTGGGCTATATTCAGGCCCTTTCTTCCTTCGTTTTTGTAAGTCTTTCCACTTCGCGTAGCTCCGAACATCAAGGTAGTTGCATAACCCGTTTTTCACACAATAACATCTTAATCCAGGTATTTAAAGACTTCAAGTACTTATCTCGCGAACCTTTGAAAAAGCGTTGCTCCGCCTCGCTGTAACTAACTAAGGTATTGACTGTGAATTCAGTCACAAATCCTCCTATGATGCGATCGAGCCAATGATCGACATCACGGGCAATCTTATCCTCAGAGGCTTCCAGTCTCTGTACTAACTCCGGGGTCTAGATAATAGGACCGTCAAGTCTCCACCTTCCTTGGCTATCTGCTCGCTTTGCGTTCCACTCATATAACTCAACTGGAAAGGAGCAGAAAAAGATCTCGTGGATTTCTGTATATAGGTACCTATCCAGCCAGTGTTCCTTTATTAGTCGTGGATTTATGTTCTCTTGCGCCGCAAATTCGTGGATCTTCCCTATCCAACTAGTCTTCGATCTCTTTCTTAGTTGGATTCCAGTGATACGACATCACACATCTCTCATGCAGATTTTGGTCCTGGCAACGGAACCATTTGTTGGCTTTGTGGGGCCTGACCCAGGTTCAGCGTTAGTTAGCCAAACAAATCCCCACACTACTAGCCCTTTCGGTATCAGCCCGTGGAGCGCGGACCAAAGTCTCACCCGAAGCAGTGTGGGGGGATCCTGGAACTAAGTTTCTGCACCCTGAGATGGTCGTGATGTCGGTTTATACCCTCTGTTCCTACTCTCGTGCAGTTCACTAAGCTTTAGGGCTCTGTCAGTCTACCCTTTTATTCCGTCCTTCAGTGCCTCCGCAAAGGAGTACGATTGACCTTCACGCAGCCTTAACCCGCGATCCAGGTACTTTCGCGCTGCTATGACAACGTATTGTATAGGTTCCCAAGTTATCTTAAGTGTTTTACTTATCTTACTAATTAATCACAGTTAGCGCCGCGTAAACTGATATTCTTACTTGCGTTCAATTAACCAATATAATCACATATATTCACGCATCACATAAACATTGTAAATTAAACCCAAAACGCAATATAATTAGATATAGTAACAATAAATAAATACACAGAATTCGCAGAATACTTCTCTTTATTGATATCTTCAGTTTAATATAGACTCTATCCGCCCCGCGCACACAACTGCAAGGGTCCGTGCACTCAGCTGCAGACTTCCACTCTAGGCCTTTACGCACTCAGAGCCTCTACCTACGCTAAGACCTGAAACACTTGGACTTCTCTACGAAGACTCCCAAAACTTGTCTACTTACTTCCTTCTAGAGCTTATTTACTTAGCTCATTTTTATACAATCCCATGGCCTGCGGACCATACAGCCAGCTTTACACTTTACAAAGGGCGAACAACCCTTTATGACTCTTGACACCTTCGCGCTCCGCAACCACAAAATGCAGAGTCTTTACAACTCTATTACAAAATTTGTCCCAAAACATGGGCTTTTAGCCCCAAAACTGTCCTTGGGGGAACCTGTTCCCAACCTCTAGATTCTTTCACAATTTCATATATCTCTTGTCCTAAGAATGACCAGCATGCTTGATGAAAGTCAGTCGTGAAACCATTAGGTGCGAGTTCTTTATTTTTAGGCATGCCCATCACCACCAATTCCACCTCTTGTAACGAAATAGGTCACATTAAAGCTAAGTTTTTCTCCTCTGTAATTAGACGAGGGATTACCTACAAAACCTTATTGATATGACCCTGATGATTAGTCAGAGATTCAAATAAAATTCCTTGATTATATTTAAGCAACTCCACCTCAATATCCTTATGAAGAATTTTGCAAGTACCATTTGTCCCTAGAATGGAAAATATTTTGTTATTGTGTCTTCATTGCAACATTGAATTGTGGAAACAAATTGTTTTTTGCTCTCCTGTATTCAACCATTGAATTCTAGAATTTTGTCTCCATTATATCTCCTCTTGCTTTCACCTTTGTTCCAGTTGGTGTAGCGTTAAACCCTCCTCCACTACTAGGTCTAAAGTTTTTCCATTCAATATCATACATTGTTGCAAATCCTGTATTTTTTGTTCTAATCTTGCTTTTTCTTCAAAGATATTTCCAAATTGTTTTTTTGTTCTAGGATTTTATTTTTTGTTTTAATAAATTTAATTTAATTTGGAACTCATGCATCTTATTCTAACCATTCCATCCTTTGACCTTGATATCTTTCCACCATCCTCGAACCTTATTTAGAAAGATTGGAGCATGTAACCATAAAGCTTCAAAATGAAAAGGGCAATTCTTTGGTGTTTACTTAAGATCCAGTTCCAAGCCGAGTGACCAATGATATGAACCCGAGCAAGGGAATATGGGAATCTCTATGAAGATATATTTATGTATTACTTGTTCTGATACTAGAAAACGGTCCAGACGACTAGCGATCTAGTGTCTTCCTCCTCGTTTGTTATTCCATGTGAATATACCATTTATGGTGGGAAGATATACTAGCTTGAGATTATGAATAAGATCGTCAAATGTTATTTAACTCTGATCCAACATCGCTATACCTCCTTTCTTTTCATATAAGGAATGAATGCTATTAAAGTCACCTTCGATAATCCATAGAGAATTTGATATACTTCGACCATGAGCCACAAGTTGTGGTAAAAAGACTGGTTTGTTCTGTTGACATCGAAGGCCCATAAATGATAGTTAACGTTACTAATTCCTTGGTACCAATTGTTCAGAAAATAACTTGTAAAAATACATGAAGTAGCTCTCCAATCTTGAAAAATCACCTCCAATGGATTCCATAAAATGGCTACTCCTCTCGAACTACCTTGGGCTTCAATAGCCATGAATTGACATCCTTTCCAACAATACTCAACAATCATTGTCATTTTATCCCAGACCAATTTGGTTTCCTACAACATCACTATTGTTGGCTTCTCCTTTTTAATATGGTCCCATAAATACCTTTGTTTACCCTTGCTATTCAAACAATGGATATGCCAAGAAAGGATCTTCATTGTGGGTTTTTAGTGGCAACATGAAAGTAATCAAAGATTGTTGATGCTTGTGCAAATTTCACCAAATCTTCCCCAGTTTTTTTCAGGGAATCCCTCTTTGGTTTGTGCCCTTTGTGTTTTACATATTTAACCAAGTCTTTCACCAACGGATCCTTACCTTTTTCTCGAAATTCTTGTAAGGAATGAATCCCAGATGTTCCATTGGATTGCTTGCACTTTAAAGTCTTCCATTCTATCAACGCCTTCACATATTGTTCTCTTTTCTCTCTAGATATCTCCACTAGATATCTTACAACCCTATCATTTAAGAGATCTACTAAGACTCCTTCTTCTTTTGTAAGAGAATCATAGTTTTGTTTGACGAGAAGAGCCACTTCTTCAATAGTTGGAAGCTTTGTAACAGTGGTACGATTATCTTCACTTGCATCAACCTCTGTGGTTTTCCTTTTCACAGGTTGTTTAACTTCTTTTTGTTCTTGCGTGTCCGAAATAGACTCCATCATGGGAACATCATTGATCCCTTCCACCTTAGGATCTTCCTCCATATTTTCTAGCACATTGAAAGCATTCTTATCTTGTGTTACCACTGGATTTTTCAAATTCCTCATTCTAGGGTTTCTTCTTTGGGATGAAACTTTTTGAAAACCATCGATACCTACAAATCTTGCACTTTCATGTTCATTCTTCTTAAGCAGAGAATCTCTAAACAGACGAATATGTTCATGATATAAAGGACAACGAAAAGGAATATGTTCATAATCCAAGGTTGAGACCATATTTCGCCTTGATAATTTAGGTTAATTGAATCCGGTAAAGGTTGCGAGATGTTCATGTAGATGTAAATTCGAGCATATGAAATATTTATTCCCCTTCTTGTTACCTCTAAAACTTTAACAAATCTACCAAGAACATTCCCTGTACCTTCTAAAATTTCTGGAATCCAAAAATCAGCTGGTAAAGAATATAGTCGTACCCATACTAGTGTCAATTGGAACTCTTCTTTGTCTGGATTGAAACATTCCTCCTAGTGATGGATATATAATCCCACATTGTTGTAGAAATATGGACCCCCCTTGAAAATCCTTGCTTTATCCTCCAAGTTAGAGAATATGACTGTAAAGAAACCTTTAGGCCCCAATCTTAAGTCTATGTCTCCTTTAGGTTGCCATTTTTGAGCAATCCAACATTCTAGTTCTTTCTCTATAGGCCAATTGCCAATAAATTTACAAGTAAAAGCATGGTCTTTCATTCGTCTACGATGATCCTCTAGACATTTGGGTGGACTTATAAAAGTAAGGTTATGAGAAGTGCTTCAAGGATACATTTCCCTTGCAAATTAGCTTGCCATTGTGCCCCAAGAACATGGGATGAAGCTCTTGGTTTATAAGATTTGATTGAACTTGAAGGGGAGCTTGCAACAATGTTTTTGAAGGACGAGATGTTGGTCCCCTCTTTCAACGAATCAAGAAAAGAAGGTCAATATGTAAAAAAAAACCCTAACTATGAAACCTCTATCAAACTCGGACGAGGAATCGAAATCAGGGAGCAGAATTTTACTGAAACCACTCGAAACCTACCCCATTTTCCAATCTCTACCATGAGTTGTTCGTGGCCAAATCTTTATTTCGTTTTTGATTTACTGAACACTAAACAATTACATTCAAACCTGAATATTTTAAACATAATCCCTGCCTATTCAATTTATATTTTTCTTAAATGCTCAAGACAAAGAAAGGTCTGAACATAAGGTTGCAAAATAAATAAATCAATCAAAAACCACTTTAGCCTTGAGTAATTTAAAAAGTATTGGAATGAAATATTTGAAAAAATTAAAAACCGCTTTAAACCAAATCAAAATAATCTGGTTTCTCTGCGAAAACCTTCAGAAATCGAGTCACGAATTTAACTATACAGAAACTATGACCAATACAAACACGATTTTCTGCAATTCCTTAAAGAAACCACTGAAGCAGTGCATTATCGTCCAAATGTATAAAATATTGACCTCTTTTGTAAATTTTCGAGCAGTGAGAAAACACATAGAATAAAACCCTAACCTTCCTCGGCCTTTCTCCGATCACTTCAGAAAATGGCTCAAATTGGAAGTCTGAAACAACAAACAGGCACACAGGCAGTCAAAACAACCCTGTAATACCCTGCCATGACCTAGACACCTCTTGGATTCTGTTTCCATAATCAGTGCGACGGGCCGTTTCTTTCTTCAATTCTTCCCAATGAAAGCTTTGAGGAATCAAGGGGTCGACCTGACTGAACAAACCCTTGGCCCTAAAAATTTGACAGATGAAAGAAATGCTCACTGTGGAGAGCTAATGATCCTCTGTTCCATTTGTATTGTTTTCGCTTGTGAAAGCTTCTTGGATCTTGTGATCGTTGTCCCAGAAAGGAGGAAATACAAGCATGGAAGGGCAATTGCTGTGCGGGTAAAAGGGGCATTCGATAACAGTGAAAGCGTCCCATTTATCAACACATATATAGTTGATGCTCTCCCTCCTCGCTTTTGTTGCATTCGATTCTTGGCAGTTGTCCAGTGCTTTCTCTAATGGCTTCTTTGATATTCCTCAAACTGTATTCTCTTCCGTCAGGTTTAATACCTGCAAACAAACTACCAATTATTATTACAAATCTAAATACTGATTTTGTATGAAAGGATTAATTTGGTAGCGGCCTCCTGGTATCTGATCACCTGCTCCTTTAAGCGCCCCGAGAATGTCCATATTTTCTCTCAAGGAAAGAGCCGTCTCAAAGTATGAATGCTCATCAAGATTGAGAGAGCAAGTGCCATGCTTCTCCCATTCGTGCCCCCAGAATTTGTGTCCATCGCTGCTAGGACAGCTTAAAGAACCCCAATATTTGTTCAGCTCTTCCTTCAGATCTGAAATCTGCAAATTCTCTCACAATATATAAAATCCGGCCATGGTCACATAGGGTAAACGTTAGATTTTATCTAATGAAACCAGTAGTACATTGAGGAAATAAACAGAATTAGAGGCACCTTTGAGTAATCGAATTCTCTGGAAGAATCACAGAACTGAGGCCATTTCCCGTTGCTGTAGTTGGGCCAGAGACCATGAATGGAAAAGTCGGAAGCAGGCTTTCCTGTGCGAGGGTAACAGCATCCTCTACGCGTATCACAGTATGAACCAGGCCACTGTATTTACAAGCAATTGATTACCGTTAACGTACACATGAAGAAAGAGTACTGAAGCTGAAAAAGAATATGATGTTCAGAATCACTTCTTGAAAATGATTAGCAGGTATAATTAATAAATACCTGTTGCACGAAATAATAGAAATCGAAAGATCTGGCAATAACACCAGTGAAACAGCACTCAAATATGATCAGCACCAAAATTATGGAGCGTCCATTGGCACTTGTCATGATCGGATTTTCTCCGGTAAACTCTGCTGGTTGTTCCAATGGCAGCTACACCTGTCCCAGTTTTTATAAAAGAATTGAACAGTGTAAAGTCAATGGTGAAAGCTATGGCGTTAGGTGGTGAAATATTATGCTATTCACGAGCTTTCAAATAATTTAGAATGGCCGGTGGGCTTGGCAGTGGTCCCCCAAACAGCTCTGTTGGCATATTCACAACTCTATTGGCATATGCCTACCTTGATTGGATAGCTATGGAATTCTCAACAGTAAGTATGTTTTAAATAAAATTTGCAGTAGTGTCTATGGAATAGAATAGGAGTGCTTACATTTGGCCCAATTCACAAGTGTTTAAGATAGCTGAATTTATTTTTGATTACACAATATTTTTGTTTGTGAGATAAATGGGAGTGCTTACATTTGGCCCAATTCACAAGTGTTTAAGATAGCTCAATTTATTTTTTATTATACTATATTTTTATTTGTTTCAAATTTATCTCATAAATTTTTAGTGTAAAAAGATATAAGTAATATGGAAAAAAAAATAAAAAAATATCACCAAGTCTAGAAAATTTTGATATTTAAAATCGATTTACAATAATCTCACTCATATTATATTATTACACAAAATAAAAACAATTAACTTAAAAAATTAATTTTAAAATCCCATACAAAATTCCAACCATTCAACCAAACTAATCCACCCTGCATTCTAATATTCAATTGTTAAAGGTTGATACTCTACCTCTATAAAGAAATTCCCTTGTGCACAAGGTATTTAAATATACATGCCAATGTCACATGTATAAAGAAATTCCCTTGTGCACAAGGTATTTAAATATACATGCCAATGTCACATGTACCCTATAGATGTTAAAGTTATAATGATCTTTACTCTTTAAAAGTGCATCACAAACAATGACAATGAAGATAGTAGGGGACAATGAGATTACTATCTTTAAAAGTGCACCACAAACAATGAACTCTTGAAATCATATACAAGAGACAATGATAATATTACTTAGATTTTGAAAACAAAGAAAATACTTAACATAACGTTACGAAGTCTTTTAATTTTATAAATAAAAGTTTTATTAAAAAAAAATAGTAAATAAAAGTTTTATAAATAATTTTTTTTTATTATAGGTAGTTTTATTATTATTCAAAATTAGTTTCATTATTATTGAAAATCAATTATTTAATAAATTTTATTAATCCATGTTAAAGTAGGATTTGTAATCGATTTGTTTGTTGATCATTATTAGTTTAGCATTGTTCAATATAATTTATAATGTTCAATATTGAAAAACAAATTTTTATTTTTCAATATTATTACAAAAGTTATTTTTCAAACATTTTATTGGACCATAAACTTGAAGGTCTCATTGTAGCCTTTGCCTCATAATTTTTGGGTAATTACAATATTTATGCCGTGAATGTTATATATTTATGGAGTAATTTTCATTGTTAAGCTTCTTAGGAAAACCAACCAAAATTAAAAGTTTTGAAAATTTAAGCAAGTATTTGCATAAAAAAATTGGATAGTAACAAGATGTATTACTGCACACCATTATTTATGTGTTCTTTAGCACTTTAATAAGTATGAGTAAAAATGTAAATGTGTAGACTTACTAGTGGTTACTACCCGCCAAAATTTATGCAACTCCTTGCACCAAAATTTATGCAACTCCTTGCCCCTTAGTTAACAATTAATTTTTCAATTTCATATATCAATTAACAGGTTTTATGAAAGCATAATTTCCATTTAAGTGGCATGAACTAAGTTTCCTTAGTGATCTGATGCATTTCTCTTAGTGAAAAGAGAAACCAAATTTTTATTGGTCATGTCCTACTGGCTATCCCATAACTGACCTAACTACATGGGAATAATTGCAGGTTAGAGTATAGTTGTTCTTATCCATTAGGTCGAGAACATTTATGTTGAGCATTGGTTTTAGGTTATGTGCTTGTTGAATCGAAGGCTTTTTCATTACAGAAGTTGTTGGCATATAAAATATTTTTGAAGGGTATAGCATAATATCATATTTTTTTGCAAAGATTATATGAAGAATTACAAATATATATTTTACATTTATAGTCTTGATATAGAGAGTGGAAAATTATATTTTTTTTTGCGATATTATATGAAAAATTACAAATACATAGTTTACATTCACATTCTTGATATTATTTATCTTAAATATGCCTAGGCTTCTAAGTTATTAGATGATGAAATGTGTAAGTACAACATTGACAAGTATCTAAATACCCTTGGAATAGGGAAGGAGTAGCAGGTGAAATCCTGGAAGCCCATTGTCCATGTCGTACACAAGAAAGGAGGAATTTTCTTCTGTGAAATTTGGCATATGGGAAGGGCTTCCCATACACATTTCTATTTGTAAATTTCTTCCATGTAGATTGTGTATATCGGATTTAGATTGTGTATTTGCAAATTCCTTCCACGTTGATAATTTGTATTGGAATAAAATTATTTTTATATTAAAATGCATATTTAATTTCTTAGTATGGAAACCATTTTATTTTATTTTCCAAGGAATCATTTTATCTATTAATTAGATTAAACTAAGGTTATCATTTTGAGATAGTTCTTCCAGAATAATCACACCATAAAAAATTGATGGTGTGATTATTTCGAAAGAACTAACTCAAAAAAATATGAATCACATAAGTTTCAACTTAGAGATAGTATTATCATATTTTTTTTCACTAATTGAAAATTAGTTGCATTCAGTTTCTTTGAATAGAGATGGATAACTAGGTTTATGGAATGTAGATTATCAACCTTTTGTACTATGTAACAACCCCCCCATTTATGGATAGCAATAGCTAGGTTAGAGATATAAATGGGGACACTTTTTTTTTTAATTTTTAGTTTTTAGCATAATAAAACCTAACTCTAAGAAATTGCCTTGAAAAATCTTGCAAAACAACCCAAGGATAAAATCCTTATTGCAAATCGCACTTTTCCATGTGACTATCATAAAACACATTTAAAAATTTGCGATGCACGATGAAACCTCCCGCAGCAATATCCCGATTATAAGCACCTTGTCTTTTCGCAAATCATACTTTGCAAATTTGGCAAGTAATTAAGCTATGCCATTACAACACCCATTAACAATTTGCGACATGCGATATTGCGATAATGCAATCGCATTTCACCTTATAGTAAGCACAACACTATATTATATCCATTTGAAGATTGTGATATGCGAATAAGAGCGGTAAGTGTGTGAAATAATTGCATTTTAAATAAAAAAACGAAAGAATTGACAGGATAATAAATATTTAGCGGCCTGAGGAGAGATTAATCATTTTCCAAGTTATGGGTAGTTAACGCTGAGTATCTCATTAAACCTTTCTCACAATCCAAGGTCATTTCAGATATGATTTCAATCTTAATTGCCCGATATTGTCTGCGCTGACATATCTTGTCCATTTCAAGCAAGCTACAAAATACATGTCATTGCGGAAGGTGATGTAGAAACAGAAGAAGTAGAGCATTGCAGAATCTGAGTTTACAGATATGGCTCCCACATTCTCTGATATAGTCTACAGCTTTGGTGGAGGAGCAACATCTTGGGAGGTCATTTACAATAGGCTTGAGGATGAGCGTCCCAAGATTACTATTACAAGAGCAACAACTGACTCAACAAGACCTTCGGGGCTTCAATTCAAGGACGTTACCTGTTCTTTCTTGCATAGGATAGGAGTGAGGGCTAAAATCCTCCCATACACGGATATGATCATATGGGTGGTCGAAAACCTCACCATTGAAGATAGGCAATTCAGGAATTCAAGAAACGAACTCATGGGATCGTTCAGAGCAGAGGACATGAACAAAATCCTGATCCTCAAGATATATATGATAAGACATATATGGCCAGCTTCACAAAGAAGAACCCAAACCCCTTCAAGTCGATTCAATGTTGGAGAGTATTAGACAACAAATTCAAATTTGACAAATCGGGTATGTATGTTATAGCCTCTTTGGCAAACCCTTATAACTGTGCAGCTGCTATGTTATGTAGACTATATGGGTTGCCCAATAATTCTAAATTTTCCATAGAATGGATTCCTCTGATTGATGCATGCGTTAACTCCCACATCATGAATTGGGCCACCATCCTATTTGAAAACCTAGCCACCATCATTACCGAGTATCGACAGAAGAGAGCCTCCTCTCAAGAGAACCTTCCACCCTTTTATTTTTGTGCCTACATTATGGACACCATTTGTTTCTGCACCGCATTTCTGATCAAGGGTTGGAAATGGACCTTACAGGATCCCTACCCCGTCCACCTTAGTCATAAGCAAATATGGGAATCCCATTATATACCTCATTTCTATAAGATATGTCATTCTGTTATTTTGCCCCTGCATCAAATGATTTTCAATAAGAAAGCCCCCAGGTTTTCCCAAGAAGCCGCAACAGACCTTCTAGCTGTCAGCAAATATTTTATTGAAGAATGGTTCACCTGCATTAGGGATTTTGGTAGCATAGCCGACCCACATGTCCTTCCTTTACATGTTTATGATAAATTGTTAGTAAGGGAAATTGCTTACCAGATCATAGGAAAATGCCTAACTAAAGTCCTCAAAGAAAACAAGAAGTTAATATGGCCCTCTTTTCCTGTCAAGTGCGGTTCTTTTGCTTTAGAAAATTTTAATCATGCCATTAAAGAGTCAACAAACATGGAAGCCCTCAAGCTTCATACATTGCTGAAAAGGCATTCGATCCAGACAAGGTAGCAAATAACATCACTACTACGGTAAAGCTCAAGCCATACAACCATGAGGATAATGATTTTGAAGACCTATTATAGTTAGCCAAGTCCTTCGAACAAGCAGTTGAATGGGCTAAAGCGAGTCTGAGTCCTAAAATTTTTGAAAGATTTCAAGAATTCAGAAATGAAAGTCTCATAGTAATCCCACAACACTTATTAAAGATCAAAGATAAGCCCACACCAAGTGTGACTGTTAACAGTGAAGGACCTAGTTCTCGCACAGCGTCTCAGGTGAATACTGAGAAAACACCAGATACGAGGAAGGCCCAAGAGACAGATAATACAGCAGAGTCCAACAGGAAGTCAGCTGAGAAATAGGTTCTGAGCACCCCACCTAAAGAAATCAGTTCAGAGGTCAAAGATAGCAGTTTGGAGTAGGAGTGGGATCGATTTAATTAGAAACTGCAAGATACTCCTAAAACGACAGATACCAAAGAGACAATGGAGTGTCAAACTCCTCTACATATTCAGGAGAATACAGAGTCCAATCCCATGGACGAGCATTCCAAACCCATGGATGAGCAGTCCAAACCTATGGATGAGCATGCGAAAACATCCCAGCAGATTGAGATTATCCCTACTCTACCCACATCAGAGATCGTCTTGAAAGTAACCAAAATCCCTCCACTTGGTGTGTTCTATAGCCCTATCTACAAGGCAGTAGTAAGAAGATAAAGAAAAAGCAAAAGGGTAGAAACACCCGAGCTCCCACCTGGAAACGAGCCCATGGGCATAATTTGGAGGGATATTCCTTTCAACCCAGCTGAGAACTTGACTAGATTGTCACAGTTCACGGGAGCATACGCAATGGCCATTAAGGACAAAGCCACTGAAGTCTCTACTTTGTTGAGAGAAAAGGAGGAGAGAATTGCACAGTAGCCAAGAATCTTGCCCAATTGCAACAGAGCATGGAGGTCCTGAAAATAAGCCATGAAGCCGATATATCGGCTAAAAACATGCGAGTTCAGGAATTGCAGCAAGCCATTGAAAGATATAAAGGCATTCCCACTATTGAGGAGTTCATTAAAGAGGCTCTAGAACTGAATTCCCTCCTAATGAAACAACAGGAGCATTTCTGCCAAAATATGTCACACATTACTCCTTATCTAATCACTAGTGATCAGCTAACAAATAAGGCGATCGACTAGAGAACCGAGTTTACTGATCTCAACACCAGAATCTCAGAGTTCATCAAATGGCAGGAAACAGAAGACGGAAGGAAGGCCAATCTGCCTGAAATCAAGGAGACTCACAAAGACATTATTTTCACAGATTGGGACGCGAGAATCAAGAAAGTGGAGCTAGCAGTAACAAGGGAAGCTGGGGTATCAAAGAATATAATCAAGGCAGTGAACCACACTCTGTTTATCACCAACCTGCTAAAGGAAGGAAGTCTGAATGAAATGCCCGATTTAGCTGCTTTGCATAAAATTTGGCAGGAAAAGGTGGAGACTCAAAGGGAGGCAATCGCAAAATTGATTAAGACCAACTAGGAGTCATATTGGCAATACCTCGTAAAACTGCATAGTCAGATCATGACCCTCAATTGTTAACTTCATTCGACTCAGCGAATGTTGCCACCTCTCACTGATGCGATTTTCGTGGGATAGCTCAGGACACATTTTGGGGCACCTCCTCAACTCAAACCAATGACCGATATTTGCGATTCGAAGGACAAGTTGGCAAACAGCAAGTCATCATCTTAGTTCTGCTCATGAGGCCACTATTTATTTTTAGAGTTAGTTAAGTAGTTAGGAGGAAGGTTGTTTGAAACCTCCTCAATTTTTGTATAATCTATTTTTGCACATTAGCTAGAATAGTATAAATACCCTTCTCATGCATTTAGAGAAGGGTCCAGAATTTTACCAAAACCATTTGCAAAGAATGCACTTTCGTAAGTTTTTGAATGCTTTGGTGGAATTATGGAACATGATCATTTCTTTTAGATATCAGACTACTTTCCTTTGTTGATGCACTATTATGTTCTTAGGAGACAATTTGATTTGAAGAAAGGAGTTGATCCATGCCATTTGTTAAATGAGTAGAACTTCACACATATGGTACTATTATCTTGTATGATTGTTTCTGTTTTCTTTTAATCAGTGACAACACTTTACTTTCATGAATTGTGTGTGAGATTTATTCTTTTTGTTAAGCGTTAATTGCACTATTGTATGATGCCTAGCTGAAATTGTTAATTTTCATATATATAATTCATCACATACGCGATGTATTTTATAAATTTCTTTGACTAACTATTTAGTCAAAAAAATTAACTTATATGTTATCATCTTTGTTTATGCGTGATTAATCTTTATTATCACATGTTAAGCAGATATCTATGTAGATCGCATACCACACAGAAATACCTGGGTTTATATTAGAATAAGTTAGTTAGAAGATTTGCATGATAGAATAGGTCATTTATATTATCATTATTCTATTTGCAAGCACTCATGAACCACCCACTCTCATATTAAAACCCACACTGGGAAAAATGGTCCCATTATCCCAAGTCGGAGCCACCACTTTAAACGGAAAAGGAGTCGTCCTAAGGTCCATACCGGGTAGTTATTCCCCATATTGTCGCAGCGATTTTCGAGGCCCCAACATTTTGGCACTAGAAGGAGGGCCATCCAACTATGAATGGCATATAAACCTAAATATCAATCAAAAAACATTCATAAGAGTCAAAACCCCTCTGCAACTTCTACACCTTCTAGATCTCATTCAGAATCTCCTGATATGAAATCTGAAGTAATAGAAACATCTCCCTCGTCTCTTGAAGTAGTAAGACAATCACTTCCCCAGATTACACTCCCGAGTCTCCCGAAGTTCATTCTTTGATACAAAAATTGGAACAGATATCCATTTCTGCTGAGAAGCCATAGAGGCCCGAAGTTTCTGATGAAAGTGTTACCTCCTTATTACAACAAACTGGTGTATTAACTAGATTGCAAAGTGAAAGGCTTGGAGTAACCCCTTTTGAGTTCCCCATCCCTCCACGACATAGGAAAGTTACCTCACCAAGATCTGAATTAGATACCAGCGAGATCACATCACCTTTCCATCCATTCACTTCCCCATTCACTTCTACTCAATCCACAACTTCTCAACTATCCATTTCTTTAATTAATACTGCTACTAGTAGTACTAACCCAGTAGTAAGTTTTTTTCCATCTATACCTACTTTTGGACTGACCTTCCCATCTTCTCAATCTCCAACTCAAGTTATGGCCAATCAATCTGCTCAACCTTGGACAAACCCTGGTGTTGTCCTGGTTGCAAATCCAAATGCACTCCCAACAAACCCAGAAAAATGGCTACCTAAGTACAATCTCGACGATGGTCTTCCAGTCGAAGAACATCTAAATAACTTCATGTTGGCCATGAATCTTAATGGATTTTCACATGAAGATGTTGTAATCAGACTGTTCCCTTATACCTTCCAAGGATCTGCTGGATCTTGGTATTTTTCCCTTCCAGCAGGATCAATTAGGAACTGGGATACTTTTCAAGAAGTATTTCTTGCAAAATTTGGTGATGATAGAACCATAACATCTTTGATCAATGATCTTTCTAATTTAAAAGCTAACTCAGATGAAAGGATCAAAGACTTCAACTCCAAATTTAACAAGTTGCTAAATAAAATCCCAACTGCCTCAAAACTTGTTGTAGATGTACAAATAGAATGGTACATATCGTCTCTTCCCTCTAATATTGCAATTTTTGTAGATAGAGCCAATAAGGCTACCCTTGTAGAAAACATGAAAGAAGCCCTGTCTGTAGAAAGAAGGATTATAGCTTTAGAAAAGAGATCACAAACAGATGAGAGGAAGTCAAAGAAAGTAACGTTTAAGGATGATTCTAAAAAGAAAGTTTCAAAGGACCCTTTTGATCTTGAAGGCTTGTAGAAAGTATTAAAAACAATGTCTAGTGAAATGATTGAAATCAAGAAACAGATCACAAAATCGTTTGCCCCCAAGAAACCTTTTCGTTCATTTAAAAGGAATCCTTCTTCGACATCACAACCCCCGAACACCATTTCAAATGTTGAGTCTGATCAAGAAACAAAAGAAGACTCACCAGCCGAAGAGGAAGCTGAAACAGAAGAAGAAGTTGAATTAAATGGAATATGGGATTTCATCCTCCCAAATGAAGAAGAGGCACAAACTATGTCAGTAACTACGAGGAGCAAAAATTTTCCTGATATGTCTATCACAAATTAGAAACAAAAAATTGCTACTCCTGTAAAGGAGAAAACAATAACAAAAAAGTCTAAGACTAGTTAGACGGACCCTATTCCACTAGATTCTCCAAATTATTCCAAAACATTGGTAGTTTCAGATACAGTGGAATACAACATAGTCGAAGATATGAAAAAGACTAGAGCAAACATTTCTTTGCATGAACTCACTAAACTCAAGCAACAACAAAAAAAATTGTTAAGAGAGTTAAAAGAAGTTCCTGTGTCCCATTTGTCATCTGTTGTAGTTACTCAAGTTGTCTACGATATGGGAAAACCTTCATCATCTTCCAACAAAGTAGATCCTTCAGATTTAGTCCTAATCGATGATAGATCTATTTCTCATATTCCTCCATTTTTGCTCACTTACGAAATTTTCAATAGGAATGTTCATAACTGTCTTGTTGATTCAAGAGCCTCTTTAAATATTATGCCAAGAGTTGTGTGCACCAAATTGAATATTACACCTCAAAAATATGTGATACACATAGTTCAATTAGACAAGACAAAAGTAGAGGTACTCGGAGAAATAACATCAGTATCAATCAGGGTTTCCTCTAATCCAAAAATTTCTCAAATAATTGATATTTTAGTGGTTGATATCCCTGAATTTTATGAGTTAATCCTAAGTATGGATTGGTCCGAAAAGTTGCATGGTTACTTCGCAACCAATTGGTCTCACATGTGGTTGCCACATAATGGTAAACCAAATCAAATCAAGGTAGACTGAGAAAAGTTCATGAAATATACAGTCATTGACCTTGAGGGAAGAAATGAACTTGTTGCCTTCACCAATAACATCATTGGAAATTACTCGGCTGAGTCATTTTTAGGATCCTTTAATGCTTAGAGGTCTCCCTTCCCAGATAATGCCGTAGTGTCTCAAATAGAATTTTTTTCACAAACAAATGCTTCCAAGTGTGTAAATTTAGTAGATAAAATTTCAAATAATTATTTGTTCTGGACTCTCTATTTTGACGGTTCCAAATCTGAAGATGGTGCAGGCACAGGATGCATTTTGATCAATCCGCAAGGAGAGAAAACCATGTTAGCCTGCAGACTTGAATTTCAGTGCACCAATAATGTCGCTGAATATGAAGCATTGATCCAAGGTCTGTACAAAGCCATTGGCCTTAATGTCAAATATCTGCAAGTCTATGGTGATTCTAAAATAATTGTGAAGCAAGTAAGAAATACAATTCACTGTCTCTGGGCACCTAAACATTATCAATCATTAGCCCAGAATCTGACTTCTGACTTCTTTGCTTTTAACATTTCTTCAGTTCCTAGACTGCAAAACATAAGTGCTGACTTACTTGCTAATGTGGCATCCAAGCTTATACCCGCAGAAGAGTTCAGTCCAGACAGATTTTCAATAGAGTTAATCTTTAGGCCATCTATTCCCGATAATGTAACAAATTGGAGAGTATTCAATAATGATGTAGATATAGTTAATTTCCTTACATCAGAGGGGTCCTATGAGGAACAGATCATAGACGAACAAGAGCATGATCTCCAAATTAAAAATGATCAGAATCTAAACCCAATCCCAAAGTCTGTAGTTAAGATGGAAGATCTCTATGATCTAAAGGATAGATTCAAGAAAGTTACTAACTCCAAAACTCAAAGTTCTACTTTGAGATTTGAAGTAGTAAACTTAGGGTCAACTGAAAAACCTCAAAATATCAACCTAGGTCTTGGCCTATCATCAGAAGAAAGGATATCATTCATTAGGTTGTTGAAAACATACAAAGGTGTCTTTGCCTGGGATTACTCAGATCTCAAAACCTATGATACCTCTATAATTCAACATACCATACCTATGACTTCGAATGAAAAGCCAGTTCAACAGAAGCTTCACAAAATTCACCCAAACCTTGAAAGCCAAATCAAATCTGAATTAAACAAGCTTCTGAAAGCCAAAATAATCTTCCCTGTTAGACACTCTAAATGGGTATCGAATATGGTGCCTGTAAGGAAAAAGAATGGTGATATTAGGATTTGTATCGATTTTAGGAACCTGAATAAATCTTGTTAAAAAGAAAACTTTCCTTTGCCTACCATGGAATAGATATTGCAATCAATTGCAGGTTCCGAATTAATGTTTTTTCTAGGTGGATTCTCAAGATGTAATAAAATTCTTGTGCCTCCAGATGATAGACTAAAGACAACATTCAGAACCAAGTAGGGAACATACGCCTATCAGAATATGCCCTTTGGACTCATTAACGCAAGTGCTACATTTCAACATGCAATCCATATTGCTTTTAAAGGTCTGATTAATAAATCATTTGTTATTTACTTAGATGACATCACAGTATTTTCTAAGGATAGGACATATCATTTAAGTGACCTGAAGCATATTTTTGAAAGATGCAGGAAATATGGCATTTCCTTAAACTCCAAAAAATCTTATTTTGCTTTACCAGAAGGAAAAATCCTTGGGTTTATAGTATCCAAGAAATGGATTTACATTGATCCCTATAGAGTCCAAGAGATCGAAAAGATTCTTCTCCCACATTAAGAAAATACCATGCAATCATTCCTAGGCCAAATTAATTTTGTAAAAAGATTTGTCCCAGACTTTTCACAAATTGTCTTACCCCTTCAAACAATGATACGAAAAATGCAGTTTTCAAATGGGGAAAACATGAAAGGGAGTCATTCGAGTTGATTAAAAAAGACATTATTAATGCTCCTTCGCTGACAACTCATGACTTTCTCAAACCTTTTGTATTATATACTTTTTCATCCGATACATCTTATGCAGCAGTTCTAACACAGCTAAATGATGAAAATATCAAAGCACCTATCTCCTTTTTCAGTTCTAACTTGCAAGGTGTTGAGTTAAATTATTCAGCTGTCGAGAAACAAGCATTTGCTATTTTTAAAACCTTGAAACATTTCAAACCTTTTCTTCTTAAAGCCCATACAAAGATAATAGTACCCTACCCCGCAGTAAGGAAATTATTAATCCAAAGAGAAGTAGGGGAGAAAAGAGCCAATTGGGTTACTGCACTTCAAGAATATGATGTGGAAATCTGGTTAGCTAAAATTGTTAGGGGTCAAGGTTTTTGCAAGATGTTAACAGGAGCTTCCTAGTTTTCACTAGAAGAAGATCAAAGTAATGAAGTGCAAATATCAGAGGTAATCCTCAATGATACACAATCACAATATGGTAATTTGAAATTTTACTTAAAGAATAGATATGCTCCTATGCATCTTAATTACAAAACAAAGCGTGCTTTAAGGTTGAAATCAAATCAGTATCAATTAGTCAATGATGTATTGTTTAGAAAAAATTATGATTCAATATTACTAAGATGCTTGGAGAAACCTGAAGCTGAAAAGGTCATGCAGGAATTACATGATGGACCAGCTGGAGGACATTTCAGAGGAAATACCACAGCTCACAAAATCCTGCATGCAGGATATTATTGGCCAACGATATTTAAGGATGCACATGAATATGCAAGAAAGTGTAAAACTTGTCAAACTATAGCCAGAAGAGAAAGGAAGCCAACATTCCCTTTGCAACCAGTAAACATCCAACAACCATTTGAACAATGGGGATTAGAAATAATTGGTGAGATTGTTCCTAACTCTTTCAAACTACATAGATTCATCCTTACTGTTATCACCCCAAGAAACTCACCTAGGTTGTATATCAGTGATGCTCGGGAACATTACAAACTCAACAAAATGTTGGATAAAATGATGGATGAATGAAAGAAATGTTGCACATTCAAGCCAGATAACCACTCCTACTGTGATTTACCCTAGACATGGGTGAACACCCCCAAACTACAAGGATTTTAACCACCAATTACTCACAGCTTAAGGTAAAGGTGATAATGGAGAAGACTGACCACACCAGCAGATGCACAGGACCCTGTGATGGCCGGATGCAGCCAGTTATGAAGTCTGCAAATCTATTATCTAATACACAGATAGGATGACAACTCTCTGGTATTAAAACAACAGAAACCTGCAAGAAAATTCAATGATACATGCTAAATCCTAACACAGATGTGGGATGACAGCCCCTCTGATGCTAACCATTAACAGCACATGAACAAATGCAAAATAGGCACAGCCTGGAACAAAGAAGAAGTGGAAAGTGAGCAAATGACATCAAAAGAAGCTTGTATTAGTTGGGAATGAAGACCATACGTTATAGGTCTCACAGTATTTACAGTCTCCATAAGTTGAAGCTTACAACACCCTAGCACTCATCTAACACTCATCAAACTGATTACATTATTCTTCTCAGTATATATAGAATCTGTTTACAAAAATATCTCTGCTAGGGTATGCATGGAGGTGTCTTAATTAATCACCAACCACATTTACAATAAGACATGGCTTTTCTGCTACAATCTAAACATTTTAATGAACAAAATGGCTCTTTTTGTACTGTGGTGTACTCCTTGAACAGGTGGAATGTTTCCTGCATAAATGTCCATAACTGCTGCTAGAATTCAACTGCTCGAGGCAGTACCTTCTCGTCCTTGACTGTGCTACTTTTGAATGTAGGTAGTTGAAGAATTAATGTGTATCTTGTTGCATTATCACTCCTTTTCTTTGCGTGCACGAGCCGAGATTGAATGATGGTCGTTAGATGATTCGGATGGACGGCAGAGATTTGATCAAAGGGAGCTTAACAAGAAAAACGAACGGGGACAACTACGGGCCGTCCGATCATAAAATGGGAGATTGGACGGCCAATGGGCAGCAAAGGTAATCGGGAATCAGCGCGCGGGAAGCCGTACTGAGAGGGTGGTAAGCAGTCTCCCCGCACCACTTTTTGGGAGAGGCGGTTTATGTACAAGCAGATGCGATGGAGTATTATGAGGACGCGTGGCAGGCGGAATACCACTTCCCTGCAGATTAAACAACACGCAGGTTGACGGAGCGGGATTTGCGTACAACGTTGGATCAACGGGCGGGATGATCGGACGACACAGAATTAACATGCGATTTGGAATGATGCGACAAGCAATGGGACATGTAAAGTCGCGGGATCAGGGTTTAATTCAAAACTAAGGGTTATATGCGCAAGAACATAGGTTAACATGATCTATAAAGGGCTATTGGGGATTAAACAATAAAATGCCCGAGGACTAAAGGGAACAGGGGTACATGGGATTGTGAAAGGTTTAAGCAGACAAAATGAAAAGGGGAAGGAAAAAGAATCAGCCACGAGCTCCTCGGCCACCAAAACCATCATTTTACAACTAGATTTTAGTCCTTACATACTGAAAGTGTAGCAGAGCTAACACTGGCTCCTTCTGGGGATGAGATCCTCCCTGTGAGGTCTCAAGAACCTGCAGACCACTGCCTTTCCAACTGAAAACAAACTAACCAAAATTCCTAGTGTTCCATTGGGCATGGAGTCTATTTTTCCTGCATAAAACTGATAAAAACAAAATATTTACGACTTTTAAGGCCAGAGACCTTAAACCACATAAACTTTCAAAAATCGTCCATTAACTGGGCCATCAAAAACTGCTTCACCTCCCATACTCTTCAGTATGAAGGTGTTGTTCCCTTGAACCTGTGAAATGATGAAAGGCCCTGTCCAGAAAGCATCAAATTTTCCATGATTGCTTTTCTTTTCTTTCAATGCATCCCATTTCAACACCAAGTCTCCAACTTGAAAATTATTTCTTTTTGCCTTCTTGTCAAAGGCTTCCTTGATGCTTCTCTGATGTGCTGCAGCTTTCTCAACCAGATGTTCTCTAATATGATGCAACTATGTTAAATCAATGATTCTTCCTGCCATGTCTTCTTCATCCTGCTCTGTTAGAAGGAATTTTGCCACAGGGAGAGTTAACTGAATTGGAAATACAGCCTCAGTGCCATATACTATCTTGAATGGAGAATTGCCTGTGGATCTCTTAATGGTCACTCTGTCAACCCAAAGTGCATACTTGAGCTTTGAATCCCAATTCTTTTTATTGTCCTCTAACAACTTCCTAATTACCCTTATCAGGCTTTTATTAGAGGATTCTGCCAGACCATTTCCTTGAGGGTAATATGAGGTGGAATGAACAAGTTTAATGCTCATTGAATCACATATTTCCACCAGTTCTTTCGCTCTGAAGGTTGCTGCATTGTCCGTGACTAGTTTATGTGGACAACCAAATCTGCTGAAGATATTCTCTGTTAAAAACTTCATGACCACATTATGATCAGCATTCCTTGTAGGGATTGCTTCAATCCACTTTGTGAAGTAGTTAGCGGCTACCAATATCCATCTGTGCTGGCCACTGGAATGTGGATTGATTTCACCAATGAAATCCAAACCCCACTGTTGAAAAGGTCCTTTTGCAGTTATTGGTTTCAGGGGCAGGGATTTTAATTGTTGCTTTCCTTCAAATCTTTGGCACCTATCACAAGACTTAACAAAAATAAAAACATCAGAAAATAAAGTGGGCTCTGAGAATTTTATGGGTTATAGTCTTCCAATAATGATGCCCTCCACACATGCTGGAATGAAATTGCTGCATCACTTCTCTTGACTGTCCTTTGTCCAGACACCTTAGAAATATTCCAGATGGATCCCTCCAGTGCAACAGATTTTTATTGATGCAATATTTTGCTGACCTAAGCTTTAAAGTTCTAACTTTACTTTGAGTAAATCCTGAAGGGATCTCTAGCTTCTGCAAGCAATTAATTATTGCAGCATACCAAATACATGAAGCTAGATTCTCGGCCACTGACTGCTTTCGGTCTGGTTCAGCTGCATTTTCCTCTTCTTCAGTTTGACCACTCTCTGCAATTGTGCACAGGAAATAAATGTCTAAAGACCTGTAATTTTCTTTTGCTAATAACTTTGCAAGACCCTGACCTCTGACAAGCTTTGTGGGCTTCAGCTCTATATTGAATTCTATCATTTTTGCTATCCATTTTGCCCTTCTTCCATCAGCATCAGGTTGTGTTAAGACATCTTTGATTGTAGCAGAAGGCACATATGCAATTATTTTGGAATGTAAGATATAAACTCTGAAAGCCTTTAGGGATTTGATAATAGCATATGCCTGCTTTTCTATAATATCATACCTCAGTTCAGCGTCCCTTAAATTCTTGCTAAAAAATGCTATCAGATGCTCTGAACCTTCTTCATCTTGCTGCAACAAAACAGCTATAATGGTATCCTCAGAGGCAAATGAAAATAGGTGAAACTCTTTACTATAGTCAGGACTTATTAATGTGGGAGCTTCCATTATAGCCTTCTTAATGGACTCAAATGATTTTCTTGCCGCATCAGTCCATCTTACCTCTGATTCTTTCCTCAGCATGGAGGTCACATGCTTTACTAATTCTGCAAAATTTGGAATAAACCTCCTTACAAAATTTATTTTACCCAGAAATGACTGGATATCTTTCTTTGAACTGGGGACAGTCAAAGCCTGAATTTCTTTGACTCTTTCTGGGTCAATTTGAACACCTGCAGCAGAAACAACATGTCCTAATAGCTTGCCTTCTTCTAAAGCAAATTGTGATTTCTTCGGATTGACTTAAATCCCAAACCTCCTGCACTTCAAAAATACTTTCTTCAAATGCTGCCAATGGTCATGATGGCTGCTGGAGTAAACTGTTATGTCATCTAAGTAGATAAGGACAAATTTATCCTTCTCTCCCACAAATGTTATATCCATAGCTCTCTAAAAAGTGGCTCCATCATTCATCAACCCAAAAGGCATTTTGGCATACATGAAAGTGCCCCAAGGAGTGGTAAATGCAGTCTTATCTTGATCTTCTAGGTGCACCTAAATCTGATTAAAGCCTGAAAATCCATCTATGAAAGACATTACTTTGGCTCCTGAGACCTTTTGTAACAAATGCTCCATCTTTGGCAGAGGGTAGTTGTCTTTCTTTGAGCATTTGTTTAAGTTTCTGAAATCAACACAGAGTCTGATTTCTCCACTCTTCTTCCTCACAACTACCAAATTGGCCACCCATTTGGAATATCTGAGAGGTACTATAATCTTAGCAGCCAGCAACCTTTTAATTCCTTTTTTAATTAAAGGAAGAAGCATGGGATTTATTGGTCTCAGTGTTTGTTTGAAAGGAACAGTGTCTTTTTCTAGAAGGATTCTGTGCTGAATTATATTCTTATCATAAGTTTTCTAATCACTATATCCACAGGCAAACACATCAGCAAATTGCCTCATTAATTTGCAGTATTCAGAACTTTGGTCAGCTGACAAATGAGTGGAAAAATTCACATACTCAGGCTGACCTGGACTTCCTATATCATACTTACAGACTGCAGATTGGTCCTCTTTTTGGGCAGCCTTGTAAGGCACATCATTTTGGTCAAACAGTCTTTCATGAGAGATTAGACCTTTAGGAATATGGTTACTAGGAAGCTGGACTATGCTATTTTTGCCAATTTTATTTCTAAGCTGGGACTTGGGATTTTCTAACAAGGTATCATTTTCTTGGTCAATTTGCAACTCAGGAAATGCATCAATGACTTGAAGGAATCTATTTATCTCATCATCATCATCAAAAACTTTCCAATGGTGGACATTGTCAAGCAAGGAAGGTCTGTACTTCATTTGGACTTCATAAACTAGTTTGGAAGGCAATGGAGGGATGAATAGACTAGCAGAAACAGACAGGGAATCAGCAAGCTGATTTTGGGCTCTAGGAATGTATGAAATACAGAAATAATCAAAAGAATCTTTGACTCTCCATACCTCATCCTTGTATGCTTTCAGCCTTGGGTGCTTTGCTTGAAATGTTTTATTTACTTGCTGAATAATTAGATCAACATCTCCAAACACCTTCAAATTCTTGATTCATCTGTCTTTTGCTGCGTTAAGGCCCAATAGTAGTGTTTCATATTCTGCTATGTTATTTGTCACTTGAAAAACCAGTTTAAAAGACAACTGAATACTTTCTTGTTGAGGAGATACTAGCACTACCCCCACTCCTGCAGTCTCCTTGGTACATGCTCCATCAAAGAACATCTCCCAAATTAGACTTCCTTGCTCTTTGTCGGCCTGAACTGTTGGTTTCCTGATTTGCATTTCAGCCTTCTGAGATTCTTGTATTTGGAGGATACATGCTCCAAAATCGGTTTCCACTGCATATATAGGATGATTTGTAGGATTATTTTCATCACTGATGATATATGACAGTTGTTCTTCTCTGTACAATCTCCTGACTTCACCTCCAAAAACTGGGACAGTTGCATAAGATAGATCATTCTGGAGTGTCCCACCTAGTCTCTTAATCCACCCTTTGGACAACAACATGCCAAACTTAGGAGGGACATCTGCCACCACAATATCCATCATCATACTCTTCATGGGCAGCTGAGTTAGGGTGATGGCCAGATCTTTAATCAATCCAAGACACTTCACCTTCCTTGAATCAAAATAAAATAAATCATGATAGGGTTTGGTGATATCAAGGTCTAACTCTTCCATGACAGCTTTAGGCATTAGATTGTGGTTGGCCCCTGTGTCTAACAGGCAATTATGGAGGATTTTATCATAGATGGTCAATGAAACATAGAAATATTGAGAATTATTATCAGCAGGCTCAATCATAGGGCTAATGACAATGGCAGGCTTGTCATCTTGCAAATTGACGGAGTCAATGGAGGTTTGTTTGGTTTCTAGCTCAAGGGCTTCAAGGATAGGCTTTCTAAATAATTGACTCTTCACCAACTCAACCAGAGGCACAGATATTTTCAATTTCTGAATTTCTGACTCAAAGCTGAAAGAAGAAAATGATTTATCAGCACTTTTTACCTCTTGAACTGGAGCTTTGAGGATGAAAGGATCAGCTGTTGGCTTTCTCTGCTTGATATTCTGTGGTTCTGTTTGAACAACAGCTCTTTGTGCAGAATTTTCTTTGGCATTCTTTGCATTGGATCTCAGATTATATCTTTGCCGCTGCTCAGTTTGTAGAACAACACCTCTATCCCACATCTGACTATTTTGTTCTTGCAGTAATGATTCTTCATAAGCAACCAATGTCAAAAATGCAGCGTTGCCTTTATCTTCCATGCAGTGAATTTCATCTTCATCCTCTTCAAATTGTTCCTCCTCCATGACTACATTTTGGAAAGGAGCTTTTACTTTCTGATCTTCTTTTGATTCCTCACCCCTTTGCATAATTTGTAACTGATCATTTGCTCTTCTGAATGGATTTGGATTTCTTGGAGCAAATGTGTTTTGCTGCCTTGTTTTTCCAGAATTCTGCTCAATCTTTAGCTTAGAAATTTCAGTGGCTAATGACTCTATCATCTTAGTCATTTTATCTAATTTAGGCTCTGAAGAGGATGCAGAAGAAGTAGAAGCCTGATTCCTCTGCCTCCTTCTGTCAGCTAGACTCTTTAACTTCTCTGCAGCCATGATATTAGATTCTACTTCTAATGTTGCATCTTGCATGTCTGCCAGGGTAGCACATCTTCTTTCTCTCAATAACAGGCAGAAATTAGAGTCAAAAGCATTGGCATAAGTGAGTTTGGCAGTGGTGGGGGTAGGTTTTACCTCAGTTGGTATCCTACTATACAAACGATTGAATCTTTTATTAAAATCAGGTATTGATTCCCCATTTTCCCTCTTCAGGTTACCAAACTCAGTATGATAGTACATCAAGTCCTTTTTATCTCCCCATTGTTTCAAAAATACATCATCTAAAGCTTCAATATCTGTTATTGATCTCTGGGGTAATTCTCTAAACCACTTCCTAGGCTCTCCATCAAGGCTCTGAACAAAAACTCTCATCCACACATCATTTTCACTTATATCTAAATTATCAGCATAACTGTAAAAAGCTTCAAGGTGTTCTTCTGCTGTTACTCCCTTTGTTCTAGTAAATTTTGGCATATACTTTTGATATTCTCCCACAGGCATAAGATTTAAAGGGACAGGCAAGACCAAAGGTCCATATCTGGAAGCTACAATTCTTTCTATCCTCGCAGGTGCTTGTTGTCCTGCCATGATTGGGATATGTGGAAGAATACTAGCAGATTGAATGGTAGGGAGCAATGTGATGGATGGCAGAGACAAAGGGATGTTCTGGATTGTATGGGAAGCTTTCTTAGGACTAAGATTCAAAGGGGAACTAACTGTACAAGGGGCTGAATTAATCTCTGAAGTAGTTTCCTTATTAACAGTGCTGACTTCTAAATCTTCAAACTGTAATTCTTCAGCAATCAGTCTATCTTCTAGAGATGAATTAGATTTCGTAGGCTTACCTGATCCTGATGCCCCTCTCTATGAAGCTTTCTTCGATTTATCAGTCCTTCCAGGGTCAGGCAATGGTTCAACTGGAGATTTCTGAGGATTTCTTCGAGTATGTCTCACAAACTGAGCTAGAACTTCAACGTGGAGTCGCCAAAGGTTGTTCTTCCACCAGTGGAGTCGCCAGACAGATGATTACAACCGAAAGATTGTGTTCAAACCTTGTCTGTCATCAAAGCTTGAAGCTGTGTCGTTCTCCCAGGGAAGCTGAGCTTCAATTCTCCTCTCCCTGGCAATGGTGCCAATTAATGTTATCACCCCAAGAAACTCACCTAGGTTGTAACTCAGTGATGCTCGGGAACATTACAAACTCAACAAAATGTTGGATAAAATGATGGATGAATGAAAGAAATGCTGCACATTCAAGCCAGATAACCACTCCTACTATGATTTACCCCAGGCATGGGTGAACACCCCCAAACTACAAGGATTTTAACCACCAATTACTCACAGCTTAAGGTAAAGGTGATAATGGAGAAGACTGACCACACCAGCAGATGCACAGGACCTTGTGATGGCCGGATGCAGCCAGTTAGGAGGTCTGCAAATCTATTATCTAATACACAGACTGGATGACAGGTCTCTGGTATTAAAACAACAGAAATCTGCAAGCAAATTCAATGATACATGCTAAATCCTAACACAGATGTGGGATGACAGCCCCTCTGATGCTAACCATTAACAACACATGAACAAATGCAAAACAGGCACAGCCTGGAACAAAGAATAAGTGGAAAGTGAGCAAATGACAACAAAAGAAGCTTGTATTAGTTAGGAATGAAGACCAGACGCTGCAGGTCTCACAGTATATATAGTCTCCAGAAGTTGAAGCTTACAACACCCTAGCACTCATCTAACACTCATCAAACTGATTACATTGTTCTTCTCAGTATATATATAATCTGTTTACAAAAATATCTCTGCTAGGGTATGCGTGGAGGTGTCTTAATTAATCACCTATCACATTTACAATTAGACATGGCTTTTCTGCTACAATCTGAACATTTTAATGAACAAAATGGCTCTTTTTGTACTGTGGTGTACTCCTTGAACAGGTGGAATGTTTCCTGCATAAATATCCATAACTGCTGCTAGAATTCAACTGCTCGAGGCAGTACCTTCTCGTCCTTGACTGTGCTGCTTTTGAATGCAGGTAGCTGAAGATCTCCATCTCCAAAGGGTAGGGTGTGGAGTTCACTGCACCGACCCATTCCCCCTAATCTATTGCATGTTCCCAGGTTCATTTCGACTCTATGTAAACCTAACATTCATTCAAGCATTTCCTATCTATTTCACCGCCCACAAACCTATTTCCGATCACTTTTCCCTCAATAGGCGCCCACCTGACTACTATTTGGCTCTACCTGAAAATCCACCACCTGGGGAACTCCTTCCTGGAGGGAAAGATTGATCTATGCTGCATTATCACTCCTTTTCTTTGCGTGCATGAGCCGAGATTGAATGATGGCCGTTAGATGATTCGGATGGACGGCAAAGATTTGATCAAAGGGAGATTAACAGGAAAAATGAACGGGGACAACTACGGGCTATCGGATCATAAGATGGGAGATTGGATGGCCAACGGGCGACAAAGGTAATCGGGAATTAGCACGCGGGAAGCCGTATCGAGAGGGCGGTAAGCAGTCTCCCCGCACCACTTTTTGGGAGAGGCGGTTTACGTACAAGCGGATGCGATGGAGTATTATGAGGACGCGTGGCAGGCGGAATACTACTTCCCCGCGGATTAAACAACACGCAGGTTGATGAAGCGAGACTTGCATACAACGTTGGATCAACGGGCGGGATGATTGGACGGCACAAAATTAACACGCGATTTGGAATGATGCGACAAGCGATGGGACATGTAAAGTCGCGAGCCCGGGGTTTAATTCAAAACTAAGGGTTATATGCGCAAGAACATAGGTTAACATGATCTATAAAGGGCTATTGAGGATTAAACAATAAAATGCCCGAGGACTAAAGGGAACAGGGGTACATGGGATTGTGAAAGTTTTAAGCAGGAAAAATGAAAAGGGGAAGGAAAAAGAATCAGCCACGAGCTCCTCGGCCACCAAAACCATCATTTTACAACCTGATTTCAGTCCTTACACACTGAAAGTGTAGCAGAGCTAACACTTACAACTACTGATTATTTTACAAAATGGGTAGAAGCTATCCCCTTAAGGATAGGCAATAAAAAAAAATTATGGACTTCATTGAACAGTACATAATTACCAAGTTTGTCTTACCCTCAGCTTTAATGTTTGACAATGCATCTTACTTTTCTGGAAATGCAATGGTAGAATTTGCTCTAAAGCGAGGTTTTAAACTAAAATATTCAGCCAACTATTATCCACAAGGTAATGGATTAGCAGAATCAACAAACAAAAACCTCATCAAAATTATCAAAAGGACTATTGAACAAAATCATAAGAATTGGCACAAAGCATTGACACTTTCTCTATGGGCAGACAAAATTACACATAAGTCATCTATCGATTCTTCCCCTTTTTCTTTGGTTTATGGAAAAGAAGTTTTTCTTCCCACAAACATAGCAATCCCATCTCTTGCCCTAGTGCAATTCATTGATGAAAACCCTTCTTCTTCTCTCCAAGCTAGACAGTTTCAGATTCTTAAGCTTGAAGAAGAACGAGAAAAGGCCAAAGCAACCCACTTCCATCATCAACAATTAGTCAAAGCCTCTTTTGATACAACCTCTTCCAGTCAAAAAACTTTTGAAGTAGGGGATTTGGTTTTGAAATGGGACAAAACAAATGAAGAAAAGGGTAAACTTACCAAATTTCAAAGATTATGGCTTGGCCCTTTTCAAATTATTGAGAAAATTGGACAATCAACGTTTCTTTTACAAGACTTATCAAGTAAAAAGGATTCTTTGCCCGTTAATGGGCAAATCTTGAAAAAATACTTTTCTTAGAAGACAACCTCTTCCAATTTTGTATCATATCACCTTTCAAATTCCTAGGAAAATAAAGTTTAAGTAGTATTTACTTTTGGCTTTTCAAAATAAAATCTTTGATAATATTTCTTATTTTTCACTTCTGTAAGTAAAAGTTAAAAGAAAGAATTAGAACATTTGAGTACCAAAGAAAACCTTATTTTTTAAAAAACTTGATTTTGCTAAAAACATTTATTCTATGAACAAACTCATATCTTTTTAGAGTATGAATGTTTTGTTATTAGTCAAGAAAATAATCTTTAACCTAGTAAGGAGTTTCTGCATATCAATATCTTAAAACTCTATCATTATCATCCAAAACTCTCAAGTGAGCCAATGATTCACCCCATCTGATAAAATTTTCCTTTTTCAAAGTGTAATTCTAAAATATAAAAAACTTAGAGGATAAAAGGTCTCATTGCAAACTTGTTTACCATGGTCATAGGGAATTAATTAAATTGATATTACCAGTACTGCATATCAAAACAAGGTAATAGCCGACGATCTCATCGATTAGAAGACAAGGGGTCTCATCAAGAGCCAACTTGTTTAGTTTAGTTACAACCAATGAATGGCATTGTCATTATTAGGTTACCAAGCCTAGACAATGTCTTTTAAGAAACCTCAAAGAAAATATTATATTAAAAAGGAAAAAAGGACAAAATCCAAGTGAGATTCAAAGCAAGTGAATGTCATTTCGAATTTGAAAATTGCTTCAGATGGGATAATGAATCATTGTTGGCTAAAAGATAACCCTGTCGAGGCTATGAACGCCTGCTGGCAGCAGAGGCTCTATCTGTGATAAATGAGTAAACATCAAAAACTAATCTGTAGAAAACACCTGCTATATCACTTTAACTCTTATTATTGACTGATGCAAACATTTGTATTTATATCATTACAAGAGTAAAGTAGTTGAATAAATAGATTATGTAAGTGATAACAATTCTAGAGAAATGTTGTTTACTTTTATAACTCATGTTATTATTATTCCTATAACTCTAATTACTTTGAAAGTTTTATAAATTTTAGAAAACTACTCAGAGATAGTTGGTTCTCCCAAGTGAATCGCCAATTGTTGTACTATGTAACAACCCCCCCATTTATGGATAACAATAGCTAGGTTAGAGATATAAATGGGGACCCTTTTTTAATATTTTTAGTTTTTAGCATAATAAAACCTAACTCTAAGAAATTGCCTTGAAAAATCTTGCAAAACAACCCAAGGATAAAATCCTTATCGCAAATCATACTTTTCCATGTGACTATCATAAAACACCTTTAAAAATCTGTGATGCGCGATCAAACCTCCCACTGCGATATCCCGATTATAAGCACCTTGTCATTTTGCAAATCGCACTTCGCAAACTTCGCAAGTAATTAAGTTATGCCATTACAACGCCCATTAACGATTTGCGAAATGCAATATTGCGACAATCACAATCGCATTTCGCCTTATAGTAAGCACAACGCTATATTGTATCCATTTGAAGATTGTGATATGTGAATAAGAGCGGTAAGCATGTGAAATAATTGTGTTTTAAATACAAAAACGAACGAATTGACAGGATAATAAATATTTATCAGCCCAAGGAGAGTTAATCATTTTCCAAGTTATGGGTAGTTAACTTTGAGTATATCATTAAACCTTTCTCACAATCCAAGGTCATTTTAGATATCCTTTCAATCTTAATTGCCCAATATTGTTTGCGCTGATATATCTTGTCCATTTCAGGCAAGCTACAAAAGACATGTCATTGAGGAAGGTGATGCAGAAACAGAAGAAGCAGAGCATTGCAGAATCTGAGTTTACAGAGATGGCTCCCATATTCTCTGATACAATCTGCAGCTCTGATGGAGGAGCAACAACTTGGGAGGTCATTTACAATAGGCTTGAGGACGAGCATCCCAAGATTACTGTTACAAGAGAAAAAACTAACTCAATAAGACCTTCGGGGCTTCAATTCAAGGAAGCTTCCTATTCTTTCTTGCATAAGATAGGAGCGAGGGCTAAAATCCTCCCATTCACGGACATGATCAGATGGGTGGTTGAAAACCTCACCATTGAAGATAGGCAATTTAAGAATTCAAGAAACGAACTCATGGGATCGTTCAGAGCAGAGGACATGAAGAAAATGTATCATATACCTGATCCTCAGGATATATATGATAAGACATATATGGCCAGCTTCACAAAGAAGAACCCAGACCCCTTCAAGCTGATTCAGGGCTGGAGAGTATTAGACAACAAATTAAAATTTGACAAATCGGGTATGTATGCTATAGCCTCTTTGGAAAACCCTTATAACTATGCAACTGCTATGTTATGTAGACTATATGGGTTGCCCAATAATTCTAAGTTTTCCATAGAATGGATTCCTCTAATTGATGCCTGCGTTAACTCTCACATCATGAATTGGGCCACCATCCTATCTGACAACCTAGCCACCATCATTACTGAGTATCGACAGAAGAGAGCCTCCTCTCAAGAGAACCTTCCCCCCTTCTATTTTTGTGCCTACATTATGGACGCCATCTGTTTCTACACCGCATTTCTGACCATGGGTTGGAAATGGACCTTACATGATCCCTACCCCATCCACCTCAGTCATAAGAAAATATGGGAATCCCATTATATACCTCATTTCTATAAGATATGTCATTCTGTTATTTTTCCCCTGCATCAAATTATTTTCAATAAGAAAGCCCCCCGATTTTCCTAAGAAGCCGCAACAGACCTTCTAGCTATCAAAAAATATTTTATTGAAGAATGGTTCACCTACATTAGGGATTTTGGTAGCACAGCCGACCCACATGTCCTTCCTTTATATGTTTCTAATAAATTGTTAACAAGGGAAATCACTTACCAGACCATAGGAAAAGGCCTAACTAAAGTCCTCAAAGAAAACAAGAAGTTAATATGGCCCTCTTTTCCTGTCAAGTGAGGTTCTTTTTCTTTAGCAAATTTTAATCATGCCATTAAAGAGTCAGCAAACATGGAAGCTCTCAAGCTTCATACATTGCTGAAAAGGAATTTTGATCCATACAAGGTAGCAAATAACATCACTAATACGGTAAAGCTAAAGCCATACAACCATGAGGATAATGATTTTGAAGACCTGCTACAGTTAGCCAATTCCTTTGAACAAGTAGTCAAATGGGCTAAAGCGAACCTGAGTCCTGAAATTTTTGAAAGATTTCAGGAATTCAGAAATGAAAGGCTCGCAGTAATCCCACTGCACTTATTAAATATCGAAGACAAGCCCACACCAAATGTGACTATTAACAGTGAAGGACCTATTTCTCGCACAACGTCTCAGGTGAATACTGAGAAAACACCAAATATGGCGAAGGCCCAAGAGGCAGATAATACAACAGATTCCAGCAGGAAGTCAGCTGAGAAATAGGTTCTAATCACCCCACCTAAAGAAATCCGTTCAGAGGTCAAAGGCAACAGTTTGGAGTAGGAGTGGGATCAGTTTAATCAGAAACTGCAAGATACTCCCAAAATGACAATACCAAAGCGACAATGGAGTGTTAAACTCCTCTACATATTCAGGAGAATACAGAGTCCAAGTCCATGGACGAGCAGTGAAAACTCATGGATGAGCAGTCCAAAACTATGGATGAGCAGGCGACAACATCCCAACAGACTGAGATTATCCCTACTTTGCCCACATCAGAGATCATCTTGAAAGTAATCGAAATCCCTCCACTTGATGTGTTCTACAGCCCTCTCCACAAGGTAGTAGTAAGAAGACAGAGAAAAAGGAAAAGGGTAGAAACACCCAAGCTCCCACCTGGAAATGAGCCCATGGACATAGTTTGGAGGGAAATTCCTTTCAACCCAGCTGAGAACTTGACTAGATTGTCATAATTCACGGGAGCATACGCAACAACCACTATGGACAAAGCCACTCAAGTCTCTACTTTGTTGAGAGAAAAAGAGGATAGAATTGCACAGTAGCCGAGCAGCTCGCCCAATTGCAACAAAGCATGAAGGTCTGAAAATAAGCCACGACGCTGATATATTGTCTAAAAAAATGCAACTCCAGGAATTGTAGCAAGCCATGGAAAGATATAAAGACATTCCCACTACTGAGGAGTTTGTTAAAGAGGCTTTGGAACTGGATTCCCTCCTAATGAAACAGCAGGAGCATTTATGCCAAAAGATGTCACACATTACTCCTTATCTAATCACTAGTGATCAACTAATAGATAAGGTGATTGACAAGAGAATCGATTTTACTGATCTCAACACCATAAACTCAGAGTTCATCAAATGGTAGGAAACATAAGATGGAAGGAAGGCCAATCTGCCTGAAATTGAGGAGACTTGCAAAGACATTCTTTTCACAGATTGGGACGCGATAATCAAGAAAGCAGAGCTAGTAATAGCAAGGAAAGTTGAGGTATATAAGAATATAATCAAGGCGGTGAACCACACTCTGTTTGTCACCAACATGCTAAAGGAAGGTTGTTTGAAGGAAATGCTCGATTTAGCTACTTTGCATAAAAGCTGGCAGGAAAAGGCGGAGAATCAAAGGGAGGCAATCGCAAAATTGACCAAGACCAATTGGGAGTCGTATTGGCAATACCTCGTAAAACCACACATCCAGATCATGACCCTAATTGTTCACTTCATTCAACTCAGCAGATGTTGCCACCTCTCACCGATGCGATTTTCAGAGGACAACTTAGAACACATTTTGGGGCACCTCCTCAACTCAAACTAATGACCGATATTTTCAATTTGGAGGACAAGCTGGCAGACAACAAGTCATCATCTTAGTTCTGCTCATTAGGCCACTGTTTATTTTTAGAGTTAGTTAACTAGCTGAGAGGAAGGTTGTTTGAAACCTCAATTTTTGTATAATCTATTTTTTCACATTAGCTAGAATAATATTTATACCCTTCTCATGCATTTAGAAAAGGGTCAAGAATTTTACCAAAAGCATTTACAAAGAATGCACTTTTGTAAGTTTTTGAATGCTTTGGTGGAACTATGGAACATGATCATTTCTTTTAGATATCAAACTACTTTCCTTTGTTGATGCACTATTGTGTTCTTGGGAGAAAATTTGATTTGAAGAAAGGAGTTGATCCATGTCATTCGTTAAATGAGAACAACTTCACACATATGGTACTATTATCTTGTATGATTATTTCTGTTTTCTTTTAATAAGTGACAACACTTTACTTTCATGAATTATGTGTGAGAGTTATTCTTTTTGTTAAGTGTTAATTGCACTATTGTATGATGCTAGTTGAAATTGTTAATTTTCATATATATAATTCATCATATATGCGATATATTTTATAAATTTCTTTGACTAACTATTTAGTCAAAAAAATTTCTTATACGTTATCATCTTTGTTTATGCATGATTAATCTTTATTATAGCAGTTTCCTAGTCAAATATAGTTGTTGGATGATCTTCTCTCTCTCCCTATTTAACATGCAGCCATGATTTGGTTCTTCAACTTGTCCTCACGATGAACCACACTTGTTGATTCGAAACGCGTCGACAAATGATTAATAATGTGATTTACGCCGAAACCCCTATCATAAGCCATGAAATTTTTCACATATAAAAACACCATAAAATGCTTCCACTCGTGGAATGTGAGGATTTTGCCCCAAAATGGAAAATTAAAAAAATTAACAAAAAGACTTAATTGTAACTGATACAGGGATTTCAGGCACAATTTCACGTTGATTGGGGACGAATCTGAGAAATATGGAACACAAGTTTTTCTTAGAGTGACCCCAATTAGTTTGTCTCAACAGATTTTTTCAAATTGATGAGTGGTTTGGGAGATAATATTGATTTTTTTGCCGGTAATTTTTCAATGACGCCTAGACCACCAAAACCACTCTTTCTTTTTTTTCAGAAGAAAAAAAACATCATAGCTTTATATTAAGGGTATATAAAGATCTTGAGTACATAAACTCAGAATGACTGATATGGCTTGGATGCCCAGACCTTATCATAATGATGCAAAACAATTCCCATACCGGCAAACTAATGCCTATCATCATTTGCAGATAAACCCAGTTCAGAAGAGCATATGAGAAAGACTATACATCTCCCGGATTGATAGAGATGTGACCAAAACTTTACAGGCAGTACCAAAAAGGAAAAATCCATAAAATACAAATAGGAAGAGAGCAGTTACGCCCTGCCTACTGAAAGAGGAACCATAATCAAAAAGAGCAAGTGACAATCAGGAGGCAGAGTCCGCTTGCAGATCTCAACCCGCGGCATCAAATGAGGTTCACGAGATTTGTTTGATCTTGATCCAATATTATCACATTATCACGATCTCAGTCAATTGAATAAAAAAATCTGATGGATATTTGATTTTCTTCTGAATTTGGTAATGTAATCAAATACATCTATTTTTGTCATTTTGTTCAATGAAACCTCCTTTATTGCATAACCCACGGATGAGCCAAGCCATTTTTCTCATTCGATTATGTTGTATGATAGTTCTATCATTTGGTATCAGTGAATTTTTAGTCATGGTTTGGTTTTTAATAGAAATTTGGTTGTTTTTGTTGCAGGAACTGACCAAGAATGCAAGGCCAAAATCTCAAATGATACATAAAATTTTGGCTCAGTTTCTAATTAAACTAGGGAAAATCTATATATAATAACATGAGCTTTTCTTAGAAAGGGCCCAATTAACTCACATGTAAAAAAAATCACAATCTGATGTGTCGTTTGGGAGATCTGCTCGGTCCTTCTGGAGCCATTTTCTTTTGACCTACGTGACCTTATTTTAAATTTTAGGTTCAGTGTTTGTTATGAGAAATTTTTAAATAAAATATATTTTATTTAGTAGTTAAATTAAAATAGTTTTTTTAATTTACAAGGTCTTGTATAGATGGTGATCAAGTGTTTTCTTCATGCACTTTTTAATGTGAAGTCACTAATTCAATTCCCCGAGAAAGGTGATATATTGGACATGATGAAAATATAGTCCTGCGAAGGTTAAAAAAAACAATTTTGTTTAGTTTTTAGATAAAACTATTTTCATTTGTTAAAATTTGTTTTATTTAATATAATATATTATATATCTTTTTTATATTATTTATTTTTTTGTTTTTATTTAATTTTAATATCGTTGTTTTTTTATTGTAATTATGGAATTTATTATTTTATTTTATTGAAGTTTTAGATTAGGTTTTCATTGGTTTTAGGATTTTATTTTGATTTTATTTGTAGTTTTAAAAGATCCTCTAAATGATATCAAGTATAATAATGCCTTGTGGTTTTGATGGCGGGTAAAAAAATGGAAGATTTGAGATCATGAAGATATGGAGGAAAATCAAATCCAAAGAATGAATATAAACTCTCTGGAGCTTATAAAAGACATGAACTAGAGGGGGGATGGTTGGTAGTGGTAGCATAGGGAACAAATATGTAATTGGTAGAATAGGAAGGAGGATCAATCTTTAGTATAGGGTGTGCACCCATAAGGAGAAAGGGAATGTTGCATATGTAATGAATGTGTATACTGTTTGTAAGAAAGTGTTATTATGATTTTATTTGATTAATATAAGCTTATAACTTTTGTTTCCATGGTCGTTTTAATGTTTTCTTCTTTAAGCTTGTTGTAGTTTTATCTCTAAAAGTTTCTGGAAGACTACTTACATTTGTTCTGTGATTTGATTCCGTGGATAGATAGTCAATTTCACATTTCCTTTGCATATTGTTAATTTAATTTTAATGGTTCATATCAATTGGATCATTCTTTAGTGATTTTAATCCTAAGAAATATATTGATTTTGGGCATTACTTCAGTTAAAGTGTTGTGATTGTATTCAGGGATTTTGATTGTAAAGAATGTCATTTTCTTTAAATTGAATTGATAATTAAACTGTAATTATTTATGATGTGTTATCTCGTTTCATGGTTTATTGATTGATTTGATTCATGAGTAGATCAATGAAATATCTTTTAAACTTCAGAGGTTATTGTAGTTCTCCTTATCTTAGGCTAAAACTAACAGTAGTTGCATATGATGACATTTCTTGATGTATCAATATATAAAAAAATCTAGTTTGATATGATTTCATTTATAGAAGTTGAAGGCTTGCATTGTTGTGGTTTTTTCATCTTCACTTTAACATCGAGAATTGTTATCATTTTAAACTAGTTATTGCATATTTAGTTAGAATCCTTATTATTCTTCATTCTTTATATAAAACAAAACATGCATTCATAGACTTGCTAGTTACATGAGTTTTTGGCCATCTTATTCTTTAAATATAATGTACATACACATTAGTAGTAGTAGAATTGTTGCATTTATATAGCATAGTTTTAGGATAATAGTTGCATTTCCCTTATCTTTCCTTTCGTGAGAGGAAGAGGGAAAAGGCTAACTGAGCCTATAAACTCGTCAGGGATGACTGCACCAAATGGCTTGGGTTGTGTGAAAGGCCTCAATATTGGTCACTTCCTCCTTATTGACTATGGTGTATAAAACCTAGGTCAACAAAATTACGCTAAAAGGAGGGCCTAAGGAAAATTTAATTGAGTGGATCATTAAACCCTTAGCCCTTGTTATTACACATTTATTTTCCTTCCTTTTAGTGTCATTGTAACAAAAGCTTGATTGATAAGTGTCCTCATGCAATCTTAGTTTTCGAATGTTTTATTTACTTATGGATTATTTTCCAACTTCTATTTTGGAGCATGTTTTTAGTTCGTGATGGCCTACTAAGAGCATTTCCAAAAGGAAAATTAACTATTTGTCAAAGATAAGATTCGACAATGAGGATGATTCTATTTATGTTGTTGTGCATATTCGCTATTTTTGGTTTAAATGTAAACCTTTTGAAAATTGTACTGATGATGAGTTATGCAGGTTGTTTACTCTTATGTTTTAGGGGAGAATTAGAAATTGGTTTTAAGTATTTTCACCTAAGTCTATCCATTCATGGAACCAATTCATTGAAATATTTTTTAATGCTCATCAAGTTTATGATTATGATTCATTATGTTCATAAATTAATAGTTTATCTATGTATGAAAATGAATCATTACAAGATTTTTCTTCTAGATTTCTTGTACTTTGCTAGAGGTTTCATTTAGAAGATCTACCCCTAGGCACAAACTAACCTTGTGGTTTCTTAATTTTGGTCTTTCTAGTAAGAAACAAAATAATGAAAATAACATATATGATGAGCCAATGGTTAATGCTAGTATTGGTATGGAATATTTAGTGTCAACTAGTGAATCCCAAATCCCTTCACAATCTCCTATAACAAGAATTGATTCTCAACATCCTAAACAATCTAAAATTAATTTAGATTGTGAATCTCAATTGTAAACTATTTCTCAATCTCTTTGGAGGTAGATTGTAAAGAGAAAAACTAAACAAAGTTTAATCTTGTAGAAAATCTGGATTCAACCACTGATCATGTTTATGATGCTTCTTCCTTAGATGATAACATAGAACTAGTCCCTACTATTGTAGCTGAAGACTTATCTATTATATAGAGTCTAATTGATAATATTATCGAAGATATTTCACTTTATGAAAATAACATGTACTCTAGTAGTCATTATTTCATGTATTCTAATATGTTTTCTAATCTTGATATGTGTAATAATGATTCGTCTGATCTTCTTGCACAAACTTTTATTTTAACTAGTTCAGATTTAATTGAAGAGGAAAATTATGCAAATCAACACAATGATCTTGATGAGGTTTCACTAGACCATGTTCATGAAATTGATATAGAAAACAATCAACATAGTAATGAATATCTTGCATATCCATTTGTCCATAATGACGAATCTGATATTTTTCATGATTTGCAGGAGAGGGAAGTTCATTATGATGATTATGATGATAATTTGTTAGATGATGACACATAAATTCTTAAACATAAGTTTGAAATCTCGATTTTATGTTCCTTTAGTGATGATATTTCATCTCCTGGACTTATTTATTTTTTGTCAATAGGGAGATTAACTAATGATTCAAATTTGTCACAAAGTGTCTCTTCTATTGATTAAGTTGTGCTTAACCAATAATCTGATTTTTATTGTAATCAATTACCTAATATTGAAAATCATAATCAATTGATTATTAGTTCTCATCGTGATATTAATCACAAGATTTTTGTATCAAGTAATAATGTCACTTCATCTCCAGTTGTTTATTTCAAAAGATATGTGTTCAATGAACAAAGTCAAGAAAATGGAATACTTTTTCAACCTAGAATTATTACACTTTCTCATTCTCTTGATGTAATCTATAAAATGGATCCTAATTATAATAATAAGCTTATTTTACAAGATTTTATTCATCATGATTAAGGACCTATTGCATCTCTAAATTTTTTCAGACAATTTTATGTTTGTGCTTATCATGATATGGTTGGAAATTGGCTTGAGCAGTCTTATCAAGCAAAGTTCCCATAGAATAGTAAGATTATACTTGCCTTGTTTCTCAATGAAGAGTTTCCAAGTAAGAATGATTTATTTACTTCTATTTTCATTATATTCCAATTCCTTTTACTAATTGGAGATCTCTTTATCATTACAGGATTGGAGTTTCCTGAATGGCTACACTAGAAATATCATTTCACTTAGCTTTCTAATTTTCAGAGCAGCATAGGGTAGATGAGTAGTTTTTGTTTGGTTTTTATTTTTCCTAGTTGAATAATTACAGGTATGAATGACATAAGCTGGAGATGAGTCATCATCACGACATTATTAGGGGAGTTTTCTTAACCTTGATTCTTTCACTTTTTGTATTCTTGTTCACTATGTATAATTAGATTTTTATCCCAAGGTTAACAAATTAGAATACATCTAGTGGAATCATAATTCAAAAGCTTCTCTTTAGTTTTAATGGATCTCTTTAGTTTTGAGATTAACATCATACTTGCACATTTGCATTCACTGTTTCTTTTTATGATTTCTTTAATAAAAGGTCAAATCATAAAAACATATAGCACAATGTCTATTTTATTAAATCCAAATGAATATTTATGAAAATGATAAAATATTAGAGGAATGAAAACATATGAGCTTGCAAATTTCATATTATCCCTATGCTATCATCATTTTTACTCATTTTTGGCTTGCAATTTGACTAATACATTATTGGATGTTCACTTTTTTTGGGCTTATTTTCATGTTTTTGTTTTCTTTGCTTTGATTTCACATTTGTAGGTTTTTGTGGTCCTTATTTTCTTGGTTTAAACGAGGGTTTCCATTGGCATGATTATTGGGAAGTCGGTTCATCCTCTGATATATACATAAAGGAAACCTTATCTTTCAGGAAATATTTATTTTGAAGATGTGTTTCTTATGTTGTCACTCAATATTTCCTAAGAAGCAATTTTTTTGGTTTTTTAAGCTTATCATTGGACCATACTTAATGTTTGTCTTAATATTTCCACCATTGTTTAAAATATGAGATGTGATGGTTTTCTTAAAAAATGGGTTTTTAAAGTTAGCAAGACATACTAGTAAAGATTAGTCATTTAAAACTTTTCACGCCATCCCTTCCTCTTAAGGACTAAATTTTCCTCCCTGTCTATTAAGTAATCCATTAAGGGTTAGTATTAATCAAAGTTTATTTAAAATAAAATAAAATTGAGGGATAGGAGGTCTCAGTACGAGTCGATCTACCATGATTATGGGTCCTAACAAGAGTGGCATTACTGCTACTAGTCACCAAGCCAGTGGTTAGGATATTCTGACACATAGGAAATAGTTAAGTATAACTTGGTTTAGTGTAGATTTAGGTAAAGTGTGTTTCTTTACTATGTACTTTTGTAACTTACAATCCAACGATCACGATATGTTCTAGATATGAAGTGATCTGACGGTTCATTCTCTCCTCGGTATTACCGACACTTGATCCGTGACTTAACATCCGATTGGTCTATGATCTCTATTTAAAGAGCATGGAGGGTCATTTGTAGGGTACTCGTTCATGAGAGAAGCTTATGTAAATTTTCATTATTTTATTAATAAATTTCATGAAGTGGTCGCGTTGGCTCAGGCCATGGATTGTTTCCCTCTTTGAGGGTTTTAACCACGTCAAGCATACTGGTGTATTGATCTGTGATCTATTTGTGAATGGTGTCCTTTGGTGTTCTGTCTGAGAAACTTACCCTGTAAATTCCTACATGGTATCAGAGCTATTTGAGGGTTGCATCCGTTGGTGATCCAAATCTGAAGCCGGTACAACTACATTTGACTGTTGTTTCCTAGATCTACTATTTTTGACTGTTTTCGGGTCGAGAGGACTGCTCTATTGTGTTACGAGCATCTATTCCAGTGAGGAACTCCTTTCGTTTCACGCGAAAAGGTTTCTGGTAGCCCTAGCTACGTCATTTTTAAGATCTGGAGGTATACAATCTTTATTTGCAGTTCTAGCTATTCATCTCTCTGTTTATTTCGGTTTATTTAGCTCTCTATTTTTTATTACTAGATCTATACCTTTCATTTCTGCGTATGCTCTTTGCCCTGCAACTCTATGCGATCTGGGCAAATCAGAAACAGAAAGGAAGGTTTTTTCTCATGCATATGCTCTTTTCCGTTGCACCTTAGTGTGATCTCAGAAAATCAGAAACATTGAGGAAAATATTTAGTTTCTGGCTAAAGATAACTTCAAGCCATAAGGTTTTTTCTTTTTGTATGTCCGTGTTGGGTTTTGTGGTTTTTGTTTTGTAGGAAAAAAACACTTTTTCAAGTAAGCACGCACCCCAAAGCTTTAGTGACTAAAAGAAAAAGGAAAAAACCTCCCTTCGTCTTTTCCAAAAATCACTAACCTTTTAAACTAGCTCACTTGGTCTAAAGTTACTTTATCATAATAGAGGTCTTGAGTTCAAGTCTTTCTTTTTGTTGAGTTACATTTTCAAAAAGTACATGTAACTTATGTTTTAAAGTTACTTTATGTAAAAGTGTTCTCACCCATTATAAAATGTGAGACACTTATAATTATAAAGTCTCTTTATCTTTTATTTAAGTTACAATTTAGTGGGTAGCTCATAAAGTACCATTGTTAAAGTGACTTTCACTTATTTATAAAAGTGACTCACATAATTTTTTTTTATTTTAAAGTGAGGTAATTAGATTAAGTTTGGAAACGGGGGGGAGATTCTTTTTAAATATAATATTATCATTCATTTCCACACATTCACACACTTTGTTGGCATCTTCAACAACTTTTCTTCATAAAGCCATAACTTCTTCATCCGGAAGCCGTTTTCAGAGATTTTTTTTTTAATCAGCCTAATTTTTCGAGAACTTTCCATTGGAACATTTAGTTTCAGCATCTACAGCTTCAGTTTATGTTAAAATGAAAATTCCATGCCAAGTTATTCTTGATAACACCAACTACTTCCAATGGTGGTCCTACATTGTGGATTTACTTAGAAGTAAAGGTCTTTACAGAATAGTCTCAGGCCAAGAAACCAAACCTCAAGATGAAGATAAGGCAGCCAAATGGGAAAATAAGCAAGATCAAGCACTTGGTTTGATAGGGATGTCTATTTCTCCAGACCTTAGATTCCATATCACAGAACTTGATACTCCTAATGAAGCAATGAAACAACTCACTAAAGTTTTTGGAATTAAAAATGAAATTAGAGTTCATCAACTCGAAAATGAGTTACTTACATTGGACCCCAATAATTTTTCTTCCAATGAAGATTTTTGTCCACGTTCAAGACCCTTAGACTTCTCTTGGAAGGTGTTAAGGTTAAGAAAGAAGATGGTAGCCTTATCTATTCCATTCTTACTAAGTTGGGACCAGCCTACACTGTGTTTGTTTCCACCTTCCATTCTACTAGATAAGCCTTTATTTCTCAAGGATAAGACTACAAGTCCCCCTCTTTTGATGCCTTTTGTGATTCTTTAATAAGAGAACAAGAAAAGCTCTTATATCTTGGTCTTCTTAATCTTGGAAACTCTTCTAAGAAATCCTTATCCGCCTAGAAGCAACCAAATTCAAAGAATCCTAAGAAGAAGTATCCTAAAAAGAATGGTCCTAAACCAAACAAGGGTCCTAAGCAATTTCAATCTCAAAATGAAAAATCATTTCAACAAAATGATAAAGCAAATAAAAACAAAAGGAAGAAGACTGATAGACATTGCTACTTTTATAATCGAGATGACCACTTACAATCCAAATGCTTTAAGAAGATGGAAGCCTTGGAATCAGCAATGAAGAAGCATAACATCCATTTGGAGCACTCTTCAACTTCAACTTCATCTTCAAGAATAACACTTTCTGCATGTGGTTTTCAAGCATCTCGATCTGGTTATGCACTAAATGTATTGTCTTCTTCTCATTCTCACGAGTGGCTCATTGATTCTGGAGCTTCTTATCACATGGCAAAGAACAAAGCCATGTTTTCTTCTTTAAATGATTGTAACACCAAAAATATATATGTTGGTGATGATAGATCTCTTCGTGTTGTAGGGACTGGAACTGTTTATTATGCGACAGGACCTTTTCTGAAGACACTTCTTATATTCATTCATATTATTACTCCATATATAGATAAATCTAATAAAGATATAACATCATATATAAGGTGAGGTGCTTTAGAAGATAGAACAATGAGGAGCTGGGTTCATCTAGACAATGGTCAATTTAATGATGTATAATGTGTTCCAACCTTATCCTACAACCTTCTATCTGTATATCAGATAACTCATTCAGGTGAAGGTAAAATCATTGAATTTTCACCTCACAATGTTGTAATTAAGGACCTAAGAGATCCTAGATAGATTTTAGCTATTGGCATTGCTGATGATTTTACAAGGTTGAATAAGTTTAACAACTTTGGGTCATCAAATCTTTCCTCGGTATTTGTTTCTCATAATGATGAAGTGAGAAAACTTTGGCATGAGCGATTTGGTCACTTAAACTATCGCTCCCTTCAGAATCTATGTAAAGAAAATATGGTGACAGGTCTTCAAATGGTATCTTGCAGAGATGGTGTTTGTTCTGAATGTGTACTCAGAAAACATCATCCGGATAATTTTGAAAAATGTGCCTCTTGGCACGCCTCAACCCCTTTACAGCTTGTGCATAGTGATTTATGTGGTCCACTTCCAGTTGTTTCATTCTCTAGCTACAAGTATTTCTTAACTTTCATTGATGATTTCTCCAGACACACTTGGGTATACTTCTTAAAACTCAAGAGTGAAGTATTTAACATGTTCTTTGCCTTTAAGGCCTTTGTTGAAAAATAATAATGGACATCAAATTCTTAAGCTAAGATTTGATAATGGCGGAGAATATGTTAACAACAAATTCATCAACTTTTGCACTAAGAATGGAATTCAAATGCAACATACTGTTCCATATACTCCATAACAAAATGGTGTAGTTGAAAGGAAGAATCACACCTTAAAGGAAATGGCTAATTGTATGCTTCAATCTAAAGGACTTAGTCTTAATTTTTTGGCAGAAGCAATTCACCGTGCAAATTACATAGTAAATCGCACTCCTACTAAGGTTTTAAAGAATATCACTCCAAAAGAAGCATGGATATCAATTAAACCAGATGTAAGTCACTTTCGTGTTTTTGGAAGTGAAGCATGGGCCCATATTCCAAATGAGAAACATAAAGCTTTAGAACCTAATAGTGAAAAATGTATTTTTGTTGGATATTCTGGAAATGTCAAAGGATATAGACTTATTCCACTTAAGTCCAAAAATGTTATCATTAGAAGAGATGTAAAGTTTGCTGTAAATATATCGGCCTACGAGCCTAGTTCGGCGGATGTGCCACCTCTCTCTATCCCTTCTACTTCTGAAAATATTTCTTCTTCAGATGATGAAAGTGAGGATGACAATCCTCTCCCACCTTCTTAGGATCCTCCTTCAACTCCTCAGCTTCCGAAAAGGGTCCGTGCTACTCGGGATGCATCAGGTGCTCTTGCCGGTGATCCTACAGATCAGCGACGTACATGTTCTCAGTTTGATAGAGCCTATTCTTTACTGGCTCAAGCTTCAGTGAATTATGATCCTGACACCTTTGCAGAAGCTTCAGGCCATCCAGATTGGGACGCAGCCATGAATGAAGAATATCATTCATTATTGGCAAATGATACATGGGATCTTGTTCCTCTTCCAAAGGGACGAAAACTTGTTAGATGCAAATGGGTTTACAGGACCAAGTATGGGCCAGATGGAAAAGTTTATAAACATAAAACTCGTCTTGTTGTTAAGGGTTTTTCACAGGTTGAAGGCATTGACTATACTGAAACCTTCTCCCATGTTTCCAAAATGAACTCTATCTTCCTTGTTCTTTCCCTTGCTACCTCTTTCAAATGGGAAGTCCATCAAATGGATGTTAAATCTACTTTCTTGCATGGGGACTTACATGAAGAAATATATATGGAACAACCTACTGGCTTTATACAAACAGAGTCCAGCCTTGTATGTCGGCTTAAGAAATCCCTTTATGGTTTCAAGCAAGCCCCTCAGGCTTGGTATGCCAAAATGGATAGCTTTATTTTAGAAACTGGCTTTTCTAGTTGCCATTCTGACAATACTGTCTGCACCAAGAAAGTGGGCAAGTCTCTTATCATTCTTGTTCTTTATGTTGATGATCTTATCTTTACTGGTATGATCCCAACGTTATAATCCATGGGCAGTCCAGCCTTAAAAAGAAGTTTGAAATGACAGACTTAGGACACTTGCATTATTTTCTTGGTCTTCAAGTCTTGCAATCCAAGGAAGGTATTTCCCTTTCCCAGTCCAAGTAATCATGTGATCTTCTACGCCATTTTCACATGGAAGACTGTAAGCCAACCCCTTCTCCCTTTCAGTCTGGAGCCAAACTTTAAGTCACTTGTACTTCCCCTGAAGTTGATGCTACCTTATACCAGCAACTTGTAGGAAAACTTTTGTATCTGACCCATACTCGTCCTAACCTTTCCTTTGTTGTTGGCCTTATTGCTTGGTTTATGCAAAACCCACATGAAAGTCATTGGAAAGAAGCTGAAAGAATACTTCGTTATGTTTGAGGTACAGTTTAGTTTGGGATTCATTACAGTGCAGAAGCATCTCCTCTATTGGTTGGTTTCACTGATTCCGATTGGGCTGGTGACCCTGATGATAGGAAGTCTACTGCAGGTTATTTGTTCACTCTTGGTTCATGACCTATTACATGGGCTTGCAAGAAGCAAAGTTCCTTTTCTCTTTCTTCAGCAGAAGTAGAGTATCGTGGTGCCGCAGAAGCTAGTAAGGAATCCATGTGGCTTCGTCAGATCCTATCAGAGTTTGGCTTTCAGCAGCAACATCCGTCTACACTTTGGTGTGATAATCAAAGTGCCATTCAACTATGCAAAGATCTAGTCCAACATCAGTGCGACAAACACATTGAACTGCAGATGCACTTCATCAGAAAGCTCATTCATGACCATGTTCTTGAAGTGCAATATTGTTCAACAGATGATCAAGTTGCAGACATCTTTAAAGGCTCTCACAGATGCAAAGTTTACTAAACTTTGACTTATGGTTGGAGTTCAGGAAGTTGTCACTAAGGGGGGATAGGCTCTAATGCCTCCTTCCTTCTCCTATTGTGTCATATTTGTACATCCTTCAATCCTATCCCAAGTTGTTCTTAAGGGGGGATGTTAGGATATTCTGACACATAGGAAATAGTTAAGTATAACTTAGTCTAATGTACAGTTAGGTAAAGTGTGTTTCTTTACTATGTACTTTTGTAACTTACAATCCGACGGCCACGATATTTTCTAGACATGAAGTGATTTGACGGTTCATTCTCTCCATGGTATTACCTGTAGAAAATCTGATGGTAGGTTAACCCAATAATACAATATAAATCAAAGCAGAATCCTACTTCTACTATCAATTTGTGGAAGCTTAAAGATCGAGCTAAACAATATAACCAGAAGAAGAAGAATCAATGCACAATACACATGAAAATACTTTGGGAAAATCCTTAGGTAAAAACCCCACACTATTGTATTATCATACAGGTGGAAATACATAGGAATTATATAAAGCCTTAGCTCTCATATCTAGCCAGTTCTTAGTACAATCCTCACAGATGCTCACAGGCAATCTTGGCTTCTCTCCAGCCTTCCTCTCTACCCTCCAAGCTCCTATTTCCATGCGTTATTCCTCTGGTATGATTCTCCTTCAACCAAGTGGATGATCTATCTCACACACTTCAAAACTATGCAATCCTCAAGGATTTATCCTTGACTTCATGCATGAGTTTTCTCTTTGAGAAAACACATGCAACTGATAGTAGAAAACACATGCAACTGATAGTACACTGTCCTTGACTTTAATCTCAATTGGGTCTTTCTTAGAATAGACATGCATGAGTTTCTGATGAGGGAATATTCAGTTAACTGGAGTAGCACTAGTTGAGTGCATGCATGCATCAACTCACTGTTAACTCTCTATTAGTTCCTCAAACAGTTTGGAACTAATTTAACTGGACTTAACTCAGTAAACTGAGTTAACTAATTACAACTCAAATATAACTCAATCTTATCTCCTTAATTTAAGGGATAACTCTTGCATGACTTCAGAAAGACTTCTAACTTGAATTTCTCCAACTAATTAATTCAAAATGAATTAATTAATTATTTCCAAGTAGTTGTTAAGACTAAATTCGATTTTAATTCACAATTTAATTCAAGGACAAATTAAATTGGAATATTCTTGTTGCCATATTTCAACATTACCGACACTTGATTCGTGGCTTAACACCTGATTGGTCCATGATCTCTATTTAAAGAGCATGGAGGGTCATTTGTAGGGTAACCGTTCATGAGAGAAGCTTATGTAAATTTCCATTCTTTTATTAATAAATTGCATGAAGTGGTCGCGTTGGCTCAGGCTGTGGTCTGTTTCCCTCTTTGAGGGTTTTAACCACGTCAAGAATACTGGTGTATTGATCTATGATCTGTTTGTGAGCATTGTCCTTTGGTGTTATGTCTGAGAAACTTACCCTGTAAATTCCTACAGGTACTGGATTTTAGTTAAAAAACTGAAAGATAAGAGGTCTCATAACAAATCAACTTGTTCACTTTGGTAAGTTTTTGTGAATGGCACTATCATTTTTTGGTCATCAATTGAAGACAATTACCTTTAGTTAATCCCTAAGAAAATTTCACAAGTAAATTAAACATTCTCAGGAACTTTGAATCTATATCTAATAGGTGGAATATAGGAATTTCAGTGGGCTACAAGGCATCTCTGCCAACGCTATCGACACTTGTTGGTAGTATCAGCCATGCCTGTGGTATTAAATTTATTCTTACACTCTAATTTACTTAGTCATCTTTGTCTTTCCCCGAAATCATTATTAATAAATTTTAATTATTGGATTATATTTTATTTTATTTTTGAATTATGGTGGAAATGATTTTGGCATGCTGCAAATTTCTAACTTTCGTTCCTACAAGTCAGAGATGAGACTTTGCAAGTTATTGAGGGCCAACATAACGCAACATCTTATCATAATTCCTTGATTTCTATGGGTTTCAAATCCTTAAACTAGAGATAACTGGTTCACCGAGTCAGTCACCATTGTTGGTAGGTTAACCTACTCCCTTTTATTATTGACAAAAATAAACATACCCTCTTAAAACTTTACTATTTTGGTCATTATGATTGGATTTGTATTCATTTGATTCTTGCATTGCTTTATTATAATCATCATGTTGATCTTTGTGGCAATAAGCTTGATGGATAGGTTTTATTGATGAGATTATGAAATTCAAGGTATCTGAGGGATTTTCTCTTAGTAATTGCTTGATTTCACTAACAACAACATCATCAGCTTTCTTTGGGTTATTATAGTTGACTTTTGAATGAGCTACGACTTTATACAACATATGAGATTGAAAGTGTAAAGGGCCATTACAAAATCTTTGATTTTGTAGCAACCCCCTCTGATGCCTATCACATATTGTAAGGTCTTTATGAGCATTGCCTTTCATATGTTTTGATCAAATTATAACTCTAATGTGGTAGATGTTTTTTCCCCTCATCCTCATTATTATACTTTTCCCCTTCATAACTCAAGTCATGTTATGATATTATTCTTCAATCCTTACTCATTTTTCCTTAAACGTTTCGCTTTGAGCACTTTCAACATTTAAGTTCAATGATTTTTCTTAATGAATGGAACTCCGATACTTTTTCTAACATTCTCCAAATTTCATCGCTTTTGGATACCTTGCTTGACCATTTTCTTCTCCGGTTTAATGGGTCTGAATTTATCTTGATAATTTTCTTTTTTTTTAAAAGATTGTAACATATATCTATTTAAATCTATAAATATTATGTATTTAAAAATAATAATAATAATTAAAAAACATTTTTTTGTAATTATTTGTACATATATTAAACACCTAATATAAAATATAATTTATATATTATAATTTTTTAAATTTAATTTATATATTAATCCTAAATCCCCATCCCCATCCCCATCCCAAACCGAAATCGCATGGTTACATTTCACATCCCAAATCCCATGCTTACATTTCCAAACCCAAACCCAAATCAAATGCTTACATTTCACATCCCAAATCCCATGCTTACATTTCACATCCCAGGGTTACATTTCCCAAGTTAAGCCTAAATCCCAAACCCAACCATCCAATGCTTACATTTCACATCCCAAATCCCATGCTTACATTTCACATCCCAGGGTTACATTTCCCAAGTTAAGCCTAAATCCCAAACCCAACCCCCATGTTAAGCCTAAATCCCAATCCCAAATCACATCCCAGGGTTACATTTCCCAAATTAAGCCTAAATCCCAAACCCAACCCCCATGTTAAGCCTAAATCCCAATCCCAAATCACATCCCAGGGTTACATTTCCCAAATTAAGCCTAAATCCCAAACCCAACCCCACGTTAAGCCTAAATCCCAATCCCAAATCACAAGGGTGGGTTACATTTCCCAAGTTAAACCTAAATCCCAAACCCAACCCCCACGTTAAGCCTAAATCCCAATCCCAAATCACAAGGGTAGCATCAAACTACAAAGTCCACATAGAAGGTGACCACCTTGCTCAAGACAAAACCCAACACAGAAAGCGCCAAGCTACAACATTGGTGCACCATCCATCAAATGGATATGAAAATTTTGGGATATAAAAAGCCATAAAATGATTGTGTCCGTTGAATGTGGTATTTTTGTCCCAAACCTGGAAAATTAAAAAAATCATCATCAACAAAAAAATAAAACGTAATTAGAACTTACCCAGGGATTTCAGGCATATTTTTCAGGATTATTAGGGATGAATATGAGAAATACGAAACACGAGTTTTTCTCGACCCCAATTAGTTTTCGTCACGATATGTTTGCGAATTGATAGAGTGGTTTGGGAGAAAATCTTTAGTTTTTCTGCGGGTGATTTTTTAGTGATGCCTAGAACACCAAAACCATCCTTTCTTCACAAGATTTGTTCAATCCTTTTTTCAGAGAGAAAAATCAAAATAGTTATATTAAGAAAATATAGAGTTCAAAATACATGTTCGAAATCATATCTATGTGAAACAGCAGGAAGACATGCTGTTGTTTCAATAGTGAGAACTGTTGAGGCAGCATATTTACATTATGTCACTGATTTTATAGTGAAAACCCAGCGAGAATCACTGAGCCCCGCATTGTGCAAAAAGGCGCAGCATATAGGCATGAGGAAAACCATGAAACAAACACACAGTGTCGCTTCAAGAGAGAAGCAGACCTTCCAAAAAAGATTGAGAAGGAGAGAAATATAAGCCTTCAGTGGGAGCTGAGACAGGAAACCAATAACTGAAAGTACACCAGCATTGAAGAGTAGATGGTCCAAAAATGCTGAAATATGAAAAACAGAGCTGGATTGGAGATTAATCTGCGGGAGGCAGATTGCCCGTGATTTGGATTAGGATAGATTCAAGGGGCAATCTGGAGTTCTGGAAAATGCATTCATTTCTCCATTTCCAAAGAAACCAGCAGGTGAGGATAAACAATGAGCGCCAGGAGGGCCAGGAGGGATTTTGAGCGCTCCACCAGTTGAAGCCTTCCTGTACAGATGAAAAAACTTGACGAGAAAAACCATATATCAAAGATAATTCATACCAGATTGTTGAAGATGAGGCACAGCTGAAGAACATGTGTGCGTTGGATTCAGCTTCCGAAAGGCACATTTGACATCTGCCTGGACCCTGCCATCGGTCTCTCTGGCTTTTTTCAGAAGAATGTTCCCCAGTTGGTATATGGTTGCTACAGAAGCGGAAGGAATGTCTGGTGGTCTGGCAGTATTGTGGAACCCGGCCTCGGTCAGAGCAAAGGCTTTCAAATGCTGTGCTGGGATTCTCATCTCAGCTTCTATCAGAGGAAGGCCTCAGATTATCAACATCTTGAATATTTATGCGCCCTATAGGGACAGATCTCTTTTCTGGGACAAGCTGTTTGAATCTGAAATACTAGACATAAAATCTTTATTAATAGCGGGTGATCTAAACCTGACCCTCCACGCTGCGGAATGTTGGGGCAGTTGTAGAAAGCAGGACCGCATGGCTGATAAAATGCGTCAGGAACTGCTAAATAGAAATTTAGTAGATATAATTCCTGAAAAATTGGTACCAACTTGGGAAAATGGCAGGACGGGCTCAGCATACATTGCTAAAAGAATAGACCGCTTTATTATTAATGTCAGCATAATCGAAAGCTGGGGGATGCCTGTTGCTAGAACGGGTTTGGAGCTTTCCTCGGATCACAGGCCCATCTTCCTCGCATGGGAGCACATGAATTGCAAGTTGGGGTACCCTTTCAAATTTAACAGATCCCATCTTGAGGATGAATCTTTCAATGTACTCATTGCAAACTCTTGGAGGGATATCCATCTTTCTGAAGAGGCTGTTTTTAATTACTTTCCGGGAAAAGATTTGTTCGATCCTAATCCACTATTATCACATTATATTAATCTCAGTAAATTGAATGAACAAATTTGATGGCTATTTAATTGTCTTATGAAATTGTTAATGTAATCAAATACATGTATTTTGCGATTTTGTTCAACGAAACCTCTGCTATTACAGAATCTTCCCTTGCCAGAAAAGGATGGAGCTAAGCCATTTTTATCATCTGATTTAGTTGTATGTTAGTGTTATCATTTGATTTCAATGAATTTTTAGTCATGGTCTAGTTTTTAATACAAATTTCGTTGTTTTTGTAGCATGAATTGACAAGGAACTCAAGGGAGAAATTTGAAACGATACATAAACTTATAGCTCTGTTTCTAATCAAAACAGGGTGAATATGAAGAATCTGGAACATGGGTTTTTTTCAAAATGGGCCCAATAAGCTTACACACGAAAGGTTTTTCGATCTGATGCACCGTTTGGGATATCTGCTTAGTCCTTCAGGAGCCATTTTTTGACCTGCACAACTCTATTTTAAATTTCCGGTTCAGAATTTGTTACAAGAAATTCATTAACTTTTATTTGTTTCAAATAAAATAAATTTATTTAATAATTGAATTAAAATAGTTTTGTTTATTTTTTAATAAAACTATTTTTATTTATTAAAATTTGTTTTATTTTAATATAATATCTATTATTTAGTTTTTAGGTTTTATTTAATTTTAATATAGTTATCTTTTGTTGAAATTCTAGAATTTATTATGTTGTTTTGTTTCTAAGTTTTAGATTATATTTTATTTTAAGTTTTAGATTAGATTTAGATTTAGATTCGTTTAGGATTTTATTTTGGTTTTTATTTGTAGTTTTAAAAAATCTTCTTGTGGTTTTGATGGTATGTAAAAGAATGGGAGATTTGAGATCTTGAAGATATGGAGGAAAATCAAATCTGAAGAATGAAGATAAATTCTCTTAAGCTTATAAAAGAAGAAATAGAGGGGGAGGGTTGGTAGCGGTAGTATAGGGAGCAAATCTGTAATTCGTAGAATAGGAAGGAGGATCAATCTTTAGTTTAAGGGTGCACCCGTAAGGAGAAAGGGAATGATGCATATGTAATGACCGTTGAGACCCTTTGTAACTAAATGTTATTTTAATTTTATTTGATTAATATAACTCTATAACTTTTGCTTCCATGGTCATTTTAATACTGTCTTCTTTAAGCTTTTTGTAGTTTTATCTCTAAAAGTTTCTGGAAGTCTGCTTACATTTGTTTAGTGATTTGATTCCATGTACAGATAGTAGGCCACTTCACATTTCCCTTGGATATTGTTAATTCATTTTTAATGGTTCATATCAATTGTATTATTCTTTTGTGGTTTTAATCATAAGAAAGATATTTATTTTGGGAATTACTTCAATTAAAGTCTTTGTGATTTGATTCTGATATTTTGATTGTAAAGAATGTCATTTTATGTAAATTGAATTGACAATTACATTGTAATTATTTTTGATGTGTTATCTTGTTTCATGGTTTATAGATTGATTTGATTCATGAGTAAATCAGTGAAATGTCTTTTAAACTTTAGAGGTTATTGTAGTTCTCCTTATCTTAGGCTAAAACTCATAGTAATTTCATATGAACACATTTCTTGAAGTATCAATATATAAGCAAATCTAGTTTTATATGATTTCGTTTATAGACGTTAAAGGCTTACATTTCTATGTTTTTTTTCATCTTCACTTTAACATTGAGAATTGTTATCATTTTAAGCTAGTTATTGCATATTTAGTTAGAATCCTTATTATTCTTCATTCTTTATATAAAACAGAACATGCGTTCCATTAGAGAAATTTTGAGGTATAAAATGGGCCTCCTAAGGAATATTATTAAATAATAGTGGAAATAATAAAATAAAATGAGATTAAATCATCAGATTTTAGAAGGAAAAAAGAAAAAAAATGTTTTTTCAACTTATGTTTTCAAATTATCTCCCTACGGTTTTACTCGAATTTTAAGCAGGATCACTCATTCGATGCAAAATTTAATTCTTCATCCAAGGAGTGCCCATGTTGCATACTTTCGATGGACCCTACTACATGAATAATTTTCATGTGTTTCACATTTTTCGTGTAGTAGGGTCCATCGAAAGAATGTAACATGGGAACTCCTTGGATGAGGAATTGAATTGTACATCCAACAAGTGCTCATGCTCAAAATTTGAGTAAAACCGTTGGGAGATAAGTTGAAAATGTAGTTTTTTTAATTTTTTATTATTTTTATGTTTCTACTCCAAAAATGGTGAATCATCCCCCATGGTTAACATCATCATCTTGAATCCCATTGGTTCTTATAAAGTTGTTTTTTGTACATTTTTGTTTTGAGGCCCATTTTAGACCTCAAAATTTCTCTAATGATAGACATTGTCAGTTACATCAGTTTCTGACCATCTTATTATCTGTATATAATGTACATATACATTAGTTGTAATAGCAACATGTAGTTGTTTACTTAGAGTTGCATTTCATTGTTTATATATTATTACATTTATATATGATAATTTTAGGATAATTGTTGCATTTCCTTTTTCTTTTCCTTTCATGAGAGGAATAGGTAAACAGATAATAGAGCCTATAAACTTGTCAGGGATGACTACACCAAATGGATTGGGTTGTGTGGAGAGCCTCGATTTGGGTCACTTCCTCCTTGTTGACTAGGTTGTTGTTGTAGTGGCTACAACCACCCTCCAAAGTTTTGCATATGCTTCATTTTGGAGCCTCCCTCCTAAAATCATAGCAACTCATCTTACGTTGACCCAGGTAATTGTGCTTTAATTGAGTTTTTTCTTCTTCTTACAACTTGTGTTTTCTAACTTGATTTTCTATCTAACCCCCAAGTTGATCTCTTCACTTGGTTTCAACCTGGTTCCAAGCCTACCTTAGTGAACTACGCACTCCTTGAGGGAAACCAACCTTCAGTCCAGGAATTGCGCAGTCCAAGCCCGTAGTGAGCGTTCGGCTACAAAATAATGCAGAGCCATCTGACAACTTTCCTTCAGCTAGGAATATGCGCAGAGCATGAGAGGCAACCTGAGCCACTCAGACCAAAAATTGCGTAGAAGCTTTCCCTCAGAAGTTTCGCGATGAATGAGCTAGTGAGTTGTCCAGTTCCCCCTGGAACTGTGCAAACTCTCCATACATGCATGGTAGATTTTTCCTGAAAAAGAAAAAAGAAAAAGTGGAAAATCATACCTAAAAAATAAGGATCTATTTTTAGCAGTCAGAGTTACACTTGATTTATTTTTGGAAAATCATACCTAAAAAATAAGGATCTATTTTTAGCAGTCAGAGTTACACTTGATTTATTTTTGGAAATTGCTGCAAAGTGTCACTTTTTCCTAGATTTTTGGCCTTCACGTCATAAACCCTAAATCGACAAAATATATTTAATGGACGCCTCCAATGCTCATTTTCACATTCGATATTGGAGCTCTGGCATTCCCGAGGAGATCTAGCAACATTCGACGTAGTCGTCATAGCTTTTTTGGGTAAGGCTTGCGTTTCTAGTATTTCACTACTTTTTCTATCGCTTTTGTTTTCTTGGCTTGTGAGAGTGTTGTTTTACCCATTTTATTGAATGACCTTTGGCATTTTGATTTGTTTTAGATTGTAGAAGTGTTTTTTTAAGTTTTTCATTGCCTTTCCCAAGTGTCACATGCATAACCCAATTTTTTCCCTAACAGTTTCCATTGCAGAGACTCTCTCCACATGCTTCATTGTTCTTCAATTTGATTGATTCATGCACTTGTTTTGTTTGCATGCTTCATCATTCACTTAGACCCACACCCACCTTCACTTCTAATTTCCGATCTTCTCATTTTCATGTTGCCAATGGGCAGATCTGGGCTTCCTTGGCCCGAATCTAGCTCATCCCACGCATGCACTACGCATTTATGGATCTCAAGGATTTGCCTTGGCTCCAGGAATTGCGCAAAGCCTCCCAAGGCTTGGTTCCAACTGCGGACTGCATAGTTCCAAGAGCCAGTCCTAAGCCATTGTCATTGGGATCACGCAATGTGTTGTCCCAACTGGCCTAAGCCTGACTAAATTGCGCATTGTGCAGTTCCACTCAGTAGCACCTATCCACTGGAAGCTAGGACTGTGCAATGCATAGAACCAACTGGCAGTCAGTTATCTTTGAAAGCTAGTATTGCGTAATTCTTCCCACCAGTTGCCCGGTTTGTTTTTTGGTTTGTTCTTGAAGTGATTTTGGTTTCACACTAATATTTGCATGCTATGATTGTCCTCTCTTTCTCAAGGTACAACAATCATTGAGCAACTCTCCACAGTTACAGGTAACATGGCTTCAAAGACAGCTGCATCAAAGGATACTATTGAAAGTAGCACTAGGGCTGCAGTTTAGTAGGTGTCAATGAGGTTACCAATTTATGTAGACACTCAAATGTTCATTGACAAGGGAATGAAGTTAACATGGTGGGAAATAAAGGATATCTTTGGAGGAGACTTCAAGGAAGACCTAGAAGATCGACAGGTGTATGTTAATATCCACCGGTTAGGCTTACATAAGGTTTCATGTAGGTACCCCGTATTCCCATGTGAAAATATCATCCATTGGATTGCCTCACACACAGATCACGAGACTATGACATTGAGCAGTGCCAGTGGAACAAAACTTGCTACCTTCAGGACGAAGAATTATAATCATATGTATCACTTACCTCAGCTGGTGAATCACATGGATGAACTTTTCTATGCCACCCACAGCTATGTAAACACCGGGGATATTATAAAGCGTTGGGTGAAGGAGCTGTCAAAGTTCAAATCCACTCCCGATAATGTTTACAAGATGAATTCAATAAGAAAAGCCTACCGGTTATTGATCATCTTTGCATGCAGATTGTACGGTCAAGAAAGCACGGAGACCTTTTCGCAGAATTGGGTGGTTGTGTTGGACCAGTTGGTGAATGATGGAAAACCATTCAACTGGTCGGATCTATTGGCTCATCAGTTAAAAGTACATGTGAATAACGCCTAGAATCCACCCAAGGATGAGAAAGCGAGATTCTACATGTCCACGTATTTACTTAATGCAATCTATGCCCAACATTAGTTTCCTGGTATCGGTTGGATGTGGATACCGTAGGAGCATGCTGTTAATATTTATTGCAAGTTTCTTTCTGAGTGCAGCTACCGAGGATTTATGGCGAGGCTAGCTGACCATTTCATTACCCCAATGTACAAGTTTATCTTTGAGTAGGATCCACCATGCATGTCACAAGAAGCGATGGAGGCAATACTAAAAATTGCAAATTAGTATGCCTCACCCGGTGGCACCTTCATTAGGATGTTTGGCGGAGAGAAGCCTTCGCATGTTCTACCAAGGTTTTCCATGGACAAGTTGGTCATGCAAGAGGTCACACATCACATCTCCATAGGGTTATTAGCAGGGCTGCATAGGAGGAAGAAGGCACCATGGCCTTCTCTTCCTTTGTGAATTGGATTGTATGATATTAAGAGCCTGAAAGATGCGGATATTGAAGCCAAGGAGATAGTGAAGTATGAGTTCGGCACCAGAGATTACAATGCGTATGATCAACATGAGATTTGCAAGAACCACGATGCGAGGGTGTATTATCCATGGATCCCCAGGGCTTATCATTGGGAAGAGGAGGACCCTTGGAAGTATTGTTACAACCACTTCAAGCTCAATGAACCATTCAACATAGCCACAAAATGGAAAGCTACTCTGCAGGTAGCAACACCTCAGGAAGCAACAACAACACCAACAATAAGAAGAAAATCACACAAGACAATGTTTAGAGGAAGATTGCTAAGAAACCAGAGGTTGAGCAAAGCTACAAGTTCAAAGAAGATCCTCTCATTGAGAAAGAAGCTTTGGCAGCGGAGGAAAAGAGGAAAAAATGCATAAAAAGAACAGAGCGAAGGAAGAAAGAAAGCAAAGGTTGGAGGAAGCACAAAGGAAGTTGCAGGAAAAAAAGAAGAAGATGAGAGAAGAACATGAGATAAGAAGGAGAGAGAGGGAAGAGAAACATAAATAGGAACAGGAAGGAGGGAAAGGCGAGATCATTGAAAAAATTATGGCCATACAGGTTGAGGAGACAAAACAGGCAGTTAATGAAGAAGAGGGTGAGCATATACAGGATCGGGATCTTGCTCAGCAGATTAAGAAAATGGTTGAAGAAATGGACAAGGAGTTGGGACATGAGCCATAGGACCAAGACACCGACTTCTTGTCGAGAGCATCCAAGGTCACCCCTCAGTCTCTGCCACCTCCAATATCAGAACCAGTCTCGAGCGAGCAAGGAGAGGTTTCTCTCCTTTATGATGATTCGATGATGGATGTGTACAATCTGTCATTTGATGAGTTTCGGCAGAGGATTGTACACCCACAGAGAAAGCATTTCCTGGATGATCACGTGTCATCTACATTTATGAAGGAATGGGTGATAGTTCCAGATGTGAGGAAGCATCCAGTCTCAATGGCCAATGACACTATGGCTTATGCACGAGCCACAAGCTCAAATGTCAAGTTCTTTCTAGTAGAGAATGAACAGATGGTTAAGATCTTGCAAGCGATAAGGGAAAAAAGCAGAAAAATACACAGGATCAATAATTGTAGAAATGAGGAAGGCGATACTTGCTGAAGTATCAGTTATTGAGGCCACCATGCAGAAACTCTATGACAGATTTGTCGTCATGCATAAGGTGGTTGTCCATCTATCTGTTTTTCAGCAATGGAGAAAAAATATTTTCCAAAGTCTCAGAGACATACAAACTGTTATCGCTCATCTACAGGAATGGACAATGAGATATAAATGAGCCCTAGTCCACTTTCCCAAGATGATGAAGCCGCAGACAGAGCTAGACAAAGAAAATATCTGGATGCAGATATAGAACTATGAGTAGCTCACCCTCTTTGTCAGTAGCATATAGGCTTCATATGGATGGTTGTTTAAGAGTTTGGATGTTATCGTGAGAACGAACAAGATCCTGCCAATTGGTTCCCTCACCATAACCAAGGAGAAGAACTAGGTCCAACTAGAGATTGACAGGTACATGGAGTAGCTAAGGGGAGAGGCCACCAGGGATGACTTGGAGCTGAGCGCACATAACATGCAGAAGTACATTGTTGGTCCTGTCATGGTCAACACCATGCTGCATATGCTTCAAGCTAAGTTGGACACGGGTTCCAAGACCATATACCTAGAAGCTATGAAGGGAAAGAGTTGCTATAAGAAAGACACAATCAAGAAGTTTGGGGACATCATCACACAGTACCAAGCTTGGAATCAGTACGTGATTTTGAAGCATCAAGTGGAGGTTGTCGGGTTGGTCTTTTCACAAACTTCGAAGTCATAGTGTTTTATCTTGTTCGGTTGTCTCTACCCTATTTTGTCTCACATGGGTACATGTGGAAAATGTATATTATTTGTAAATATGTTGTAAGTGAAATTCCAAGTGTCATTAGTGGAATGTGAATAGTCACTATGTAATGTAATGAGTTATTTGTAAAGGAAGTTGAAGAGTCATGAGGGTAGTCAAATAGTCACAAAGGGGAATTTCAAGGGTCACGCCACCCTTTGTTATAAATAGAACCTCATAACTCATAGAAGATGCTTTTGGTAGCCAAGATTTTGCCTAGGATTAGGCTTAGAGAAGGCTTGGGAGTATTGTGACAAGCCCTGGCTTCTCCATGGTGTAGAGCAAGTATACTTCTTTGGATGAGAAGGTGTTCATGACTGTAATGTTCCACTATTGGGGCTAGTGTCTGTCAATGGTGTATGTATGGATGGAAATTTCACTTAATAATAATAACTGAGCCAACACATTTTCATGCATATTTTTTTTTATTGTAGTTGGACTATTCTGGTTGATTTAGCAATGTATGTTGTTTAACTTACTCATTTTCTTATGAACTATTTTGTTTGCAATTATATGAACCTGGTTGGAGGTGTGTTGGAGGTTTTGTGGACTATTCATCATTGCAACTTGTGATGTCATTCCACTCATGTGTTCCTTTGAGGTTGCATACTATCACATGCTTCTAAGGGATACACTTCCATTTCTCTTCTGTGTGTTAGAACCCCCATGCATCTCACTTGACTCGCTGCAAGGTCACACACTTGATTCCGACCAAAGTCATCATACTTATCTCCGCATGCAACCGTGGTCAAGGCACTATATTACCACCCACTGTTGAGACTCCTACTCCAAATGGTTGGAGGTCTAGTTGGGAATTATTACCAAGGAGACCCCCTTGAATGTTGGCGGGTACAGTGATGTTAAAATGGCATTGGAAGGAGGGCCAAATGACAAGTTGAACCCTCAAAGTATATTTTGAATATCTGCACATCATTCATGACTTACATCACAATCTCAACCCTGACATGTTTTTCTTACGATCATTATTTCGAAGTGTCGAAGGATGTTATCGATGTCTTGTCATGACATAAATATGATGGTGAAGGCAGAACATCTTGTTAAGACATGGATTTTCCTTTTTGGGTTTCTGTGATAGGAATGAAGTCCCCTCGGATGAAAGGCACGTTAAGAAATGTTGTCTCACATTTCCAACAGACTCTATTCACTCTTTCAATCACTTGATCAAAGAGTTAGGTCGTGCTTTAGTTCTTTATGACCGTAAAGAACTTAATCACAAAATATTAAAATTGTGACAAGCACATGACGGATCTGCTACACAATTTTATCAACGCTTTCGGCATCTTTGTTTTTAATTTCCAGAAGATGAAGTTGATTGGGAATTCTCCCCAAAAGGTTTAAGTATATTCTTCACATCTTGAACAATCCACATGAGTTAGAATATTTCGAGTCCCTCCCAACACACCTCGGTGTTAGAGCTTCTAAATCTAATACAATCAAGGTTTTTGTCATAAGTGACTCTCCATGCTCTTCTCATCAAATAGCTCTAGCTTCCCAGGACGAGGTGGGAGAAGTTGCGAATCCACCTGTTGAACTATCACCTCCTCCCACCCCACTTGCTATGGATTTCTACGCAGATTTGGACTGCAAGCCTGATGGTTGTCACGTGGTCTCATCCCCTCGACCTCCATCCACTGGTTCCTTTGATCCTCCAGATTTTGATGTGTTGTGTTCATTCGTTCTGTACTTCACATGCGGTGTTCATGAGGATCAAGTTATGGACAGAGTTGGTGTTGAGCAGCCAAACTGCGCTATCATTTTTTATGAGTATGTGTGGGAATTTGAAGAAGAAGTTGTGGTGAAGGATGACCTCCTTCTATCCACGCCTCACATGCTTTATCCTAACATCTTCTACGATTCTACCATTTCTGATTTTTCTTGTGAAAATTTATCCTTGGATGTTTTTACTTCCAATCATTCACAAAACATGCAGGATGTCAGTCTGTCATTTGATTGCAAAGAGGACAAATATTTCTTTCTGAATCTACCTGATCTCTTATTTCTCATTTCTATAAATTCAGAGGGTGAAAATTTTTGTTTCTCATCAACCCCTCTGTATGATTCATCAGATCATGAGGATGCCAATGTCCATCTCAAATTTTCTAATCGTTTTTGTCATGATCTTTTCTCTCATTCATTTGATCACGATTCTGATTTACCTAATGTTGATCTTTCTAAGCCACCAGTCTTTGATGATCCATCTTCTGATGAAGTGGAAACCCTTCAAGTTTTCAAGGAACTTCAACCTAAGATGATGGTTATGTCAGGTTCTCATAGCCTTGAGGTTAGTTCCACTTTCGATCAAGATTCCGTTGAATCATCCCAGGCTCCTCATCGCTCTCTTGTTCACATTGAAAATAAATATAGTTTACAGTTTCACATCCTCCACCAGAATCACATGATCTTATCACTCATGCATTAGAGGAGTCATACGTAGTGAGCACTATCACCAAATGAAAATTTTCTTCCTTTTTCATGTTTTTTGATTTTTCACGTTCAAAAGAGTGTACATCTTTGTCATTTGCACACAATGTGAACCAACACCATGATACGTCTGCAGGGTGCCTTTCATGTGATTTTAATATTTTCTTTTCTATAGACGCATTCAAACTTCAAATGTTTTTGTTTACACTGCTTTATCTTTCTTGTTTATTGTTTGGCTTGAATATATTTGTTGTGAGTCACATCATCACTCACATGGGTCAACCAATGAGTCGATGGCTGCATTGGAAATATCACTTCATGTGATTTGGCCCATGTTCTACTTAGCTTAGGAGTAGGAGTAGTGTTTGCTTTCCTATTTTCTTTTGCTTACTTGTTTAGCTTCGTTTTACTTCTTTCATTTTCTTGTTTGTTTGTTTGTTTGTTTATGCACCCATAGGATTAGTTTCTCCATGAAATTGTGTTTAGATTCTTGTGAGGACCAGGGTGAAATACAAGAGGACTTGTACAACTATCAACATTTAGTTATCTATCTGTTCCCTCTCTTTATGAAGATCTTGCGTTTCTTTTAGTCGATGATACCCTGATGGAAAATATGTTCCTTTCATAGTGAGTTATTGGTGAAATCACAATGCTTGCACTTTTAAATAGTACTGCCTACTCTAATCGGTTTTATATATTCGATTAACCCTTGTTAACTCAGTCAAGTAGAGTAAGTTGTGGGGGAAAACCTTAACAAGTATTTCAAAGGTATATATAAACATCCTTATCTAAAGGGCCAACCTCTTATGCTCTCAATAAGTTAGGATCCCTTTTCCACCTCATGAAATAAATAAGTGCTTATGCACAGTTCTTTGAAAAAATAAAAAATTGAAATGAAAAAAAAAGGTGAAAGAAGAGAAAGGTTTCCTGCGTAGAGAGGTGAAGAAAGTAACTCTGCTGGGGTACTGTCTAGGCTCGCTGGCAGCGGAGCAATGCTTGTGTTCCTGAATTGACTTTGTCGGGGTACTGTCCAGGCCTGCTGGCAGTGGAGCAACACCAAAGATGAAACTAAAACTCTGACTAGTCTATATTACTTATGCATCAATATACCCCTCATCCCCCAATCGAAATAACTCAGTTTACTTGGCTTTGTATGTGTGTTGCTAATAAAGAGAATGGTAGGGACTATATCTTTAACTCAAGCTAGTGTAGAAACCATGACGATAAAAAAAATCGAAAAATACTTTTGAAGAGTTAGACTCGCTTTACACGAGACAATGTCCATACAAAGAGCTAGAGTTATACCAATGTGTTGCCAATGTTGTAGCGGCTACAACTACCCTCCAAAATTTTGTCTATGCTTCATTTTAGAGCCTCCCTCTGAAAATTACAATAGCTCATCTTATGTTGACCTAGGTACTTGTGCTTTAATTGAGTTTTATCTTCTTCTTATGGCTTGTGCTTTCTAAATTTCTTTTATGTCTAACCTGCAAGGAAATCTCTTCACTTAGTTTCAACCTGGTTCCATGCCTTCCTTAGTGAACTGAGCAATCCTTGAAGGAAACCAGCCTTTAGTCTAGGAATTGCATAGTCCAAGCCTATAGTGAGGCTTCAACTCCAAAATTGCGCATAGCCAGCTAACAAATTTCCTTTAGCTCGGAAATTTCACAGAGCATGAGAGGTAGCCTGAGCCACTCAACCCAGAAATTGTGCAGAAGCTTTCCCTCAGCAGCCACCCGATGCATGAGCTAGTGAGTTGTACAGTTTCCCCCCAAATCTAGGCAATCTCTCTCTGTGCATGCATGGAAGCTTTTTCCCGAAAAATAAAAAAAAATTGAAAAAGCATCTCTAAAAATAAAAATCTATTTTTAGCAGTCGGAGTTACACTTGAGTTATTTTTGGAAACTTCCGCCAAGTGTTTCTTTTTCCTAGATTGTTGGCCTTCACGTCATAAACCCTAAATCGATCAAATCTATTTAATGGATGCCCCCATAGCTCATTTTCACATTTTATATTGGAGATCTAGCATTCTTGAGGAGATCTAGGATCCTTCGGCACAGTCGTTGTAGCATTTCCGGGTAAGTCTTGCTTTTCTAGTCTTTTGTTGCTTTCTCTATTGCTTTTGTTTGCTTGGCATGTGAAAGTGTTATTTTACCCATTTTATTGAATGACCACTACCATTTTGATTTGTTTTAGCTTGTAGAAGTGATGTTTTAAGTTTTTCATTTCCTTTCCCAAGTGACGCATGCATAACCCAATTTTTGCACTAACAGTCCTCGTTGTGCCGACTCTCTCCACATGCTTCATTATTCTTTAGTTTTATTGATTATTGTACTTTTTTTGTTTGCATGCATCATCATTCACTAAGATATGCACCCACCTTCACTTCTACTTTCCAATCTGCTCATTTTCATGTTGCCATTGGGAAGATTTGGGCTTCGTTGGCCCAGATCTAGCTCTTCCCAGGCATGAAATGCACCTTTCTAGATCTCAAGGCTCTGCCTTGGCTCCAGGAATTGCGCAGGGGCTTCCAAGGCCTAGTTCCAACTGTGGATTGCATAGTTCTAGGAGACAGTCTTGAGCCTTGGTCACTATGATTGTGCAATGCGCAATCCTAGCTGGACTAAGCTTGACTGAACTACACATTGCGCAGTTCCAGTTAGTAGAACCTCCCCACTGGCAGCTGGGACTGCACAATGCACAGAACCAACTGGGAGTCAATTACCTCTAAAATCCAGTATTGCACAATTCTTCCCAGTAGTTTCCTGGTTTGTTCTTTGGTATGTTCTTGAAGTGATTTTGGTTTAACACTAATATTTCCATGCCATGAGTGTCTTCTTTGTCTCCAGGAATAGTAGTTGTTAAGAAACTATCCACAGTTATAGGTAACATGGCTTCCAAGAGAGCTGCATCGAAGGATACGGTGGAAAGTAGCACTAGGGACGCAGTTGAATAGGTGTCAGTGAGTTTACCAGTTTATGCAGACACTCGATTGTTCATTGAGAAGGGCATGAAGTTAACATGGCAATAAATCAAGGATATCTTTGGAGGATACTTCAAAGAAGATCTAGAAGATCGGGAGGTGTATTTCAATATCCATCGGTTAGACTTACATAAGGTTTCATACAGGTACCCTGAATTCCCATGTGCAGACATCATCCACTGAATTTTCTCACACATGGATCCTGAGACTATGACATTGAGCAGTGCCAGTGGAACACATATTGCTACCTTCAGGATGGAGAATTATCATCATATGTATCACTTACCTCAACTGGTGAACCACATGGATGAAGTTTTATGTGTCACCCATAGCTATGTAAACACCAGGGATATTATAAAGTGTTGCATGAATGGGCCATCAAAGTTCATATCCACGCCCAATCATGTTTACAAGACGAAGTCACTAAGAAAGGCCTACCAATTCTTGAGCATATTTTGCATGCAGATATTATGGTCAAGAAAGCACGAAGACCTTTTTGCAGAATTGGGTGGTTGTGTTGGTCCAATTGGTGAATGATGGAAAACCATTCAACTGGTTGGATCTATTGGCTCATTAGTTTAAATTCCATGTGAGTAATGTGTAAGAGAGATTCTACATGTCTGCATATTTACTTGATGCAATCTGTGCCCAGAATCAGTTTCCTGACATGGGTTGAATGTGGACACCACAGGAGCATGCCATCTATATTTATTAGAAGTTGTTTTCCGAGCTGGGGAGTTATGGCAAGGCTAGTTGACCATTTCATCACCCCAGTGTACAAGTTGATCTTTGAGAAGGATCCACCTTACATGTCCCAAGAAGCGATGGAGGAAATACTGAACATTGCATATTGGTATGCCTCACTTGGTGGCACCTTCATTAGGATTTTTGGTAGAGAGAAACCTCCGCATGTTCTACCAAGGTTTTCCATGGACAAGTTGGTCATGCAAGAGGTCACATATCACATCTCCACAAGGTTATTAGAAGGGTTGCATAGGAGGAAGAAGGCACCATGTCCTGCTCTTCCTTTGTGGATTGGATTGTACAAGATTAAGAGGTTGAAAGATGTGGATGTCGAAGCCAAGGAGATATCGAAGTATAAGTTAGGCACCAAAGATTACAATTCGTATGATCCCACGAGATTTGCAAGAACCACTGTGTGAGGGTGTATTATCAATGGATCCATGAGGCATGTCATTTTGTAGAGGAGGACCCTTGGAGGCATTTTTACAACCACTCCAAGCTCAATGAACCAATCAACATAGCCACAGAATGCAAAGTTGCTCTGCAGGCAGCAACACCTCAGGAATAAACAACAACAAACCAGCGCAAGACAAGGGTAAGAGGAAGATTTTTGAGAACCTAGAGGCTCAGAAAAGCTACAAGTTCATAGAATATCCTCTCATTGAGAAAGCAACTTTGGCAATGGAGGCAAAGAGGCAACAACACATAAAGAGAGCAAAGCGAAGGAAGAAAGAAAAGAAAAGGTTGGAGGAAGAAAAGCGGAAGTTGCATGAAACAAAGAAGAAGCTGAGATAAGAACAAGAGCTAAGAAGGAGAGAGAGGGAAGAGAAGCAGAAAAAGGAAGGAGGGCAAGGCACGATCATAGAGAAAACCTCGCCTGTATAGGTTGAGGAGTCAAAACAACCAGCAGATGAAGAAGAGGGTGAGAAAATGGAGGATTGGGAGCTTGCTCAGTATATTGAGCAAATGATTGAAGAAATGAATATGGAGTTGGTACAGGAGCCATGGGACTAAGACACCGACCTCATGCCGAGAGCATCTGAGGTTGCCCCTCAGTCTCCACTGCCTCCAGTATCAGAACTTGTCCCAAGCGAGCAAGGAGAGTTTGTTCTCCTTGATGATGATCTGGTGATGGATGTGTACAATTTTTCATTTGATGAGTTGCAACAGAGGATTGTACAGGTGCGGAGAAAGAATTTCCCAGATGATCACGTGTCACTTGCATTTATGAAGGAAAGGGTGATAGTAACATATTTCAGGAAGCATCTAGTCGCCATGGTCGATGCCACTATGGCTTATGCAGGAGCCACAAGATGAAATGTCAAGTTCTTACTAGAAGAGAATGAACACATGGCTAAGAACTTGCAAGTGGCCATGCAGAAAGCAAAACAATCCACAGGATCTGCAATGGAAGAAATGAGGAAGTATCAGCTCTTGAGGCCACCATACGGAGACTCTATGATGGATTTGTCACCATTCATAAGGTGGTTTTCCATCTATTTGGTTTGCAGTGGTGGAGAAGAAAGGTTGTCCAAACTATCAGAGACATACACACTGATATCACCCATTTTCGGGAATGAAAAATGAGATACAAAGGAGCCCCGCTTCACTTTCCAAAGATGATGAAGCCAAATGCAAAGCTAGACAAAGCAAAGACCTGGATGCAGATCTAGAACTATGAGAATCTCTCCCCATTCGTCAGTAGCATACAGGCTTCATATGCACATTTGTTTAAGAGTTTGGATGTTATGGTTAGAACAGACAGGATCCCGTAAATCAGTTCCCTCATCGTAGCCAAGGAGAAGAACCAGGTCTGACTAGAGATCGATAGGTACATGGAGTAGCTAAGGCAAGAGGTCACAAGGGATGACTTGGAGATGAGCGCACATAACATGCAGAACTACATTGATGGTCCTTTCATGGTCAACACCATGCTGCATATGGTTCAGGATGAGTTGGACACAGGTTCCAAGACCATATACCTGGAAGCTATAGAGGAAAGAGTCTGCTATTAGAAAGACACCATCAAGCAGTTTGGGGACATCATCACGCAGTACCAATCTTGGCATCGGTATGTGATCGAGAAGCATCAAGTGGAGGTTGTCGAGTTGGTATTTCACCAAACTTCGGAGTCATAGTGTTTTGTCTTGTTAGGCTGTCTCTAGCCTATTTTGTCTCACATGGGTACATGTGTAAAATGCATATTATTTGTAAATATGATGTAAGTGAAAGTCCAAGTGTCATTAGTGGAATGTGAACAATCACTATGTAATGTAATGATTTAGTTGTAAAGGAAGTTGAAGAGTCATGAGGGTAGTCAAAGAGTCACAAAGGGGAATGTCAAGGGTCATCCCACCCTTTGTTATAAATAAAACCTCATAAGTCATAGAAGAGGCTTTTGGGAGCCAAGCTTTTGGCTAGGCTTAGGCTTAGAGAAGGATTGGGAGTATTGTGACGAGCCTTGGTTTCTCTATAGCGTAGAGCGAGTATACTTCTTTGGAGGAGCAGGTGTTCATAACTGTAATTTTCCACTATTGGGGCTAGTGGCTGTCAATGGTGTATGTATGGATTGAATTTGCACTTAATAATAATAATTGAGACAACATGTTTTCATGCATATGTTGTTATTGTACTTGGACTATTGTGGTTGCTTTAGCAATTTATGTTGTTTAACTTACGCATTTTCTTATGAACTATTTTGTTTGCAATTGTACGAATCTGGTTGGAGGCATGTTGTTGGATTAACCCATCACTTTGTTTTGTGGAATATTCTACATTGCAGCTTGTGATGTCATTCTTTTTATGTGTTCCTTTTAGGTTGCGTACTATTACAGGCTTCTAAGGAATACACTTCCTTTTCCCCTCCATGTGTTAGAACCCCCATTTATCTCACTTGACTCGTTGCAAGGTCACATACTTCCTTCCAACCAAATTCATCATACTTATCTCTTCATGCTACCGTGGCCAAGGCACTACATGATCCAGGTGGCTCCACACACATGCAGAAATCCAAGAGCGCTAAAAAATTGTCAAAATTCAAAGTAGTCATATTGCTCTCAAACCAACACTAGATCGAAGTGCTTTTTGTCTTGATTCCAACAGTGTGAACGAAACTCAAATCTAAGTTCGTATGAGGGAGATAGAGCTCTTTAAAGATTAACACGAGAGGGAAAAAGAGGGGCCCAAAGTGTGCCACATGACATCTCAGTGAGCAAGTGGGACCCACTTGATAGCCTATCAGCGAATGACACATGGAACCCTTTCATTGGCCTCTTTACTCCTGCAAAAAGACAAAAAATATAATATTAAAATATCTCATATAAAACAAAAATAATTTAATATATAATTATTAATATAACTATATAAAAACAAAAAAAACAATAAAATAAAAAAGAATCAATATGAGATAAACATTAAAGTCATAAGAAAATATGGTTGAAAGGAATTAACATGGGTGGTGGGTAATATATATATGGATTGTTATTAATATAACTCTATAAAAACAACAAAATAAAAAAGAATCCATATGAGACAAACATTAAAGTCATAAGAAAATATGGTTGAAAGGAATTAACATGGGTGGTGGGTAATAAGAAAATATGGTTGAAAGGAATTAACATGGGTGGTGGGTAATAGATATATGGCTTTTTATTAATATAACTATATAAAACAAAAAAACAACAAAATAAAAAAGAATCCATACAAGACAAACATTAAATTCATAATAAAATATGGTTGAAAGGAATTAACATGGGTGGTGGGTAATATATATATATATATATATATATATATATATATATATATATATGAGTTAACAACTATATACCATTTGAAACACCATAAATAACAAAACTGTTCATTTCCATTTAACATTTTTTATAATTGCAACACAAAATAACAAACTTAGCCACATTATGGTTATAACATTGTAAATGATAGTGAAAAATATTGGGATGGGGTTGCGTGGCACGAACCTTGCCCATCAACTATGCACTATACCACACCTCAAACATTACCATATCATAACTGCTCCAATATTACTCAACAAACGAAAAAAACATATGCGACCAAAGACTACGCTAAGTTGGGGGCATTGGGGATTTGAACTCCGACAACCATAATCCTTGAAGGCTCCACCACCGTTGGACCATCAACCAACACTTTGAAATGTCTGCCCAAACTTTTACTTAAGTTCTTGGCTAAGCATTCGACGAAGCAGAGCGGAATGGTGAGTAGTAGCGGATCTACGTCAGAGAGCAACGGAACTCAGAGCCAGTGGTAACATGATCCATGCAGAACCATGATGTAGTTCCAGGAGGCGGGACCAGGATTGGCACATTTTTTGAGACATATTCTCAAAGAATATTCCTTGATTCTTGAAGATTCTCCAGGGAGGTAAATTTTCATTTTATCAGAATGATATGAAGTTTACATTCATTTTAACCATAATTTCACAAGGAATGCGATGGTGAAATCAGAATCACCATCTGAGTAGCAAATTTGCATATTCCCGACAGAGTAGAATATTTGAAGAATCTTGAGGGAATCTTCTAGATTCCTTGGAGGCTTATATTCGCTAGAGTCAGAATGCATCCAACTTTATACTAAAAACTCTCTGAATCTTGTAAGGATCATGATGGCGATATCAGATTTTTGATCTAAGCTGCAGATCTCTAGTCAGCCCAGAGAACAGAATCTTTGGAGAATCACTAATAATCTAAAAGATTCCTACAGGCCCAGATTTTGACGGTGTCATAATTCAACAAATGGATAGTTGATTTTACACCTCTCAATGACAAAAATTTAGTGGTGCAGTCAGTTTTTGCAGTCGAGCCTTCTATTTTTCAGGCAACTTCAAAGGTGAAGGTACATGAATCAGTCATATCATGGTTTCCTTCATAATTGCTGAGATGATGTATTATGTTTTGAGATCCCTGTTTGATGTTATGTTGTGGGATCTCTTTTGCCACATTATGTGAGATGTATTTAGCTTGTCATGCTATGTATTATTGTTGAGATCCTTGTGTAACTATGTTGAAGGGATACTCATTGCCACATTGTGTGAGATCATGTGAGTTTGTCATGCTGAGAGGAAGCCTTCTTGAGTGAGAATTCCTATAAGAGGAACATCTCGTGGAGAGACAAGCCACTCTTGTTTGAGGGTAGATGTCCTTGCTATGACATAGAGTATTCCATGTACATCATCATCTTCTTCCAACATTATATGAAGTGGCCAACACCACCTTGACACCAGGCCTGGAGACGTAGTCCACACTGGATGAACTCCGTTATTAAATGTCTCGTGTTTTGAATGGTTGATCTTGTCATGTTTCCTCTTGTTTAAGAATGCACATGTGGTTCTTTATACTCTTCTAAATGTAATTGTAACAAAATCACAGAAGTAGAATATCTTGGATGATTCTGGTAGCTGAAGGAACCCGAATTAAGTTTGGTATCAGAGTGGTCTTCGCGTGGATGTGAATTGTGAGCATGAATAATTGACAGAGGGATAAATGGCATGACAAATACATCAAGGACAAGAGGTTTCAAGTGGGAGATTGGGCGTTGTTATTTGATTCAAAGTTTAAAGATTTTCAAGGGAATTTTTAAACTCACTGGCTTGGGCCATATGAGATTGAAAAAGTTTTTAGTAATGGAGCAGTGAGGATCAAAACAATAGATGAAAGTAAAACTCCTCTTCTTGTGAATGGTCATAGATTAAAAATATATCAAAAACCAATTTCAAAAGAGGAGTTCATCAAGATTTTCCAAGAAAATTCTGAAATGAAGTTAATGAAGAAGAATCATTCTTGTCCACTAACTTAGTCTTTATATTTCCTATAAAAATAATATATATATATATATATATATATATATATATATATATAATTGTATAAGGTTGAAAACCAATCATTGATTGGAATACTTATACAGAAAATACAAGGTGAAAATCAGAGGTTTCTGACACCCTATATTTTCTATTTTCTTTCTGTAATGAGTAGTGATAAAAAGCCACAGTCACTCTGTAGTTTAGATTATGAAAATTCATCATCTCATCTCACCTCACTCCATTTTATTTTTACAATTTCGCTTCATCCCATTTTCATACTTCATCAACAATTTTTTTATTTTTTATTTTTATTTTTATTTTTATTTATTATTTTTATTTTATTATATATATATATATATATATATCTTTTCTTTTCTTTTCTCTATTCATTCCATCTCCATTTCAATTATCATCTTCTCTTTCATCTCATTTAATTTCACTTACATAGCCATTTCCATTTCATTCATGATCCATAAGCCATATTTCACTTTCTATTTCAATTTCTGCAGCCGATTCTATTCTGCAGCTGATTCTGTTCTGCAGCTAATCTGATTTTGCAGCTACAATTTGTTTATCAGTTCAGGCACAAGTGTACAGTTCATAATAAAATCATGTATGCAGGGAATTGAAGAAAAAACAATTTTTGAAGACCAATCATGCTCAAGGTACCTGTGGATCAACATCAAAAAATTAGCAAGCAAAAGGTAAAGGTTCCAAAGGTAAATGCAAAAATTTATTTCAAAAAGCAATTTGAAAACATACGTTTGTATAGTATGTATAATCACATGTCACCTTAATCAACCATCATTTGATTTGAACGCCATGATGTCTCCGCCATATCTTCAGTCTTTAATGACAAACGGTCTCAATGATTCTTTCATAACAAATCTTCGCTTCAAACTCCATAACCTGTACTCAAACAGTCCTCCACAACTACACCTGTTAACGATCAAGATAACGATGTGACCTACCTATCTACGACTCTCTAAACCCTTACTGTCTATTTATTACATGCCAATTCTTAAGTTTTTCTATCATATTCACGTAGTGATTTCATATACAATCTTTCCATTTTCTACACACAGTCATTCCATTTACATACACACAGTCATTCCATTTCCTCAATTGCACTCGTTTTATAGACAGTGAGAGTAATTTTTAGGTTAGTAAATTATACAAAATAGAGACCATGGGACTCATTGTCAGGGCAGAGCCTGTAGGGGCAAAATTTATGGAAGGGTATCCCCAACTCAAGGAGATGTTGCAAAATACTGGATGGCTCAAGTTCATTGAAAAATTTGATGGATATCACAAGGAGATCACGAAATATTTCGCTAGATCATTTGATGGTACAGAAGTGGAGATTGGGGACATCAAGTCTACAATAACAGAATCTTACATAGCAGAGGCTACAGAATTGCCAAGACTTGGTGAGAGGTGGTTCAAAAACAAAGAATTTCACAGTGAATCATGGAAGGTATTCCCCAAGAACCCAGGAATGGATGTCATTGTGTTTAGGAGAGGAATCCCTATTTCAACACTCAAAAATAAATGGAGAACATGCTTTTGATATTATAAAAATTTATTACCTGTGAGGGAAGATTTGTATGTATGTATGCTTATCATATATGTTTATTGATGAACTTTTTAGACAACGGAAATATCAACCTCCCTTACTTCCTTCTAAACAGTTTAATGAGAATGGCTTCAAATGTATAGAAGAAAATAGAATCTCTGGAAACAACCATGTACCACCACGGATTGGACAAAATCCTAGTTGAATATCATCTAAAGAAAATAGGGGACACCAGGGAAAACTTTCTGATAAGAAACCATTTCCAAGAGACACCAGAATCTCCTGAAAAAGATAGTGTCAGAAAGAGTAGGAGAAAGAAGACTAATCTCACCATTCAAAGCAACCCTGAGCCTTTAGTACAAAAAAATGATGAAGAAGAACGAATCTCTAAAAAATTAATAGAGATCAGAAAGCAAACAAGCAAAGGAAGAAGATAAAATAGAAAGCTGGTGGAATTACTGAGAACACCCCTGAATCTCGATTACACCCAGATGATGAACAACCAATCTTTAAAAAATTTACAGAGATTAAGAGACAAATCAAGGGGAAGGAAAAGATAAGAAAAGAGAAAAAGGGTGTAAAGGAGGAGAACATAAAACCCCTTAGAAGAAGCTCTAGGCTTAGAGGAATGGTAAAGAAGGTAGTATCAAAGCAAACAGAGTTCATCAATCTGGAAGGAGAAACCCTAGTATCATCTCATGAAAATATTCCATTCACATACAGTCCTCAAAACTCTCCTAGACAGTATTTTGAAGGCAGCCCCAGTAGAGGATCCCTAGGCATAGATCCAATACAACAAAAAATTTATGATTACACAGAATCGCTAGAAAAGAAAAATGCCTCAAGGGATCCAGGTTCCTTAACCAATCCAGAACAACCTGTCAATCCACAAGAACCTCTGACCGACCCACTCAAACAAGAAATCTATGAGTTTGAGATATTGAACAGGAATATTAAAAAAGAAAATGAAGCCCTAAAGGAACAAAGCAAATTGGATAAAGCCACTCATGACAATACCATACTACACCTAGGCCTATGGTACAAGAAAAACAGGAAGTTAAAGAGGAAGAATAGAAACTTGAACAAGACAATGATCAACCTTAAATACAGAATTCTCATGAAGAAACCAAGGATGGATGTCACTTCAAAGAAGAGTAAGAGAAGGAAGTTAGATGTATTGGCAGAGGTATCTGAGTAGATGCAATAGAAAAAAAGAGTTCACAGTTTTGGCAAAATTGCATGGGGACATGCAATGATTTTGCAGTGGGGGTATGTTGAGCCTCAAAATTACTCTTTCCCTAAGCAATTCTTCTCATTCCTTTTCTCTCTTTTTTTTTTTCATGAGAAAGATGCATTCTCATCACTAATGACTGATATATATTGTCTTAAGGAGGATATTTAGTGATTTACATGTTATGCTTTTATGTTTTGTTGTTTGAATAAATTTTTGTATATTAGCTACGAAACGCAGCCTATTCTGCAGCTAATCGGTTGTTCCGCAGCTACCTTCATGCTTTAACAGGTTCCAGGTGTTAGAAGGAGAAACTAGCTACATGGGCAACTTGGAAATCATCGTGACATGGACCCTGTCCTATTCACTTAGCCCAGGTCGACAAAGAAGATGGCATAAGACTACGGTCAATGGATAAGTCAAACGCAGAGACCGAAGGTAACAAGACTCTATTTCATGGTTAATTAACACGTTTCACAGTGATGGGAAACGTTATCCAAAACAACTACCTGTACCTATGGACTCCAATAGCCACCTGTACAACTAACTCCAACAACCACCATGTCTTGGATTTATGTCTCCAGCAGCCGAGGAAGAAATTCCGCATATCTTTCTTCTACGTGTTTGACTATAGCATGTTTTTCTCCACAAACAATTGTATGGTTTTTCTTATAAATACCTGTGTAAAGGACCAAATAAATTAGTAGTAATAGTGATAGTTTTATTGTGGAATCAAAGTTCTAAACTCTATAATTTCTGGGCATTTTGTGTCCCTGTTTTTAATATGAAGACCGCATGTTTTATGGAAATCTAAAGGAGTTTTCTTGGAGTTGATTGAGCAAGCATAGCCTAATCAGTTGCAAAGGGCCCCTGCACTGAAGAAGGTTTCATTTAATTTTATTTTTCTTCTTCTTGTTAACTATAAATTCATCATTTTCTTTCACAATGTTTATAATCATTTTCTTACTAACAATGTTTATAATGCAATTTTCATCATTTTCTTATTAATAGTATTCATAATTTAGAGTAGCTTCTTTTTGCTTGATCTCTTTCTAGTTTTTATCAGTAGTCTAGTTTACTTCATTCACTGTTTTACTAGTCTTTAAATTCTCAATTAGACTGATCAGTGCCATTTACTATCTTTGCCATTTTATCTTTAGTTTACTAACTCATGGTGTTAATGAATGTTTCTGAAATCCCTTCAAGTTGATAATTCATCCTAAACTAAGTGGTTGAACATTTCATTTATGCAATGAGTCTTTGCTGCATCTCTATATTTGTTTTCTCTTAGAATAATGAAGTACAGAATTCCTCAAATGTCATCCCAAGGAGACTTTCTCCCAAAATTGAGAGGCAGAGTAACTAAGTATTTCATTTAGTTTTATTTCTATAATTAGTTAGACATCAATTGCAAATTTCACTTTCAGTTTTAATTCATGATTTGGAAATAATAGTGAAACAGGAATAGAAACTTTGTTTTCATTTCTTGCTTAAGCTCTGCTTCCAAGTCTTTCTTAAGCTCTGTTTTCATTTTTAGATTTTGAGCAGTCTTTATGAAAGCTAGATTTAAGTTTTTGATAATTACATTGTAAATAATTAGGAACTAAAGACCAAGAACCCCCAAAACAACATAAAACACAAAACAACGAAGTAAGAACGGTTATCTAACACAAACAATGCACTACATTTCATCAGTTTACGGTACCCAGATTGATAATTTATGTAGAGCAATTTAGGACACTAAATTAACCAAATAGATCACGCTAGGAGAACCGTGCGTAGTCAGGAAGATCGGAAAACATAAGACAAGAACAAGAAGAGAAATGAGACTAACCGCGCAGATTGGAGAATATGAGATGGATCAAGTTATCCTGGATTTAGGATCAGATGCGAATGTTCTGCCGAAGTAGACATGGGAGCGAATGGGGAGACCTATGTTGTAGTGGTATCCTATTTAGTTGTGAATGGCGAACCAACAGAAAATAATGCCCACGGAGCCATTGCAAGGAATAACCGTGGATATTGAGGGAGCGAGCACGCTGGAAGACTTTGAAGTGATAGAGATTGTTGATGACAGCAATCCCTACCCCGCGCTATTAGGAATTGATTGGGCCACTGATATGAATGGGGTAATTAATCTAAAAAAGCGGAAAATGATTTTTGAAAAGTAGTCACTACATGTAATTATACCCCTGAACCCTGCTAAAGGATCGCGCTATAAGGAACTAGTGCATGACTACGAAAGTGATGATGATTTGGACTGCATCTACAAGATAACAATGCGAAACCAAGACTGGGTGAATCCCACTGTGGATGGGCAGATTGCATGGGAGCGCAAAAGCTCATGTGCTTCAGATTCAGACAAGGAGACAGAGTGATGGCAGAATCGGTTATATGAGGTAACTACACTGAATTGTAATATGATGACAAGGTCACTGCGCTGTGTATCGATAGAAGTAAGAGACCTTCCTATTTATGATGGCCTAAGTGAGGTAGATACCTTCTTAAATAAATTTGAAAGGGAGGTGCCAGAAAAGCAACACTTCCAGGGCTTGGATTGGGTACTACGCGCTACGCCCGTGAGGTGGTGGGGTACGCACAAAGGGAGCTTTGACGACTGGAGCGAGTGTAGGGGAATGCTACACTTATGATTTGGGAAGCCTAGGGTGTGACTGACAGATAAGTACAATGGGCAGGATGATCCACACATGCATTTGGCCAAATGGACACAAGCCTATGGTGAAAAACCATAACTTGAATGGGTACACCTATTCTGTCATACCTTGGATGTTATACCAATGACTTGGTATATAGAAACAGAGCTCTACCACCGGATAGGTGAATGGGATGTTCTATGCGAAGGGTTCGTGATGACCTTCAGCTTTGAGGATGAATGGGATAGTATTGATGAAGCACTACAAGAGGTAAAAGAAACAATCTTTAGGATACCGCAGGAGCCGGTAGAATCGATTAAGCCTGAATGGGCTACTCAGCTAAGTTGCGCGCCAAAATGTTATAATGTAATTGCTGAAGAAGAAGACGAGGATATACTGGAAAATTAACATTCCAAAGATGGAAGGCCACTGCGAGGTTCAGGGACCACAGATTGAGAACCCTGACATAACTGCACTGGTGAAGACTAAGCAGGTGAATATTGGTACGGATGCGGAACCTAAAATTGTGAAGATTGGACACTATTGGGACAACCCAATGGTGGATAACGTCGCTGAATTACTCTACGAATATCGGGACTTATTCCTGAACAAGTTTATGGATTTGAAGGGAATAATCAGAGATTTAGGGGTAATGAAGATCACGCTAAAACCCGACACGAAGCCAGTTAAGCAGAGGTTGTATTGCTTAAATTAGAAATACAAGGAGAAGGTTCGGGTAAAACTAGACAAGATGCTCGCGGCAGGCATCATTGAGCTTGCGGAGGAATCTGATTGGGTAAGCCTGACGGTGGTACAAGAGAAGAAGCAGTTGGAAGAAATAAGAATATACGTGGATCTCAGAAAGTTGAACGACGTGTGTGTACATGATCCATTCCCAACTCCGTTCACAGATGAGGTGTTGGACAATGTAGGCAGTCAGGAAGCATATTCTTTCACTGATGGATTCTCAGGGTACCACCAGATCAAAATCGCGCCGGAGGATAGGAGCAAGACAACCTTCGCGACTGAGTGGGGTTGCTTTCAATATATTGTCATGCCATTTGGATTAAAGAATGCCCTTGCTATCTTTTCACGTGTAATTGTTGCGACATTCAGGGAATATATTCATAAATTCTTGGAGGTCTATTTTGACGACTAGACTGTATTTGGGCTGGTTAGGTGCCATGTAGCAAACCTGCGCTTGATGTTGGATACATGCCGAAGATACCAAATCATGCTCAACCTCAAAAAGTGTATGTTTCTCGTTCCTTTTGGGAACCTATTGGGGCATGTGGTTTGTAGACAAGGGTTGATGGTAGACCCCGCGAAAATCATGGTGATTCTAAATTTGCAAGCATCGTGGAGTGCGAAACAGCTACGTGCTACTCTGGGGCATACGGGGTACTACAAGAAGTTCATCAAAAGCTATGCCCAGATCACCGCGCCGATGGAAAAGCTATTGAAAAAGGATGTCACATTCTGCTGGAATGATGATTGTAAGAAAAGCCTAGATGTATTGAAAGAAAAGATGGTCATTGCACCAATTCTGGTCTTCCCGAACTAGAAGAAAGAGTTTCATGTCCATGTTGATGCGTCAAGTATAGCATTGGGGGCAGTACTAACACAGGAAGGTGGAGAAGGCTTGGATCACCCTATCACGTCCGGAAGTCACAGATTATCTAAAGCAGAAAAGAAATATTCCACCATTGAACACAAGGGACTGGCTATGGTATATGCGCTCCAGAAGTATCGACACTACATGCTAGGGGGTCACTTTAAGATGTATACAGATCATTCCACACTGACGTACTTGGTCAATAAGCCTGTGTTAGGGGGGCGCATATGCAGATGCCTTTTATTGTTCCAAGAATATGATTTTGAAGTTGTTGTGAAGCCTGGACGATTGAACGTGGGACCAGATCACCTATCGCACATTGAGACAAGAGAGGAACCTACTAGACTGGAGGAAGGATTACCCGACGCGTAGCTCTTTGCTGTGCGTGTAGCAAATGGACATTTTGAAGATATAATTCACTTTCTCACAACTAGAACTGCGCCGAAAGGGTACTCTGTCCAGCAGAAGAAGGAACTAGTGGTGCACGTGGCAAATTTCTCTGTCATTGCGTGGCATCTATACAAAATGGGGAATGATGAGATACTACGAAGGTATGTACCTGAATTTGAACGAAGCTATATCCTTGCGAACGCTCATGGGGGTGCTGCAGGAGGACATTATGCAAGGAGAGTGACCATGCAGAAGATTCTCCGCACAGCGTTGTGGTGGCCGACCCTTCATAAGGATTCAAAAGCACATTGCAAGGCCTGTGATGTATGTCAAAGAACAGGTAAACCATCGCCCATGGATGAGATGCCTTTGAATCTACAAATGGCATTGGAACCCTTTGAAAAGTGGGAAATCGACTTTGTAGGACCTATCAAAACTCAAGGAAAGATAGGCGCGAGGTATATTATCATTGCGACAGAGTACTTGAATCATTGGGCAGAAGTGCAGCCGGTAAAAGATTGCATGGTCGCAACGTCTGCAAAGTTTCTGTTTGAACACATATTGACGCGATTCGGATGTTCGAAGATCTTGATGAGCGATCGCGATTCACATTTCCTGAACGAGATGATCAACGCGCTGACAGAAGAATTTCAGGTGTATCATCAGAAAAGCACACCGTACCACCCACAAGCTAATGAGATAGTCGAAGCATTTTAAAAAGTATTGCAGACTACGTTGACCAAGGTATGCAATGTGCAACGAAGTGATTGGGACCTGCGCGTACCCATAGTACTATGGGCTTATAGGATGACATGCAAGAAACTAACAGGACAAACACCTTTTAGGCTTGTCTATGGAGTGGAAGTTGTAATGCCTATGGAGTATATCATGCCTAAGCTGTGCATAGTAGCGCTCACAGGTATGACGAACTGCGGAGCCTTGGAGGAGAGGCTCGCGCAGTTGGAGGAGCTTGAAGAAGAATGATTTTTGGCTGGATTCCACCAGCAGGTGCAAAAGCAGCACGAAAAAGCCTGGAACGATCGACATATTAAGTTGCGCACCTTCAAGGCAAATGATTTAGTGTTGTTGTATGATAGTAAGTTGTATAAATTCCCAAGGAAGCTCAGAATGCATTGGTTGGGACCATATGTTATTAAGAAGATCACAGATGGTGGTGTGGTGCAGTTGGTGAAATTAAATGGATAACTCTTCCCAGGAAAATTCAATGGTAGCCGTTTGAAGGCATACACAGGTGGCCCGGCCACCTGACTAGATGAGAGAAGCATAGTCTTAACACTCCAGACAGCTGAAAGGAGGCGCAGGACTATAAACTACTCTGCCCCAGGAGCTGCGCGATGTCAGGTCTGCGCGCAGTAGCGAAGTGTCACAGGGTCCACGAAAACGCAAGGGTAGCTGAGTTGCCCCGCGGGTTAGCTAGAAAGTGGCCATTACAGTCACTATTCACAATGTGATGCTTGGCTTGAGACCAAATGGAGCAAGCGACAAGCATTTAAGGAAAACTTTATGGGCTAGATTCTTGAAAATCTACCGCCAAGTCAGCATTAATGGACCGAATGTGGGGGGAACGACCGAATTCGAATTCAAAGGCATTATAAATTGCAAAGGGCTATCAAGCAAACAACACTTGGCCATTTGAGAATTGAGTTGTTGTAAACCTATAGATTCATGAACCTAGATTTGTTTGATCTTTTGAAGTCGCAGTTGTTATTTGAGCACTTACCCGAGCCGTTGAGAGAATTGTGGAATAGCAGTATGGCAGCGCCTGAGGAAGCCATGGATACCAAAGCAATGACCACTGAGGAGGCCGCACAGGCCATAACGGTAGAAGAAGCCCCAAAAAGTGTCGGGATAGTTGAAGAAATCCCTAAATTTCTGGGCACGCCAAGACCCAAGAAAGACAAGCAGCCTATGGTACTAGTGCGCGTGCCCCCTAGAAACCCGCTAAGAACTAGGCTTACCATGGAAGAAAAGGGGAAGGAGATCAACTTGGAAGCCGATGAGGAGGAGGAAGACTTTGAAGAAATCCTGATAGAGGAGGAGGACATAGAGATGGAGGTGGAAACCCAGTGTGCACACCCTTTAACCAGGCTGCCGGCGTATATTCCTCCACGGAAGGGGAAAGCAAGGGTGCCCAAAGACCTAGATGAGACAAAAATATCTCTACAGACTCCGTTGCTCCTCGACGACATAATTTTTTATGGAGTGCACTTGGAGCGAGTGTCTGTGCTGAAATTTCAAGACTGGGATCTCGCGAACCACGAGAAGTTCCCACATTTGGCAACCGCGCAGCTAATGTGCCAGAAGAAAAACACACCACCCGGAGTCATCGAGTTGGAGCCGTGCCAATGGATGAGAGGTGTAGAAAAGGCAGGACTGTGAAACCTACTCTAGGTGCCGCATTACCATTGCACCCCAATGACTATTTTCGTCATCAGACAACTACTCTACCTGGTGCATGATGGATGCTTGTGGCTGGAGGAACCCATCCCCATCCCGGACCACTTAATTCACAGAATCACCAAGCTCCCTTGCAAAGGGGAGGACCCACCGAACATCTCAGAGGGTAAAAGTGATGATTTGGCCATCGCGGAGGCCATGAAGAAGAAGTTCAAGATGGAGAAGAAGAAGAGAGGGTACTCTATTTCCAGCATCAACAATGCTACGGTCAAAGTCGCGATGCAAATACTGGCTGGGAAAGTTATGTGGAAGTGCCGCATGGATGAGGTGCCCGTGCCAATGGTTGCACTTACCGCGTAATGCGCTGAAGGGGTCCATTTTAACTAGGTAGACTACTTGTGCAAAGAGTTCCTAGAGAATTGCCACGAGGCATAGGAGCAGGGGAAGACTTTCCACTATGCATGGCTCCTGCTATCCATAGTGCTGGTGGCTTGGGAATTGCCCAAGGACAGCCAGTTCCCAATGATTGCACAGGATATTCCGGAGGCAGCAAAGTATGCTTCACTGTGGGCAACCAGATATGCGTAGCAGATCAGAGACAACAAAATATTATGGGTGTTCATGGAGATGAACATCAGAATGGGGATTAATCGCACGCTGCGATTATCGCCCACTGTTTATAACAATTTGCAGAGCTTCGCGGAGTTCAAGGTGGAATTTCATCACGTCTACATCAGGGCGAGGAAGGAACCTGTGAAGACATGGAAGGAGCTACCTTATTTGGTGACAGACGATGTCATATTCGTTGTTCTTGAGTCATGGTCGCGAGAGTGGTGCACTCAGCTAGCTCCACGGTGGAAGCAGAGAAGTCCACCGCGTAGAGGAAAAAGGATGAGGCAAAACTATGGATGGCACAGTTGGCAGAAAAGCGCTAGAATGAAGCGGCAACATCTAAGGCGCAAGAGGCACGGGACACTGTGAAGGCAACAGAAGAACAACAGAAGGCAGTAGAGAAGGAGCGCAAAGGCCAGAAGTCGCCTTCGCCCGAACAGGAAATAGATCCGGAGGAAGGTGGTGTGAACCCACAGACAACATCCACACAGTTGAAATGACAGTGCCCAAGAGAGCAGGTGGGGCCGCAGAAGAAGTCGAAGGCCTCAAAGACTTCTTTCGACCCGATCACCCTCACTAAGGGGGATCTACATGACATTGGGGAGACGGTGAGGGACATCACTGCAAAGGCCCTCCAGAAGTTTGCGGATGAACACCAGATGGTGTTGGGGGCTATCCGAGCACAGATACATGAGTTGTAGGTATGCACTCCACAGGCCGGTACTGTGTCAACCAACCTCACACTAGGCACGGCCGTGGCCGAGGAAATGTTGCGCACACGGGTGACTAACACTATAGTGCTGCCAGAGGGAGCACTCGTGATAAAAAATGAGGTTGACAGGCCTATGGTCAGTGGGCTGAAGGGAGTTGGAATAAATATGGCTGCGCTCCCTCAAGAGACGCTCTATGTTTTGGAGGATGGAGTTACGGCAGAACTGCGAGCGAGGGAAGCTCACGTGCTCCAGGTCATGAGTGAGCAGTGCATCAACATTGAACAATTGAGCCTGCAACGCGACGAGGTATTGGCGCAGAATTGACAGATTATGCAGGTGGTCGACGAAGCCTACCAGATGGTCCCAGAGCTAGTCATCCAAGCAGAGGAACCAGCGGAGGCGCGCATCTGGAAACTAGCAGCAGAGGTGCGTGAGGCTAAGGAAGAGATGGCCAAGGTTCAGTTGGAGCTGAACCTTCAGATCACCAAACTGCAGTTGAAGGCACAGCCTTCAACTCCGCTAAATATTAAGGAACAGCGCGCCAGCGCCATTACAACAGCCATAGCAAAGGTCAATAGTGCAGTGAAAGACTGCACCAAGCTGTTTGAGGAGTCGTTCGAGGTTCTCACTACTCTGCAGGAGGACTCGAATATACAACGCCTAGAAACAGAGGCGTGCAGGCTACAATAGCAATATGATGAAGTAAAAGGGACCACATAGATGGTTTCCCTTACACAAAGGCTCACGCGGATGCAACAGGCGAAAGTGCTAAAGGAGCAGGTGGATGTTGCTTGACACAAGGAAGCCATTTTGAAGGTGCGCGTACAGCCGTGGATTGATGAGGCTTTTGTCATTACCACCTCCATTGAAGCCAATCTCGCGTAGATGTAGGGAACACAAGAACAGGTTGAGGAAAGCAGCTCAGCTAGAGCGATCTCTGAACAATGCATCCAGGAAGTGCAACAAGCAGCTGCTCAATGCGCTACTGATGTTGCAGCAATCCAAGCAGAGTTGGGAGGTCTTCGCGCAAAGATCTCCACACCAAAAGAGTGACTCGAGGGTGAGTCATGATATTTGTGTTGGGGGCCTGTTGGGTGTGGGATCCCCTAAGGGATGTTTTGGGGCTTAAAGCCTAGATTTTGGTCACAAATTGTAACTTCAATTTAAAGACTCCACATTTTGTGGGCACGGAGTGCGTAACTTGTAAATGAGTCATACAGTGGTTCGCCCTTAATTTTGTAATGTAATTTCGGCTGTAGAGATCTACCCATGGTCCGCAGACCATGGGATTGTATAAATAGAGCGAGGATCTAAGTATAAATCATTAAGGGAATCAATCAATTGATGATCATGGAAGAGAATCATAGCGGAGTATCTGAAGTGTAAAGCCTAGTTTTGGGTCGTAGAGTAGGAGAAGGCTCTGCAGTTGAGTGCGTAGAGGCCTAGTAGTCTGTAGTTGAGTGCACGAACCCTTGCAGCTGAGTGCGCAGGGTGAGTCGAGTCTATAATAGTTGGCAGCATTAATAAAGAGAAGTTTTATATCATTCCTGTGTATTTATTTCCTATTTTTTGCATTGAATGTATTGGGTGTGAATTGCAATTCTACTGTTTATATGATGCACAAACATATGTGACTGTGATAATTAAGTGAATGTGAGATAAAGTATCTGTTTACGTGAAGTTAACTAAGATCTTTAAGAAGATAAGTAAGATCTGTGGTATAGTTTGGGGAAATAGCGCAGATCGCTGCCATAGTAGCGCAAAAGCACCTTAGCCCCTGGTTAGGGCTGCGCGAAGGTGATTATAATAGATCGTGAAGGTCTCGCAGGTCAGCACAGTGCGCGAAGTGACCTGCATGAAGGTAGGCACAGTTGGACTAAATCGACACCTCAGACATCTCAAGGGTGCGGAAACTTGGTTCCAGCATCCCCCCATACTGCTTCGGGTGAGACTTCAGTCTACGCTCCGTGGGCTGATGCCGAAAGGGCCAGTAGTGTAGGGATTTGTTTAGCTAATTAACTCTGAACGTGGGTCAGGCCCCATCAAACCAACATTCTCTTTGCTAGATTGTTTCTCAGGATACAATCAGGTTCTGGTAGCAGAGCTTGACATGCTCAAGACACCATTCCTACCAAGTGGGGTACGTTCGCTTACCGTAGAATTTCGTTTGGGTTGGTAAATGTAGGAGCTACATTTCTGAGTGCAATGGACATCTCTTTACGTGGGATCATCAGATAGAGAATAGTGGTCTACGTTGATGACATGACAATCTTCTCTAGACAATGATCAAACCACCTGCACCATCTTAAGAAAGTATTTGAGTGATGTCACAAGTACGAGATATCCTTCAATCCCAAGAAGAGCATCTCCGGAGTGTCTAAGGGTAACCTCCTTGGGCACATCATTGTCAAGAGTGGGATCAAGGTAGATCCGGATAAAGTTCAGACCATCACGCAGATTCCTTACCCCGTGAACAAGAAAGCTATGCAGTCCTTCTTGGGGAAGATCAACTTCCTCAGAAACTTCATCTCTGATTATGCACAAATTTTCAAACCCATTCAAGGGATGGGAAAAAGGAAAAGGAAGTGTTCACCTGGATTAAGTAAGCTATAGAAGAGGTGCCTGCACTGTACAACCCAAACTTCAACAAGGATTTATTGCTCTACACATTTGCTTCTGACACTTCACTCGCTACTATGCTCACTCACAAAGACGAGTTGAACAATGAACGACCTATCTCTTTCATGAGCGGGAGCTTGCCAGGACTTGAAGTAAACTATCCCACCGTGGAAAAACAAGCATACACAATATACAATGTGGTTAAACACTTCAAACCATACCTCTTGAAAAATCATTACATTGTCTTTATGATTCACCCAATAGTCAGATCATTGCTTGTTCTACAAGCTCTGGGTGAAAGAAGGGAGAACTGGATGACAGGACTGCAAGAATATGATCTTGACATCAAGAAGTTCACACCTTCAAGGGTCACGGTCTTTGTAGAATACCAACGGAAGAAGTACATGAGGAAGAGGAAGAAGAAGAGCTTGTTGGCTGGGAGAAAGAAATTGAAATGTATAATGTTGAGTGAGCCCCCTCCACTTCGCACGGAAACTCTTGGTACACAAATATGCGCCAATAACTTGAGCATGGCACCATGCCCTCTCACTTATCTATGTAGCAGAAGAGGGAACTTTACTAAAAGCTCTATCTTATTAGTTGGTGCATGGAGTACTTTACAGAAAAATCACGACGACGTTGTGCTCAGGTGCCTGGAGGCATATGATTCAGAAAGGGTGTTACGTGATATTAATCATGGACCAGTCGGGGGTCAATTTGTGGGTAACACAAAAATGCACAAGGTCATACGGGTCGGTTTATACTCACCTAAATTATTCAAAGATTCACATGCCTATGCCTGCAAGTGTTCAGTCTGTCAAAGATGCACCGACATAAAATGAAGGTCAACAACCCCGTTGCAGCCTATTGTAGTGGAAAAACCATTCCAATAGTGGGGCTTGGACATCATTGGGGATATTTTCCACATTATTAAAAGAAACACCACTACATCTTAACTGGTACACATTACTTCACACGGTGGACAAAAGCAATTCCACTAAAATAAGTGAATGACCAGGAAGTCATCAACTTCCTAAGGAAGAACATCATTTCCAAGTTTGGCATTCATGTATCACTTGTTTTTGACAATGCAACGTACTTTTCTTCGTTAAATTCTTATGACTTTTCGTTTCAAAATGGTGTTCTGTTAAGCAATTCATCTAACTACTACCCACTGGGAAATAGTCTTGCCGAGTCCACAAAAAAAATCTTATCTGCATAATAAAAAATACCATGTACTCTAAACAACGAAATTGTCAATCCGCTCTGGTGAATTCTCTATGGGTTGACTAAGTCACACCTAATCCTTCTCTGAATACCTCCCCCTACTTCCTGGTATATGGAAAAGAAGCCATCCTCCCACTGAACATCTACTTTCCTACTCTCCAGTTGTCCCAAGAATCCCAAGGCAAGTTGTGTCTATTAGTTCAGTGTAGGATGGACACATTGCACAAGCTACAGGAAGAAAGGGTGAAAGAAAAAGAAAAGTTTACACTTCACCAGAACCGTATCAAGAGATGGTTCGATAGAAAGTTTGCAGGGAGTACCAGCTTCACTGTGGGTGACTTAGTCTTGAAGTGGGATAAACCCCACGAAGACAAAGGAAAACACACGAATTTTTAGTCCCTGTGGATTGGCCCATTCACCGTTCACAAGAAGCTTGGCCAACACATGTATTGTCTACAATCACTTGACGGGAAGATTGACACTCTCACTGTCAATGGCCAAGACTTAAAATATTATTTTCAATGATCTGGGGTCACGCTCCACACTGTGTACATAGTTCTTTCATTGTTGTTATGTTATTTGCTTTGCTATTTTGCTTTGCTTTATTGTTTTATTCTTCGCTTTGTTGTTTTTCTTTTCTTTGTTGTTATGTTTCTTTTGTTTTGTAAATAAGTGTTGTCCCGCACTGCGTTCTGTCTTTTGAATGTGTATGTGGCTGAAGTTCAAAGGATCTTGTGACACTGCAATGCCTAGGAAGTCCTGTGTCTATCTTCTTTGTGCTTGGGTGTAAATTTTGGCCAATGAAGTCTTGACGGAAAATATGATCTGTTTGTAAGGAAAGTTTTGGTCAAACCATGAACCCATGTCCAATATGGGAAACCTCATGCCTATACTTAGTTTTTTGTAGAGTGTGTTCAAGCTTATCCAAATAGTAGAAACAGAGAAGGGGAAAATATAAATGAGCAAACCTGAAGTAGAGGTCTTTACATGCTTCTCTGAAGGAACAACCTCTTCTACCCCAAAAAATAAATAAGTGCCAATGCACAATTCTCTTTCAAAAATAACAAAGGCGAAACAAAAGAAAGGATTCTTGCGCAGAGAGGTGAAGCAAGCAACTCCACTGGGGTACTATTTAGGCTCGCTCACCGTGGAGAAATGTTTTTGTTCCTACGTGACTTGGCCAAGGTACTGTTCAGGCCTGCTGGTAGCGAAGCAACATTAGAGATGAAAACTATACTCTAAAAATCTTAAGCTCGCGAGCCAAATTACCCTTCTCGATTTGAAACACTGTGATCTGGCTGAATTTTGTGTTGTGTTCATTTGAGTCAATACAAGGTGAACCGTGTCTGTCCATTGGGTAAGTAGGGAAGCTGAAGTGATATGCACAACGAATCAATACTCCCTGAAAGGCCAAGGCCCTATGCTAAAAATGAACCAAAACAGAGTCGCCAAGTGTTGTAGCGTTTGCAGCACCCTCCAAAATTTTGGCTCGCATCTAAATTTTAGAGCCTTCTTGGTTTTTCCTTTGATGGTTGCAAACACTTGAGCTCAACCCATGAGATCTTGTGAGGTCTTTTCACCCTTTTGCTTATTTGACCAATGATCGTCTTTTGGCAGATTGATTGCTTTGTCATACTTGTGATCTTGTTCTAGTGAGTTTGAAGGTTTTTCTTTATATGTTTGGGTTGTCTTCGCTATGTAAACGCCGTCATACTCACACACAAAGTTTTAAGCACTGTTGCGCAAGTGTTGTCACGGTTGTTCGAAGGTCTATCTCAAGTGTCGAACTTGTCACTCTCAGCTCTAAGACAATATCACCGAGGGAATGTTTTGTCTTGTTGTACCAGCGGTTTATGTTGTATCATCGTCGAAGTATGCTAAGTATGTGATCACAATGTCAAGTTTGCACAAGTTCACTTGCTTTCAACACTTAGCCATTTTCCTGAAAATTTGTCTGACCGAACAACCCTCTTCCATCGAACCCCAACTGAGCTGCACTGCGGAGTCTCAGCCCTCAGTGAACCTGTTGTGCTGCTCGAAACTCTGAAGTCCTTGAGGATGTCCCCCATGTCAGCTGCATTGAACAATACCATAGGTGAGCAGCCTGTCTGCCTCCTAGAACTGCGTAGAAAACTACCTCCATGTCCAAATTGAATTGCACATTTCTCAAGCACAGTCATCAAGCCTCCTTCTTGTTTGTTGAAAGCCTACACTGGTCTGAGACTTGGGTCTGTATTTTTCTCCAAAATTAAGCAGACATGCCTAGCTGACCCTTGCTTCCTTGCTCTGCATGCCTTACGAAACTACGCAGACATGTCTAAAATTCCGCCTGCAGCTTGTCCTACACTATTCTCCAAAACTAGGCAGTCAGGCTCAATAGGTCCCTTGCAGCGCTGTCCTGCACTGCTCTTAGAAACTACGCAAAAATTCCCAGCTGTCCCTCCACAGCCCCGCTCTATCTTCCCTCTGGAAATTGCGCAAAACTGCCTAGCTGTCCCCTACAACCTTGTCTTGTCTTCCCTCCATGAACTGCGTAGAAGTGCGCCCCCTCAATGTTCCACCTTGTGGCTGACATTGGTGACCTTCATTCCACAATTATTCCTACCAGTGGTCACTACGCAGTTTTTCTTGATAGTGCATAATTTCCTCCCAGAGTTCCTCATTTTAGCCTGAGTTGCGCTTTGCACTATCTCAGTGAGTTGTCCTCTCTCCTTGTCACCTGGAACATGATAAAAATGCATCATGCCAGAATAGAAAGTTTTGGATTTGATGGTGTCCTATCATGAGTGAATTGCAAGAATAGGTACTTGTAGATCATGGCGAGATGATGAACGGGATGAAGAAGGAGCACACGTGCTAGATGACTTGCTTGCAGTTTGACAAATGTACCAAGCATATCAAGCAACAAGTGAAAGGAAAACATGCATTGAACCATCATGCAAGACCAAGACCATTAAGGACCCCACAACACTATGCCATGTGGAGGAGAAGACAAAGCACACCAAGAGTACATCCATCTCTCAACAACGCGACAACTTGACATGGACACCACATCTAGCCAGTACACGTCAACAATTTCATGTTGAGTTGTGTCATGAGTTGTCTTGGCCACATCACCACCATGAGCCATATCCATTGTAACTGAATGTAATTTAAAGTGAAGTCCAGTGGACTCACATAAGAAGTCTAAGAGTCATTCCAGTTGAAAAGTCATGGGAAGTTGAACAGTCATGAGGGTAGTCCAAGAGTCACAAATGTCAAGCATGACCCTTGGCTATATATACCCCTCCCATTGCATGAGAAATAAATTTTCACCTTGGCTTCTCCCACATAGCCTTGAGAGTCTGTAGCCTATTCTTTGAGGATCGAGGAGTGGATCCAATGTCCCACTACTAGGACTAGTGATGTATGGTGTACATATGTGTCTTGGAAATTTTATTAATTAAGAATTGTTAAGGCCAACATGTTTTTGCACATGTTTTGTAGATGTTTGTAAGACAACTCTTTAAACATTTGTAATGCACATTTTCTTAACCTGTAATAAGATAGTTGAACTACTTTGGTTATTTTAGTACTTACATTGTTGAATATGTGTTATATTGTTTATCAATGTTGTCTCATCCGTGTGGACTAATCCACAAGAAAATAGACAAACCATTATTATTTATTGGTTATAACGACCATCACCTCTGTGTGGACTACTCTGCTGGATGGTGTATGCGTTTTCCCTTGAACTTTGGTTTTAACGACTACTGCATCTGCTATGGACTACTCTGCTTGATGTTGGACAAGCCATTGTTGGTTCGCATGTGTCTCTCCCTGGGTGGTACTATTACCTCTCAGCTAGAGGGTCACTTTACTCTCTCCCTTTACAGTAAGAGAACCCGGACACAAGTTATATTACACACTCACCAGGCATACTCACCTCGCTTTTTTAAGATACAAGCATAACACTCTCATCTGCTGAACATCAAGAGCTAAGCAAAATATCTAAGATAATGGAAACCAGACCATCGTATTGGATGGGAATCCTACACCAAATGGTGTGAGGTCTAGTTGGGACTTCATACCGGGGAGATCCCCTTAATGTTGGCAGGTCCATCACTGTCAACACTACTATAGATAATAAACTAAGAGTAAGAAAAGAGTTTATGAAAAATGGGATGGAGTTTATTATTTCATCTAAATGCTAACTATATTTAAAAATCACATGGAATATTATTCACATGTCTTGATGCTTTGTAAACTGATTTCGATATTCTACTAGTTAGTTCATCACAACTGATTCGATAAAATTATACTTAAAAATTCCAAAATATATACTATTACAATTTTCTATCTCTTTAGGTTTATAGATATGTAGATTATTGTTAATAGTGTATGCATGCAAATTAAAATTATGCAGAAAATATAGAAAAGTGAAATAAAATCTCTCACACACATTTAACAAAAAATAAGGCATGGGAAACACTTTTCTGATAAAATCTCAACTGAAAGGTTAGGTCACTTTTCTCTCTTTCTCTGAATAGAAAATGCCTATGAGCATAAAGAAGTATGGTATGTGCCTTGTTGGCTACTACAATACAAAAATCCTCTCTTTGTGCTCTATCTCCTATCCCTCTCAACTATTTTGTCGTAGCTATGGAACAAATGCATTCGAAAGGATATAATCCCTTTTCCTCCTAGTGGCCCAGTTATAACACAACCCGATAGCATACTAGTGGTTAGGTTTAATTACCTCATATCTTAACTAGATTTACAATATAGAATCTTCTAGAGTCTTAGTCATCATAATCACATGGCTAGCCATTTTTTCATGAATTATAGGGGATAACATGTCATCCTCTCGAATTATGGTGGTGAAAATAGGAAGATCAACTTCTGAGCAACATAACTTTCACATACGAACTCTGATTAATGCAATTATTGTGCCATTGGAAAGGTCTCTATGTGTAGAATAGAAAAAATAGTCTCATAAATAAAGAGGAAAAGTTTTACCCCCCGAAAAACAATGTTTGAAGCCTAAAAATCCTCTTGGAAGGTTTCAGACCCTAATTTACCACACTGGTCCCCACCAGTAAAAATGGCCTTGTGAGTTGATTCCTCCACTTTTTCCACTTTAAAAGCATTGAGATGGATGAAAAATAATATAATGTTCCAATCCGAATCAAATCTCCCCATTTTGGGAGGCGTTTGGTCCCCAAAAGCTTCTACTGAATGAGGTGAGGAAATTTTTCCTCAATCTTCTCTATAGTGTACCATTTATCTTTGTCTCAAATTGTCCTTTCAATCCAATTTTCCAAAGGTCATGCTTCCCTTATCTTTTATTTTTGTACCTCTTCTACAAAACTATATCTTATATCAACTCTACCAGAGCATCTGGTGCCAAATCCTCCACAAAAGGTAGGACCCATTCTTCTTCCTGATCTAGCATGTAAGGCTCATAGAGTTTTATATTATCTATATTCACAACTAAGTAAATGTGCATATATGGTGGTAAAATGAGTCAATAGGTATTATCACCCACCTTTTCTAGTATCTTGAAGGGACCATACCACATAGCCCCTTGTAGCCTCTCCTTGTTCATTTGTAACATGATTTTGTCTCCCACCTTGAATGATTTATCTATTCTATGTTGATCATGCCTGGCCTTATATTTCTCCTGTGACTTCTACAATGTCTCTTATAACTATATATGGATTTGCTTGATATTTTTTACAGAAAAAATATCCCTCAAGGCATCTCTTGTAAGATCTTCCCTCACTCCTCCTTACTTCCCATATGCAATGCCTAACAGTGAAGGTAGAAAATATCCAAAACAAGTTTCGTGTAGACTATGTATTATAAGAATGTTGTATATATATTAGATTTTCATCCTAGGTCTTCAGATGCTTCTAGTTGTAACCCCACAAAACTTGCACCAAATTCTTGTTGACTACTTTTGTCTGTCCATTTGTTTGTGGATGGAATGTTGAAGATCTCTTCAAATTTGTGTCCATCTTCTCCCATATGTAGTCTATAATGCACTAAAAAACCTTGTGTCCTTGTCTAAAATGATGCTCTTTGATATCCCAATGTGCATTCAAACTTGTTCAAAGAACACGTTTGGTGTTTCTTTCCCAGTGGCGACCTTTTTACAAGGCATAATAACACACATCATGCTAAAACTATCAACTACCATTAATAGGTAGTCATGTCCCTTCCTAGTTGTCGGTAAATCTCCCAAAAAGTTCATGGAAATTCTCTCCCAAGGATGAGTGGGTATAGTTAAGGGATGACATAGACCTTGTTTCCTCTTGCTAGGCTTACTAATACAACAAATCATGCATCCTCTTATGAACCTAGCTACCTATTCTTGCATCTTGGGTCAATATACATACCTTTGCAAGTTGGCCATGATCTTCCCTACCTTTGCAAGTTGATTACATGGCTTATCCAACATGTAGAGTAACCCATCTTGCATATGATAATCAACATGCCATTGCGCACATGAATCTTGACTCTGCAACTGCTAAAACACCTCCTTGAAGTCCTCATCTTTTGAATATGCCTCTTTGTATGCATCATGGGTGAATGGCTCCACGTGCATAATAGTCTTTAAAGCTATAATATTTAATGTGGGTGGCCTTGAGAGCATATCAACCAACTTGTTTGTACTTCCCTTCTTGTACTTTATCACCAAATGAAATTATTGTAGAAACCACATCCACTTATAATGCTTGGTCCGTTGTAGCTTACTTTGGGGCTGCAGGTACTATAGTGGCTAGTGATCTATGTGCATTACTATCTCCTTTCCCATCAGATAGTGCTTCTACTACTTCATAGCTCACACTAGGGCATAGAGCTCCTGGTCGTAGGAAGGGTAATTAAGAACTTCCCCATGTAATACTTTAGAATGGTAGCATACAAGCCTTCCTCCCTCCATCAATATGTTGGGTTGTGTTGTATTCTTTCCATGACTACCCCACACATGGGGGGGTCATAAGGGGGCGACAACCCCCCCATATGTTGCGTGGGGTGCTACCAGATGGTCACAGGGGGGTGGTAGCCCCCTTGCACGGGGTCCGGGGCAACGCCCTAGGAATTTTTTTTGGACCCTATATTAGGTGGGTGGACCTACCTATGGTTTTTTGCATGGATTTCACACATGATTTTTGGTATGATGGTTTTCTAGCCATGGTATTTTGTAGATCCGGTCAAGGGAACTACGGTTATGTTCTAATCCAGGGTTAATGGATTGGGGTTTATGGGTTCTTCGTCATGTATATATATGTATTATAACATTGAAAGGAACATAATGAAAAATCAATCTGGTAGTCCCGGTTTTGGGATCTAGGGGAAAATCTCCGTGTATATCTATTTTTTTGTTTTATGCTCTCGCTATTGTTTATTTTCTGTTTTTAGAATTTGTATGGAGGTAATTTCTGTACAGGGTTAAAACCTGCATAATACCACTCCTATAACATACCCACTCACATATTTCTCCACTTCAAAGAGTTGCTAGAAGATTGGTAATGCTAAAATTGGTGCTTCATTAATCTCCTTCTTTAGCTCCTCGAAGGCCCTCTACTGACCATTTCCCCACTGGAAACTTTTTCCACTTGTTGTTATGCATGGAGCAGTGTTGCTATTGTTGAAAATGAGGCTGTGGATTTCCTCTCTCCTCTGCTTATGTATCTCTCTTCCCTCCTCTCATCTCTCTGTCACTCTCTCTCCATATCTCCCTTATCACTCCCTCTCTCTTTCCACCTCTATCTATCTATGTCTTTGTCATTCCCTCTTTCTCTCCCCCTCCAACTCCATCTCCGCCTCCCTCCCTCTCTCCTTATCTCTCTTAATTCCTCCCTCCATCTCTCTCTCATTCTCTTCCACCTCCCATTGTTCCCCCACTCATCTCCCTCTCTATCCACCAACTTCGTGACTATCTCACTCCATATATCCTTCTCTCTCTTCCCATTCCCCTTTCCCTCCATCTCTATGTCTCCTTCTCTCTCTTCAATTTCTCTCCATCTTTGTTTCCTCTCCTTCTCTCTGTCTTCCCTCTCCTTTCTCTCTCTCTCTCTCCACATATCTTCCTTGCCTCTTCCTCTCTCTCTACCTCTATCTCTATATTTGTTTCTTCTTCCCTCCTTCTCTCCCCCCTCCAACTCCATCTCTCCCTCCCTCCCTCTCTCCTCTCACTCCCCTCGTCTCTCTCTCCCTCCCTCTCTCTCTCTCTCTCTATATATATATATATGTAATGTCTAAAATATTTTACATTTTAATTTTTTATTGTGAAATGAGTTATGGTTTTTCAACATGTGGTATTGATAAGCCATGGTATTGGTCCATGGTATTGTAACAAAACCTATTTACAAGTTAATAATATCCATGGTAAACTGGGGGTGGATATCAATAGTTAAGGAACTTGTTATATTGTAAGTTTATTGTAAGTATTAAGTTTTTATGTTCTTATTACTTAAATTTAAATATGATTATGGAATCATCATTAGTCTTTGCCAAGAAATGACTCTATTGATCACTATTAGTTTAGCAGAATGCAAATTATAATGCTTAACTTTGAAAAAAAATAATTATTTTTGAATATTATTAAAAAAAATTCAGATATTTGATTGGACCATAACTTGAAGGTCATCCTTTGTACAATATAATTCCATGTGGATAACTTCCTTAGATATTTTATGTCATAATTTATGGATATTGTTGCAATATTCATGCATGATTTTTAGATATTTGTGTAGTAAATTTTTATCCTTGAGCTTTGTAGGAAAATCATCCAAAAACAAAATACTTGAAAATAACTTATACCCAAGTTTCCTTCCCACCATAGTTTTAGCAAGCCTTTGCAGAAAAAAGGGATAAGAGTACGATGTAAAAAAATTACAATATAAAAAAATAAATTTTATTAAATTTATTACTTTTAACTTTTTATTATTATTTGAGCCAACGTTTAAATGTTTACACTACAACATCTCCCCCATAATGGGTTTGATATTACTTTTAAAGTTTTATTATTTTTAACCTTTTTTTAACTGAACTACATATAATGTTAAATGTTTTAAATATTTAAGCCTACACATCTATGGCTCAACAATTATTTTTTATAGTATTGAAAAGCAAATATTTATTTTTCAAAGTTAAACATTATATTGTATTAGTAAATATGATATTAATAATGATAAAAACCAAATTGATTATTATAGTCTTGTTTTAGTAGAAACATACACACAAATAAATCTAATAAACTATAGTTTATTAACCATTTATTAATTTTTTAGTAATAAAAAATCAAATTTTAATATTTTGAAAAATATTCTTTCTCATCACAATCATAAAATCTAAAATTCATTATTTTATTAAATTAGTTATCAAAAATATAAAAATATATCATATTGGACATGATAAAAGTGTAGTCCTACCAAACTAGAAGAAGCAAAAAACCATAATATAATAGTAAGAAAATTCTAAAATATAAAATATATTAAAATTCAAACTGACCCGATGTTTTAAAATAATCCATGACAACGAGTATAAAGTAATTATAGAGAATTTAAATTGGAAACTTCGTAAACTTGTTATCATTTTCATAATAAGATTAATTTAAATCGGAATTTTAATAATAATTGATTCAACCTAATGAAATCAACCATTTTTTGTCATTGCAATGATATACAAAACGGAATATGTAGAACTGTCGAACTCAGAATATGAAGTTCAGGCGCACTAACCTGTGGGTACACTTTTATTTCAAAATGTGAAAACAGATTAAGATTGTGAAGCCTATTTTTTCGGCCAAAAGTTTTTCATCGAAAAGAATCCAAGAATTTTGTTGAAGCCTAATTTTTCGCCCAAAAGTTTTTCATCGAAAAGAATCCAAGAATTTTGTTGAAGCCTAATTTTTCGCCCAAAAGTTTTTCATCGAAGATTTTTTTTTTCAGAAGAAAAATCACGATGTATTTATATCAAGGAAATATAAAAAACAGAAATACATGAAGGGACGTGTGGGAAGATTCTTGTCAAGTCCAAGATTCTTGCTGACTTTTCACTGAAAAATAAAAAAATACTCAACCGAAAAAATCGATCAATCCAAACTATGGAATCAAATTTCCCTACGGATAGAAAAGGATATTACAAATCAAATGAAATGTGTTTAGGATTTGAAAAACCAAAGAATATCACAAATCGACAAATAGGGATTTAAAAACCATGGATTAGAGAAACAATCAAAGTGAAAGTGAGACGATATTCCATTGTAAAGATATCATTTGTGAGAAAAAAGTTTACGTGGATAAATACAAAAGTCACATTCATTATTTTTAATCTGAACTTTCAAATATCCAATAAATATTAAAGTATGCAACAAATGGGTCCGCACTTATCTTGACCGAGTGCACATTGGAAGGCTAAGAGTGCTTTGTGATTGGTAGTAATGAATCCGAGATGAAACGGCCAAGGACCGCTGTGACAGCTGTGACAGGGACAAATTAGATTCTGGATTAATACCTGAAATCCTGGGTTAGAATAAGTCTCAATTTCAAGTATGATTTTATAGTTTTAATTTACAAAAAGAATTATCATGTTTCATGTGTATAACTTAAAATTGAATTTTCTAAGTTTTTTAACTTTTTAATTTGGCTTAATTTAAAGTTATCAAGGAGATTTGATCTAGTAACCTAATTTTCTAATTTGGTTTAACTCAAAGGGGACTTGAGTCTCATTATTTCACTAATTATGTCTAAGGTTTTCATATACAGAATTTTTCAAGTCTTCTCACTTTCTAATTTGGCCTAGCTCAACGGCATCAAGGAGATTTGACCTAGTGACCTAACTTTCTAGTTTGGCCTAACTCAAGGGGAACTTGAGTTTAATTATTTCACTAATTATGTCTCAGTCGAAGTGTTCCAAGTCTTCTAACTTACCAATTTGGCCTAACTCAAGGGCGAATTTTCAAGTCTTCTAAGTTTCTAATTTGACATAACTCAAGGGCATCAAGGAGATTTGACCTAGTGACCTAACTTTCTAATTTGGCCTAACTCAAGGGGGACTTGAGCCTCATTGTTTCACTAATTATGTCTAAGTCGAAGTCTTCCAAGTCTTCTAACTTTCCAATTTGGCATAACTCAAGGGAATAAAGGAGATTTGACCTCGTGACCTAACTTTCTAATTTGACCTAACTCAAGGGCATCAAGGAGGTTTGACCCCATGGCTTCTTGATTGGAAAAATTAATAATGGGAACTCAACCAACTAAACTAACCCTTGAGTTAAATATTTGCATAAAATAAATCTTACACATGAAATAGATAACTTGTGTAGATCGATAGATTTAACGACATTGTTTTCTTTTGCGTAGTCAATGGAGTAATATTTTATCTAATCCATACACTGCAATTTTAAGATCTAGGTTACTTAACAAAAGCCCATTCACAATTTCAAACAATAATATACTCTATTTGATTTTAAAGATGTCTTTGGTGACCGTTTGAATCGCTAGCGACTCCTTTAGGAAAAATATGACATGACAATCATTGTTGCAATAGAAAAGAAAGAAAACCAGTCGTAATTACATGCTTTGAAGGCAACCCAGCCATATGTTCTTACAAAATAGTTCCATTAAAAGGAAAGAAAAATGATAAAAACTATAGTTATTGTGTTAGGTGTTCATGACATCTTCATATGGACTGCAACATCTCTAGCACTTGTCTCATGGATGGCCATCGATTTGGCATGCTGCTTGTAGACATTAACCCAACTCGTAACATACACAACATTTTCTCTCTACAACGACTACTACCATCTTCACCTACACCTTCAAATTATAGAATTTGCCAATCAAATATCCCCTGCTTCTACTCTTGTTATAGAACCAATGCCCACTCGTCCCGCTCTGTGCTCATTATTTTTCTACATATCCATCCCATGATGTTAAGACTTACTCTATATTCCACTTTGTCTGTCGCTCTCTTTTTAGTTACAAGCTCCAGAATCACCACCCCAAAGTTGTATACATCACTCTTTTCGTTCACCTTCAAACCCATGCAGTACTTTGCACATGAATGCCAATACCAATACTTATACTTATAATACTTGTAATTTGCACATGAATATCAATACCAATACTTATATTGTTTGATCAAACAATATTACTTCTACTACATGAACTACATCTAGGAATTGAATTGATAGGTTTTTTTGGGAATACCACACCATACTTTACTGGGGGCAATGTAACCATGAGAACCGGTGAAACCAGAAATTGTTAAACCATCCACTCCTGAATCGAATGGATGATAATGATGTAATATTCTCTTAGCTACACCAAAATTGGAAATCTTGGCTCCAAACTCAAAGTCAAGTAATATATTACTCGATTTCACATCTCTATGCAATATTGGAGGACAACAATCATTATGCAAATAGAATATCCGACAAGCTACACCAACTGCAATATTTTGTCACATTGGCCACTCTAATAGTGTCGTTGATTCTTATCCATGAAGGCACTCAATCAAAATTCTATTTTGTATGTACTCAAATACCAATAAATTGAAATCCGATTCTGCATTTGAAATACAACATAGGAGCTTTAAGATGTTGGCATATTTGATCAAATCCAGGGTCTCAACCTTTGCTTCAAATTCTCTTTTGTTTTCATAATCTTCTTCACAACCACCTCCTACCCGTTCTGGAGAGTGACCTTGCACACTTTTCGAGATCGTCGAGACCCAATCACATTCCCAAGGAAATGGTAAATACTTTGGAAAGAAATGAGGCGTTTATTGATATTTTATTTATGAAAGTAATGGAAATTAGGAGAAAAGGAAGGTAAAAGGTCAAAGGTAGCATGTAAGGAGGAAAATGAAGGAAAATAATGGAAAATGAAGAAAGTAGAGACCTAATTGATAAAAATACTTCTGATGATCAGTTTGTAACCTTTTGTCAGTTCAATTTTGGAGCTCTCATTATTCTCTGTCTCTCTGTCTCTCTCACTCTTGGACACTTAGAGTTTTCTTGGAGCACTTTGGCATTGGATTGAGAAAGGAAAAGAAGACAAGAGGAAGGAAGAAGCAAGCAAGGAAGAGCATGATCAAGAAACTACAATATGATTCTTTGCAGGTATCGATTTGCGTGTGTGTTTTCCTTACTAGATTTGGCATGCATGGTATTGCATGTGGTTCTTTTGTTGTTATGACATGGGTTTTGCTAGGTGTAACAATTTTTTCAGCCTAGCCTTGCCATTTCCGTATAGCCATGGTATGATGGGATTCTCATGTTTTGGTTGAGCTGGATTGCTAGATGGATTCGAAGCTGAGTGAGGTGGATATTTCAATAATAGAACACATGGCCTAGTAACCCCTGAACCAGACTATGGGTTGTGGTAAAGACGTGTTTTATGTTGTCTCAATGGGCCTAGGAATCCTCAACCAATGAATGGTGGGATATACGGTAAAGCCTAGAGGTGGGTGCTCTCCATTAGGCCTAGTAATCTTGGGATGGGATATGCGGTAAAGCCTGAAGAGTGAGTCTCAGTTTAGGGCCTAATGATCCGGTGTGGATTCTGGTAAAGCTTGAGAGACTAGGAGGCAAGAAAATTCCTCACAGTGTAGGTGGAGAAATCCGGTGGCATCCATTCTTGTTTGGCATCCATGCTTATTTGGCCTAGTGATCTGGTGGAGATCATGATAAAACTGATTATTACATGTTTATTGTGTTGGCCTAGTGATCCGGGATGGATTACAGTAACACTGGTTTCTATTGATGAGGGTGAGGAGGTTTAGCTTCGGGATGCTCTGGTTGGTTCTTTTGGTTTGAGTCCCACATTCAAGCTTGGAATATGCACAAAGGTGAATGGCAGAAGAGATATTTGGCTCAACCATTTTATGGTTGGGTGGAATGTGGTAGTCTCATCTTGAGTTGGATTTTTCATTGATTAATAAGAGGTTCTCTCCTTGATATCTTATGTATAAATGTACTGGTTTATATGTGGAATTTATGGTTGATGTATCCTTGCTATTTTTGTTGTTATTATGCGGGTTATAAGCATGTATTCTAATAGTGATGATGTATGGCTTCCCTCATGTTTTGAATGGAAAATGAATGAACAATTTATCTATGACCTAATAGATGACAATGTAGCTAATGACATAAGGAAACAATGCTTCTTAGTGATTCTAACATAAGTATGAGATCGCTATGCTTAAATCTATTGTTTACACTTGTAGATTACATATTTGTGATATGTTTGACAAAATTCTTGTCATGGTTAGTAAAGGTTGAGTCAAGCCCTTGTTTAAGTAATTGCATTTGTATCATCATCCCCTTGTTATCTTTATAATATGAAGGTGTTAATACTGGGCAGTGACCTAGGCTTTGGGCTTGAAAATGTGGCTGAAATCCTGGGGACGTTGGCACAACACTGAGCAAAATAGTCCTTCGATGTTGGTATACCATGCTGTGGGAGCATCCATAGGGCTATGGACGTTGGCATGCCCATATCATGGGAGTGTCCGAGGGGTTAATTGGTCTAAAAACTCAGTGGGACCCAGGGGCTAGTTACCTGAGTGGTTGGGATGGTTCTTGGGAGTCCTCTAGCTGATGTGGAAGGTTTGTATGCTGTGTTTCCATCGATTCCACTTCCTTAAGGTCACATAAGAGGTTGAATCCCATCATAGTAGCCTCTCGTCACATGTTTACCCTAACTGGTTAGTTACTTGGATAGATGTGGGAGGAGGGTGTTACAGGTTTAATGTTATTCCCTTGGGTTTAAAATGCCTTATGTTTTTAGTATTGATCCATTGGGTTTATTAATCACTTAGATTTATAATATTGTTAATCCTAAGGTGTATAATATTAATCTTAGGGCTTAATGTTCATTTTAGGGTTTATATTGTTTACTTTCGGGATTATATCCCTTAGGTTTAGAATATTAATTTATTATGTTTAATTCCATTCTTTTGGGTTTATAATCCCTTGGGTTTATTAGCCTGTTTCCTTTATTATATCAATCGTTTGGGTTTATTAATCTAAGGGTTCATATTCCAAGGGTATAATATTATTCATAGGGTTTATAATATTAATCCAATGGTTTAATTCAAATCTCTTGGGTTTATAACTCCTTCGGTTTATAATACAAATTCCTTGGGTTTATTGTCCCTTGAGTTTTTAATATTCATCCCTTGGGTTTATTAATCACTCACATTTAAAATGTTAATCCTAAGATTTATAATATTAATATTAGGGTTTAATGTTTATTTTAGGGTTTATATTATTTATCGTAGTGTTTATATTATTCCCCTGGGTTTGTATTTCCTTGTGTTTATTAGTCTCTTGCCTTTATGATATCAATTCCTTGTGTTTATTAACTTAAGGATTCATATTCCTAGGGTATAATATTATTTATAAAGTTATATTATATCAATCCTTGGGTTTATTAATTTAAGGATTCATATTCCTAGGGTATAATATTATTTATAAAGTTTATAATATTAATCCTGGGGTTTAATTTAAATCTCTTGGGTTTATAGTTTTATAGTTAGGTTTATTATCCTTTGGGTTTTTAATGTTGATTCCTTGGGTTTATTAATCGCTTAGGTTTATAATGTTAATCCTAAAGTTTATAATATTAATTTTAGGGTTTATAATATTAACCTTAGGGTTTAATGTTTATTTTAGGGTTTATAATATTTACCTTAGGGTTTAGGAGCCTTGGGTTTATAATATTATTTCCTTGTCTTTAATATTATTCCCCTAGATTTATAATCTCTTGATTTATAATACAAATTTTTAAAGTTTATTAATATCTTGGGTTTATACTATTAATCCATTTAGTTTATCAACAATTATTATAATTAATAATAGTAATTTTTAATATAAATATTTCTATTATTTTTAATTATAAATTATAAATTATTATTATTTATATTTATATTTTTCTATTTATTAGTTAATTATTTAAAAGTAGTGAATAATAATAATAATATATAATTTATAAATAATAATAAAATTAGTAATATTAACATTAATAAATATGGTTGATATCAATTTATCAATTATATTTATTAATGTAATTGTACATGTAATTGATATACGCATTTATGAATATGAATATACTAATCAATACTCAAAACTCATAATTACTTAATGGAAAAAAATATAACACTAATCTTATAATATAATTACTTAATATTAATGGAAAAAAATATAACACTAATCTTATAATAGTTTATCTCATTATAAGATTCAATCTTCATATTAAAAAAAACAAGTTCAACCTTATATCCTTTTATTCCGTTATGCTTATTTTATTGAGAATATTACTCATCTTTATTTTATTTTATCGCAATCATTAATGTCTACAACTAGTACTCTGGATGAAAAGGAAAGATTAACCTGCCCTATTCAAGATTCCGATATCTAAAACTTCTTCCCCTTGGATCATTTAACAACTCATAATCAAGACAATATGCTTTATTCAATATTTAGAGATTTAGAACTCCTCTTTGAATCAACCCAATTAATTCAAGAATATCGGACATGGATCTCCATTACAATTACCTCATGTCTCGGAAAAAAAATAGGTTCTATTACATATTGAAAATATTCAATACTCTAAGGAAAACAAAAACCGCATGGAACTCCACAAAACGCGCATCACTTTTGGGAGCAGAGCGCGTGAATCCCCCATGACAGCCATGGACGAAGAATACGAATGCTCGGCAGGCCGAGCGAGAATCCCCGACGACACTCTTCTCTACGCCATTTTCCCGGACTTCGCATTATCAGACTCGATGTCAGCCGAAGAAACCGAGTCCCGATTGAAAGAACTCCAGGTGCAATGTCTAGACACAATTTCAGATTTCGCTAAGGATTATATATGGCAACACGAATCATTCAACCTTCAACCTGCTGTAACCTCATCGTGTCCCTCTACTCTCAATTCCAATCTCCGGTTCTCGAACCCGCGGGCTTCCGTTCCCCATCTTCACGGCAGGCTCAGAAAACAGCTGGAACAGGGTTTTTGTACGGCAGGGAGAAATTCACATGCCTTTGTCCGCTTCTGCGGGAGAGGTTTACCATTTACCGGTGAAACCCTCAGTATGGGACTCCTTGCGGGCTCTCACGGGTGGTTTTGTGCAAACCAGAGCTAGCGATGCTGTTCAGAACGCTATAAACAGTCGTATTAAAGGTTATCCCGATAAAGCTAGGGTTAACATGCATAGGGTCAGGGTTCGAGTTCCTCTGAGCGTGGCTCAGGTTTTGAAGCACGAGCCGCACTTGATTTCTAAGGCGGTGGAGGCCTTTTATGAACGGGACGTGGATTCCATGAAGGCGGCGTCTCGGATGGAGAAGTTTTTGGGCAATAAGGAGATGGTAGATGTCTCTGTGAGGATGTCAAGGGCCATGTATGCTCAGCTCGTGCAGCAAGCCTTTCAGGCACCGCGTTGCTATCCGATGCCACCTTTGTCGTCTCCAAATTACAAGGAGGCGGAACTGGGTATGAAGATAAGCTGTGGATTTGAGATGATGTATCAGCAGAGATCGCATTATCAGTAAGAGATGGAGAATGCAGAACTCGGACTGAGTGGCTCAGGGGTTGCTGAAGTCCAAAGCTCGGCACTGAAAGCAGCGAGGAGTAGAGATATTGGATGGGAGGCATTCAGGAGAAGCTTAGAGAACAGGGGTTATTTCAGGGGTCTTCTTGAAGGTTCGAAGGAGCATAAGAAGCTCATGGATGAAGCATTGGACTATTACAGAAATACCATACTCTTCTCCAGAGTCAGGTAAGCTTATTTTTTTTTTCACAGATGATCCATCTGATGCACTACCTCCTCAATTTAAGTACACATTATCAGCAGTGAGAAACGTCATAAAACCAAATAATTTCTTTTATTTATTCTATATCTGGCAACCTATTTTTTTTACATGGATGGTAAACCTGGAAAGGATATCTACCCACCCTCATACATTTGAGCGAAGAACTGGTACCTTGCCAGCACCATACCATAATCTGCCGGTAGGTTAAAGAAATTCCTTTATTTATTCGTAAACGGGAATCTATTATCTTTACCTGGATGGTAAACCTTGTAAGAAGCTCTACCCACCCTCACACATTTGAGCGAAGAACTGGTAACTTGCCAGGACCATACCATAATCCGCATACCTCAATAATATTCAATATAGTCAAGAGCCACACCTGGCAAATCTCATTCAAGGGAGGAGCATGCCTGTTAGGATTAGAAACCGTGTCATTGTAACAAAAACTTCTCAAGTTTCCACTAGACCACAGCCTGATGTACAAAGCAACAGAAGTTCTTGTAATTGAATTCAAAATTGTATGCAGGCTTCTCTAATATTGTAAGCAATGGGGCTGTTAAATTCAATTTGTGTCTACAGAAGGGAGGCCAAACACACATACATGTGTGCCCAGATAGTGCACACATGTATATATTAAACACGCCTCCAAGTTCTATCGATAAAAAAATATATCAGTACAATGAACATATTACGCAAAAAGGGTGGATAGCAGAAAGGCTTTTCCCATAGAAACATATAAAGGGCAGGTAACGTTGGGCCTAAGTACTAAAATTGGCTACCTATGAGCTAGTGAATCCTGTGATTTACAAAACACAGCTGTACAGAGTCCAGACACAATCAAATTGCACCCCTTAATGAAGACACATGCCTTCATGCAAGAGTGCAGCATGAGCCTGGTAGTGAAACAGAAATCAAACTATTCCTTTGCAACTTTTCAGGCATCATGCGAAGGAGTGACATATGTCTGGTCAGGAAGCACAACTAACCTATTAACTATTACCTATAAAATGCTGAAAGGGTGTGAGGGGAAACACCACACCCCCACAGGATATGCAGATCTGAGACTACTCAAGTCCATCAGACCCCAGCCAGCAAGAGCACCCTTGATGGGCCACAGCAAGTCAGCAATGGCATGGGAGTGGCAGAAAAGGTTTATTTTCCTATGCCTTGCAAACAGCATCACATGCACCAGTAGGCAAATTGAAACTGAGAAAGGCTTCCGCAGTAAAGAAACTGTGCTGTGGCTGGAAATAAAGGGCATCATGGCTTTTTCCCAAAGCAAACTGATATCAGCTCTGCCATATGAGGATAGGACAGATAAGGTCAAATTAAAATGATTATAAAATGCAAACCAATAGTGTATCTGCCATATCAGGAGTCAGGACAAAGCAAACAAGATGAAATCTTGAACAGTCTCTAGGTTGCTTGGCCTTTGCAGGAGATTATTTAGCTTTGGAACCTTCTTCTTTAATGACGTCCACATGGTTATGTTATAAAATGTTGTATTTAACCATAACCTCCCCAGGTCTTGAGTTAAGTCTGTCAAAGTGCGTGGCTGTGGTATGATGCGAATGAAATCTGCCTTTTTTTGACGTATGACAAATCATGGCCGTGTTCAGTTTGCAAAATAGCAAGGTGTGATCAAAGCTGTTCACTTACTCTCTTATGTCAGTAGTCATGATTAGAGATTCCAATCAAATAGTTGATAGCGGAGTACACTAAGCAAGCGAGCTGCGTTCTATCAAATCGGAAGGTCGCGGCGTGGACTTTTGTCTGAGGGAGGGGAATGCATTAATCCAGGGAGCTGCGTGCCATCAAATACAAAGGTTATGGCTTGGACTTTTGCATGCATGTAGATATATTAAGTATTTGCAGTTATTTTAAGGCCTTCTTCTTTTCTGCACTTACCTTTGTGCTGGATCTACGATCATAATTTTACCTTAACAATATTACAAGTGCAGAATCAGGTTTGATTTATCATTGGCAATAGGGGTGTTTAAAGGGTAGTTGCCTATTTACAGGCATAATGTTAATTAGCCGTGTGATGAAGGTGTTTGGTTTTTTTTTGGGAGGAGGCGGGGGTGTTCTCCTCTGTTTTGCAAAATTGATCTTTTACAAATTTTGCCAAGCCTTTTGATTTTTAGCAATTTTTGTAGTTCAGGTCTGAATCATAGCTAAACTCAATGGATCAGAAGGGCATGCTTTAATGAAATAAGATTTGTTTGATCGGTGTCAGAGATACTTGGGATAATCTGACTGGTCATAAAGATGGAAGTCGCTGGAGAATCTGAACACATGCCTGCAGATTCAGAGGCCAATTATGGAGGTGCAGTGGAAGTGGAATCAATTCAAAATGAGGAGGGTATGATCGATAAAGGGAAACCAGATAATTATAGGACAATGATGCAGTCTTATGAAATTCCGTTTCACAAGCCAAAGGTAAGCATGCATGCATTGTTATTTTGTGCCCATATCGTAACCTTAAGTCATGGGAGGTTATTGGGATTGATGAAAATGGGGTGCTGTTAGATCCATCAAGTTCAATTGAAAAAAAAGAGAGTTAATATATATATTTTTAAATAAATAATTTCTTAAAAATAAAAGCAATAAAGAGTACCTCGCATTTTTCCTCGAAAGAAAGCAATGTAAACAGTATCTCACCATCTCTATAGGTGATGGATGCAATCTCATCATTAGGCACATATTATATATTTACAGAGCAATATATATATATATATATGAAGTTGAAGTTACTTCAAATCCAAATCCAGTAGCATATAATCCAGCATTTACAGTGGGATCTGAAATTCTGAAACTACTTTGAATTCAACAATGTATATTCTAATATTTGAAGATACTTTGAATTCAACGATGTATATTCTAACATTGCAGGTACTTAAAGGTAATTTGAATTTCAGTGTGTATTGTAACATATATAACGTTAATTGCCCTGTTGTTGGGTACTTATTGATTGCTTCATCACTACGTATGCTTATTTTAATTTGTTAAATATCTTTTTTTGTTATATGAGGCTTCAGAACTTCTTGGGATTCGATCAGAGATCAACTACAGGGTTGACACATTCGAGGTGCTCGTGATTTGTGAGCAGAATCATGAGAAGAGTATTTTTGGTTTCAACGGTGATGTTGTAATGTACTCTATACATATCTCTAACTTTGATATATATGTGAGCTTATAATATGTTCCAATGTTATTTTTTTATCCTTTTCATCTAAACATGTATTTACATTAAGAATGTTTTGGATTTATTAACATAGCGAATCATAAGTTTCCATAAATTAAAAATGAAAATTTGTGTGGACAACTTTCTTTCTTCTTGGTAGAGTTCCGGGACTCGAACCTGTGGGCTTCTGTTCCCCATCTTCATGGCAGGCTCAAGTACGGAGACAACGTAGAGGACGAATGGTTCGTGGTCTTTATTCTACGCGAAATCACGAAATGCATACCTAGTGTTTCGGCCAGGGTTTGGGATGGCTCCGGCCAGAAAACAGCTGGAACAGGGTTTTTATCCGGCAGGGAGAAATTCACATTCTGCCTTTGTCCGCTTCTGCGGGAGAGGTTTACCATTTACCGGTGAAACCCTTAGTATGGGACTCCTTGCGGGCTCTCAAGGGTGGTTTTGTGCAAACCAGAGCTAGTGACGCTGTTCAGAACGCTATAAACAGTCGTATTAAAGGTTATTCCGATAAAGCTAGGGTTAACATGCATAGGGTCAGGGTTCGAGTTCCTCTGAGCCTGGCTCAGGTTTTGAAGCATGAGCCGCACTTGATTTCTAAGGCGGGGAGGCCTTTTATGACCAGGACGTAGATTCCATGAAGGCAGCGTCTCGGATGGAGAAGTTTTTGGGCAATAAGGAGATGGTAGATGTCTCTGTGAGGATGTCAAGGGCCATGTATGCTCAGCTCGTGCAGCAAGCCTTTCAGGCACCGCGTTGCTATCTGATGCCGCCTCTGTCGTCTCCAAATTACAAGGAGGCAGAACTGGGTATGAAGATAAGCTGTGGATTTGAGATGATGTATCAGCAGAGATCGCATTATCAGTCCGAGATGGAGAATGCAGAACTCGGACTGAGTGGCTCAGGGGTTGCTGGAGTCCAAAGCTCGGCACTGAAAGCAGCGAGGAGTAGAGATATTGGATGGGAGGCATTCAGGAGAAGCTTAGAGAACAGGGGTTATTTCAGGGGTCTTCTTGAAGGTTCGAAGGAGCATAAGAAGCTCATGGATGAAGCATTGGACTATTACAGAAATACCACACTCTTCTCCAGAGTCAGGTAACCTTAATTTTTTTTTCACAGATGATCCATCTGATGCACTACCTCCTCAATTTAAGTACACATTATCAGCAGTGAGAAACGTCATAAAACCAAATAATTCCTTTAATTTATTCTATATCTGGCAACTTATTTTTTTTTACATGAATGGTAAACTTGGAAAGGATATCTACCTACCCTCGTACATTTGAGCGAAGAACTGGTACCTTGCCAGCACCATACCATAATCTGCTGGTAGGTTAAAGAAATTCCTTTATTTATTCGTAAACGGGAATCTATTATCTTTACATGGATGGTAAACCTTGTAAGAAGCCCTACCCACCCTAACACATTTGAGCGAAGAACTGATAACTTGCCAGGACCATACCATAATCCGCATACCTCAATAATATTCAATATTCTCAAGAGCCACACCTGGCAAATCTAATTCAAGGGAGGAGCATGCCTGTTAGTATTAGAAACCGTGTCATTGTCGAAATTTGGTACGGATTAATTCTTCAGCCTATAGTTGGTAATGAAACACAAAAACAATATAATTGCCATGGCTAGCATCAGAATTGAGACTCAGAATTGAGACTAAAAATATAGGCAAATAATAATGTCAATCTCTCTTCTTTGAAGAACATAATCTTAACCTATACTGGAAAGCCAGATCACCACATAGGTCTGGATTGCCAAGGAAGCTATCTTTATAGGCCAAACCCTGGAAATATTTTGGATAGAGCCTGACAAGTGGTTGCCAGATACATTGCCCCAATTCAGGAGGAATTCCCCCCACAAGTAGATTGTTTGACAGGTCTAGAGTGTGTAGATTTGGCACGGAGCCTAACCATGCTGGAATTTCCCCCTTTAACCGGTTGTTGGCCAGATTGAGTGTAGTTAGCTGTCCCAACGAGATATTCCCTTTTGGAATTTCCCCAGACAGCAAATTGTGGTCAAGCTCGATGCTATTCACTGAAGGCAAGCGGATAAGCTCCTCAGGAAGAGGCCCCTGCAGTTTGTTATTGCTTGCGCTAAAGTTAACGAGATTGCTCAGCTGCCCGATATGTGGCGGAATGATTCCACTGAACCGATTGTTGGCCATCTCTAACCTTTGCAGCTCCTTTGCTCCGCCAATCTCTACAGGAATGTGGCCTTCAAACTTATTTGTATAAATCATCAACTGTACAAGTATTTGAGAGCTCCATAACGCCAAAGGAGCCTCGCCACTTAGCTGATTTTGATAGAGTTGGGCGAATAGCAGACTGCTACTGCAAGCGTCTAAGGACTCCAAGCGCCCAGTGAAATTGTTTGAGAATATAGCCAAACCATAAAGATTTCTTCCCTTGCATAGGTTTCTAGGCAGAAGGCCACTGAGATTATTTTCTGAAACATCAAGAAGCCAAATAGGAGAATGTGTGCCCAGATCCTGTGGCAACAACCTGGTAAGTTTGTTCCTTGAAAGATTCAAGCTTGTCAAGTTAGCGAGCATTCCTAGCTGTGCAGGGACAAACCCCGTGAGTCTGTTTTCCCGCAAAGCCAGGTTACCCAAATAACTCAGATTTCCAATTGTTTCAGGAATCCTTCCATTCAGCTGATCACTTGAAAAGTCCAGAACACGTATGCTGCTTAGCTGGCCAATATTGTGCGGTATTTGTCCCGACAGCTGGTTTTTCCAAAGATGCAGTTCTCTCATCTTGGTCAACCTCATCAAACTGGCAGGGATATTACTCCACAAATGATTCTCAGAAAGATCCAAGCTCTCCAGCTCTGTTAAATTACCCAACGAAGAAGGGATTTTCCCTTCCAGACTGCAGTTTTTCAGCCATAGCTGCAGCAGGTGCGTCAAATTGCCAAGAACAGCAGGAATTGATCCACTCAAGTGATTATTAGTTAGAGACAGTTTCTCCAATTTGGGTAACATGCCGAAGCCTTGAGGAATATCTCCAGAGAAATTGTTATCGTCCAACGATAGACGGCGCAACTCGCCCAATTTATGAATGTGTTGCGGTAACTTTCCGCCGAACAGGTTGGATGACAAATCCAACGTCTTCAAATGCTTGCAAGCCAACAGTCCATCGGGAAATGGACCTTCGAAATGGTTGGAGTGCAGTACCAAATCGGTCAGATTTTGAAGGGCGCATATTGCAGAAGTCAAGCGTCCTGCAATGGAAGTGTGGGAGAGATTAACTTTAATAACGACACTGAATGGATTATCACAAGACACACCATTCCATCGACAAGGATTTGGATCAGAGTCATCCCAGTTCAAAACATTATGTTTCAGTCCAATCCCTCTCTTTTATGCGAAGGAGTATTTTACCATCGTCAGAGATGGCATTGCATTGAAGTACAAGTAGGCAGAGAGTGAAGAAGAGGAGGAGAGCTCTCAGCAATTTGGATTGGAAGGAGGGGAAAAAGCTTGAGGGAGCCATGACTGCTTTGCTACTTCGGTGAGGTTTGGCTTCTTTTTATCAGAGAACAGTTGGAATATATATATATATATATATATATATATATATATATATATAATTTTACATTCTATATATATATATATTTTGTCGTATTATAAAAAAAATTACATTTTCAGATACTCGGTGGATGTTTGGGCATGCGATGATACCGAATTAATCGCCATGAAAACAATAAATCTATCTTGACTGGTCTTGACTTTTCTATGGAGTTGTACAGTTATTGAATTACAGTGACTTGTCATGGGCAAACAAATTATTTCCACAAAGACCATTGTGAAAAATTTCTCTCTTTGTGGAAAAATTGTTTACTAGTCTTGACTTGGTTTTATAAATTTTTTAATGTTTTCCTCGTTCAATGTTTTTCCTAGGAAATAAATGAATAACCTTATCTACATAAACAAATTATTATAATAAAATAATTTCAAAACATTTGAGTGCTTTGCTAACTCAATGTTTTATCTCTTTTATAAGAGATACGAATAATTTATTCACTTTATGGTTTAATTATTATACTAAAACAAGGTCATATAGTTAGTGTTTTCTTTGTTTTATCTGTTTTATAAGAGATAAGAATAATTTATTCATTTTATGGATAAATTATTATAATAAAACAAGGTCATATAGCTAGAATAATTTATTCACTTTATGGTTTAATTATTATAATAAAACAAGGTCATATAGTTAGTGTTTTCTTTGTTTTATCTGATTTATAAGAGATAAGAATAATTTATTCATTTTATGGATAAATTATTATAATAAAACAAGGTCATATAGCTAGTGTTTTCTCTGTTGCTTAATTTAATAATTGAATTTTCAATAATAATAGAATAAAAAATCATTGTAACTAATCATAATTGTAGATTTTAATTATTTGACATCAAACATGTTTTGTTTAATATAATTTACATGTGCATTGAAATCATATTTATCTATTCGGATATAATTTTGCAAATGCATATTGTTAGTAATATGCAACATACATATTAATAGTAATTTGCAACAGACAGGAATACAGAATATCTGCAAAAAAAAACAACAACGATATATCTTGGATGTGTGTTTATATTATGACAATGTCAATTTTTTTAAGAAGTTTGATGATAAAGTTGGTAGTAATATTGAAAAATGGAAAAAAAACCATCATGAAAATTAGATAATAAAAAAATGTTAATAAAAGGCAGCAGAAAAATTTTGTAACCCAAAAATAAAAAATTTATGCATTGAGATAAGAAAACCCCATTTTGGGGAAAAACCACGGGAAAGGGTTTAGTAGAATTTGATTACCACAATGAAAATCTCTATACATTTCATTCACTTCATTCTTTCTCACCTATACATTTCATCTTTTTACTCACACCCCTATATATGCAAATATTTCATTATAATACCATGGGTACTAACAACTTTGACTTGATTTGATCTCATTCCTAACAATCTCCCACTTGAGACCAAATAGAAGCTTGAGTGAATGTTTTTGACACTGTTTTCTCTTCTCAAAATGGAGGTTTTTGTGAATCATGATTAAAGCATAACTCTTCAAAATAAATCACATCAAAATTTTATGATCGATGTGTTTCGAACCCAAACAAGTTTAGCCTCAAAATTTGTTTTCTCCTCAAAATGGAGGTTTCTGTGAATCATGATTAAAGCATAACTCTTCCGAATAAATCACATCAAAATATTATGATTGACGTGTTTCGAACCCATACATGTTTATCCCCAAAATTTTATGATTGATGTGTTTCGAACCAGATAGGTTTATCTAGATTTTTTATAGTGTGTATTTTCTCTAATTGTAGTAACACATTATTTAACACTTCACAGATCCAATTATATCGAACATCAATGCGCTTTGTCTTAGAATGGTATGCTAGGTTTTTTGTTAAATCAATAACACTCTCACTATCACAATGCAACAAATATCTATTTTGTTTTATTCCCAACTCTCCTAAAAGTATTTGCATCCACAACATCTATTTGCAAGCTTTTGTGGCAATGATGTATTTTGCAGCGGTTGTGGAGAGGGCCACTAATTTCTGCAATTTTGGCATCCAGGATATTGTTTCTTCTGTAAAAGTACATAAATAATCATTGGTGTACTTTCTAGTATCTACATCTCCATCCATGTTTTCATTTGTATATCCTTTAAGAACAACATTATTTTACCAAAAGATAAACAATAATTACTAGTACCCTTGAGATACATTTACTTGCTTGCTAGTGTTCTTTGTTTGGATTTACAAGGACCTTGCTCACTACTCCCATTGAATGTGCAATATTTGGACGAGTACATACCATGGTATACATCAAGCTACCAATGGATGAAGCATAAGGGAATTTGCTCATTTCCTCCTCCTTGTCATCATAAGGGCACAAATTAACAATAAGTTTGAAGTGTGATGCTAAGGGTGTACAAACCGGTTTGGCATCCTTTATATTGAACATGTATAACACCTTTTCAATATATTTTTCTTGTGACAAGCATAACTTTCTGTTCTTTCTATTACATATAATCCTCGTGTCCAATATCTGTTGTGTTAGACCCAGATATTTCATTGCTCAAGTCCTTCTTCAACTTATTAGTCATGTTCTTATCATGCCCCATCTAGTTCTTATCATGTTCTAATTGATTACAAGAGTTACATAAGTTTTGTAAAATTAATAAGCAAGGGGTTTTAATTGGATTTGCAACAGGATTTTTAATTTATGAAACTTGGTAAAGCACATTCACACAAAATTACCTATAGGAAATTTAATTTATTTCTAGTAAAACACATTGACATAAATCCCTTATTTGTCTTTTTGTTGGCATGAAACCACAAACTTGGCTCATGCAACAATAGCACGAGCTAAAGCTATGGTTTCATTATATGAAACCTAATTGCCAAATGCTAGACAACATAGACTTAATGTAAAAATATTTACAATTTTTGGCATGCCATTGAGAAAATGATCAAATATATATATATATATATATATATATATATATATGAAACACATTTTTATAAAAACCTTCTTGCTATTGTCATAAAGTTTAATGTAGACACAAATTCTATTTTTATTTTAATAGCCACGTACCATAAATTAACTACTTTTTGCATCTGAGATTGCATTTTGAAAGAGTTTATAATCTCTTTCAATATAGTTTTGATTTGATTGGAGTTCTAGCATTCAATACTAGACTCTGGTAGATGATTACATAGTGCAAAGGACAATGCATTCTTTCTTCAGGAGACCAATTTTTCTATTTCATTGAAACTATTCATACTACATTTCAAAGGTGTGCACTCACAATCTAAAATACATCTTAGATTTTTTTTGGCTCTTCAACGAAGTCATAATTCAATGGAAAGTGGTTGCAGCCGTTGGACTTTGTAATTATAGAAGCTAGGCGCCATGTAATCATGATACTTTTCAACTTGTTAATAATTTTGATGCATATGGTGGAAAGGGCTAGTATGTTTAGTGGGCTCATAATGCTAGGCTAGATGATGCTTGTGATTCTTGCATTAGGGTTTTTCTATATCGGGGGAGGGAGGGTTGGAGAGGAAACTATAGTAGTATAGTGTAGCAATGGGGACGGTGATAAAAGAAGAGAGGAAGGGAGTGGGGATGATGTTAAGATCCCACAAGAACCACAGGAAGGGGCCTTTGGTGAAAGGGTGATCAAAGCAGAGAGGAATAGAGCGAGGTCGGTGTTCAAATCCCACACGCACCACAGGAAGGGACTTGCACACTTTGGCAACCTTGACTACGAAGAGTGTAATGGCTACATCAAGGCATTGTCTCTGATGATATCCATTACCAAAGGTGGGGTGCCCCTCTTTTGAGGGTGACTTTCAGGAACCCCTTCCACTACAGTAACCAAAAGGAGATTTTCATCATAGCCGAGGGTATGTATACAGGTTAGTTCATTTATGGTGGTAAGGAGGCCAATCTTTGATATTCGGTCTTGGAAACATGGCTCACAGACCTGCGTCCTATTATGTACCTATTCTCATTCCCATCCTAAGACTTAATATTCAATGATGCTATGTTATCTGAGACATGACTAGAATACCTGTTTTTTGTTATGTTTTTATTTGCATTCATGTTTTGAGATTTGGTAAATGGATAGGAGATATGTTTGTTAATATGTCACAGTTGTGATTCCCATATGGAGATTTAAAATTACATGAGAACATTCATTCAAATTGATAGCATAATGTAACAAATTACAACACCGTTGACTAAATAGAATTCAATGCTTAAAAAAAGAGAGTAGAGTATAACAATAGTTTGCATTGGAGGTTTTTCAAAAAACTTCGACTAAACATAATTCAATGCTTTTAAAACTATTTAGTAGGCAAAAATTGAAATTGACACATAGGAGGACAGAAAAAAAAATTTGCAGACAGTGTTTTAAAACATTTTTGTCACTACGAGCAAAAAAGGGAATTCCTCTGCTTGACATGAATGTTTTACAGTATGAATATTTTTTTTGGCTGAACATAGTGATGTTCATTGTTCCTTTAGCATTGACATTTACGGTCTATAATAACCTAATGTATTGTTTTAGCACTTTTATCATCCCTACATGAGGAAAAAAATGGTACAAAGTTCTTTTAATGTTTGCATAAATAGAAAAATGAGCATTTTGTATATGACTAAAAACTAAAGGCGAGAGAAAGGGGATCATACTTGAGGAGAGGAGAAAGTTGCTAATTGGAACATTGCATTATTCTATTTTGTTTGTTGTTGTTGTCAGCATCTAGAATCTCATTGTTTCCATTGGGAGTGAAAAGACCATGTATCTGTAAATTCTAGAGCATATAAATTGTTGCCTTTTTGTTTTTGTTTTTTTGTTTCTCTGCAGGTATTCTTGGTAAGACATATTAGCTAATTCAGGTAGTAATTACTTTAGAACTAGCCTATTTCTAAAAAAACATTGTAGATTGTCGTTATCGGGAGTTCTTATACTGTAATTGATAAAATGTAGAAAGAGAAAAGGGGCTTTTTGTTTGCACTTAAAACAAAATATTGAAAGATCATCTATCACTATAGATGTTAACATTGGGAAACTGCATATTGCACAAACATGTTCAAATAATCTTGAGTGTGCATTTGCAATGACAAGTATTCCTTGCAGCTTTTAGAGAAGAAGACTAGTTAACAAATTTGTAATAAAAAATAAGTAATTGTCATATGAAACATAAGTAGGTCACTGAGTATGTAGTTATTTGAATCTGTTTGTCAATTATTTTTTTGAGGTCTTGTTGTATCTCAATATTCAAATGCGTAATGAATGTGGTATGCATTGTACACATTTTCTTTCCTTCATATATTTTCTTTTTGTTACATTTTTGAAGAGCATAGTCGAAATATATCCAGTTTACAACCATTGTTCCATTTCATTCTAGATAGGTGCAAAGTTTTTGTTTTCGAATAACTGTAGCTGTAGTATAAAGCACCCAAAAAACAATGTAATTTTTCAAATTGCATATACACAATAAGATGAAATGTGTAAGACTAATAGATGAGTGGTGCAAGGATGAGCATGTTACGGATGCATTTTCCTCTTTAGAGCTTTTGTCTTTAATTTGCAATGTATATTGCATTTCAACTTTTGGCACTGTTGTTACAAGTGTTGCAACTAGGAATGTTTCTATGATTTTTTGCAATTGTTTTTTTTGCTGAATTGGGAACAAATTTGTATTTTGCATAAACCGTGTTAATATTTTATACAGTACTTGTGTTGTCTAACAATAGAATGTGACTGCAATTTCTTTTCCTGACAAGATATTCTAACTGTGTTTTTCAATTAGGTCACTTGGAACAACCATTGTGACTGTCATCAATCCTTCTTGATCAGTCAAATTGGAATGCATTATTTGAAGACTTTTTATTGCTTTGCCCAGAAATGTGGTGTATACTACCATGGCATCACCATGAAATATTTTCTAATATTTGCGGATGTCCAGTTCTTCAATTAATATCAGAATCATTTGCAATGCATTTGGGCTTTGCCAAATCATGCAAATTAGAGTCAATTACAACGAGACAATGTTGATATGTATATGGCAGATGTGACAAATGCACATATGGCAGATGTGACAGATGCACATAAGTAATATACATAGATTGACTTGTCTTCCTGCTTCTTTATGTAGTTATTTTCCTTGTTCTGATGTGGTGTATTTTTGTTGTTCAAAACCACAATTTTTTTGTTACAATGCAAACGACAATGGGAAGAAAAAATGTAATTAGTAATAATGGATAAATGCTAACTAGTATACATATAAAAATAAGGAACAAAAGACAAGTAGAGATGACATTTCTAAATAATTTCCTTTTCGATTTTTGCTTGTTGCATCTTTGACCCATTTTACTTCTATAGTAGAAAGGTAATTGCATTAGAAGCTTTCTTTGCATATGCATTAAATGGATGCTTGAAAAAGGACATTAGTAAATGGTTAAACTTCAATGTAAACAAAAAGCAGGAAAATGACCTAGTTGCAAATATGGAAAGTGTTCAAAATGTTTTATGGTTCATTTTCATATATATGGTCCATTATGAAACAAATTGTGTCATGGTTTGACCAATATGTATCTATCTTGTAGATCTTGTAGCTATGTTTTATGTTAGACCATACATGATCAATGAGTGATGTGTGCAAATAGGAATTTGTATCTAGAAGGAAACGAATATTGTGGCTATGCATATAGTCTATTAGTGTTTTTGTTCTATTGTTGCTTTGACGCATGTTAAGATTGAAATCTCGTATAATGAGTATTGGTTCACCAATAGATATATTGTACAATGTTTCTTCAATAATACTTAGTATATTTGGCAATGTAGCATAGGGTGCTACATAGACATCGACAATTTTGATCTGCATTCCCTATAGAATGATGTTTGTTTTTTGTGCTTTTACATTATCTTGTTCAAACTGCATATGTTCAAAGATTGTTATGTTTTGTTTGAAGCATATCAATAACCTATATTTACTATGGTTAGATATGCAAGTGAAGGCTTTGAACTTTTGTTGCAGTGTATCTTGTTTCAAATGTGTCTTATAAACACAAAATGTCAGCGTCCATTAAATCATAGTCATTGAGTACATCGTTGATATGGGTTTCTAGGTTACGAGTGTTTAAAGACAAAATTGATGTGCATGGATGTGTGTGCAAAGACTGATATTTGTAATCCAATTCCCATGTTGCATTTTGTCGTAGACGGTCCATTTCAGTTGCTATTTTTGTTTAACTTTGAAGGTTTTTTTTTTTTCTATAAAGGTTTTAACAGGAACAAATATTGCATGTTCTTAACACGAGACAAGGCTGTGTAGACTAATCCATGAGTCTGTTTCTAGTAGGATCAAATGCAATGTTGTCTAGTGTGAGGCCTTATGACCTATGTATTGTGTGTGCACATGCTAATTGAACATGGAATTGATTTCATATTTTGATATAGCATGTCTTTGTTGATGGTGTTATTGGATTTTCTTTTTGGAATAGAGGGATCAAATCTTTGGAAATGCCTTCACTATATAATCTAGCCAATTTTCTTTCTTGGAAATCTCCTATGTTTATATCGGAAAAATTGATCCATATGAAATCAATATCATTTGTTTTTGTATAGGCTTTAATGATTCCATATGCTCCATTGACAAGGCCATCTTGTGAATCATAATTGCTAGCATAGATTTCATCTAACATATTTAATTTCATGACTATTTCTAGAGGCAATGTTTTTGTATGTTTATGTGAAGGAAAAACGTCATGGTTTTCTTCTTCTTGGTCAATTGCATTGATGACAATTTCGTCAGTGGGAACAATAGGCAACATTTTCTTGTTGTGCAAAGCAACATCTTTATTTTTATATGAGAGAGAGGGGAAAGTAGGGTCAATATGTGCAAGCATAACAAAATTTTTGTTCAAATGTATCAGATCATTTTTTGCTGAAGTGTTTGTTTGCATTCTATTTAAGATTGAGATGAATTTATCATCTGTTTGATGCATTGTAATATGCAATTCATAGAATTTTACATTTTCGTTTTGAAATTCATATGAGACTAGTTGTTTGTTCAGAATAGGTTTTTTAAAAATTATGGAGTCTTGTATAGGATGTGCTTGATAGAGGTTGCCACAAAATATAATGTCAACATTTCCAAATTATTTTGTTTGGACATGTTTAATGTTTCTCATTCAATCATCAATGCAAACCAATAAATGAGTTCCTAGAAGGGAAACTTCATCAATGAAAACTAGTCTCAATTCTTGGTAAAGTTTTCCGAGTGCATCTAGTGTTTCATTTCTAAGTGGTGTAGGGAAATACTTGTTAAAAGGCACGATAAGTGCAGAATGGACAATTGTTCCACCTACATTATATGCACCTTTGCCTGTGAATGCTAGTACCAATCCCTTTGGTTTCAAAGGATCAATTGAATAGTGTGCATCAGAAAGTCATATGAGCCTTTAGAATATTTCTTTTGTTGTGAATGTTTTGTTAGTTTTGGCTCTTCCAGTTAGAAATAGATACAATGGTTTGTCCATGTTCATTTTTTATTCATTGCAATGTATTTGATAATTTCTTTCTGCTCCCTATTGATCATTCTTCTTATCTTGCGATATTCAACCTTCTCAATTAGAAATGGATGTTCAGACAAAAGGAATCCAATATTCAATTGTATTTTTATTTCATATTGATGGGAACATTGCAAGTCTATTTCCAAATCATATTTTTCGCTGAGATGTTCAAAGGTTTTCTTTTTTTATTATTATTATATTACGAGAATCCATGGTATTGTTCTAGATTTCATGAATTGCATTCTCTAGAATTCCCCATAGTGGGTTGATGTTTTTATGTGAATTAGATTCATTTATTTTTCATGTAATATGTAAGTGGCTTCCCATGGTTCCAAGTATTGTTTCAATGCATTTTTAGTTTTTCAAATGGGACATAGCAAAAGCTTTTCCGTGCAATAGTTTTCATATGCAATGCGCTTCTTGTATTCGATCAATCATATTACCTTTAGTTTCCTTATTTTTGTAATGGGTGTGCCATTTTGGTTGTACCTTGATGCAAATTCAGCAAGACATACATGCTTTATAGCACCAGGTTTAGAAATGTAATAATAAATAATGGAATTGCACGACATTTTCGAAATTGTCATTTTCCCGTCTTAGCAAGAGTGATGGTTTGAGGATAAATTTGCATTCATCTATTGGTCTCGTATTTATAAATATGCATTCTCATGAACTATGATTCAATGGTAGAGAAAGTGTTATATGAACTGCTTGTGGTGTCAATATTTGTTGCATATTAAGTAAAGCATTTCCCAATGAATGTACAATTTCAATAGCACTTACTTTTCTCTTTTCATGTTCTCTTATTATTTTAAATGAATTTGTCATCGATTTGATAATTTTTTTCATGTAATATGTGCAATATGATGCAGTTGCATATGCATTAAGTACAAATTGGGCATAAGTATTTTCATTCCACAATTGTGGCATGTTCTTTACAAAGTTATTGTTCCAAATGTTAGAAGGTTTTCGTTCTTGTAAGATTATAAGTTGTTTCAGTGTACTTTGTATTGTTACGATGTAATCATCTTCATTTAGATCCATATCATCCAAAAAATTGTCAAAAGTACTATTTCTATCATATTTTTTGGTTTACATGATATCATATAATAACTTTACTTTTCGTTCATTCTGTCATTCACTAAGTCAATTAGTTCAAGTACTTTTGTGCTTCTCATGGGTGACATTGGAAAATTGTATCTACAATGTGAGCTCTTTCTCTTTTTACAACTTTTTGTATGATGTATTTTTGCAAGCTCTGGATCAAGGTGGTCTATGTTACAAGCCAAATAACTATCACCAAAGTTTTCAATGTCACTATTACTATTGGCTCCATATATTGGTGCATTTTCTACCCATATCAACCCATGTTCATGTTCGCTTACTCTATTTCAAAACTTAGTTACAAAGTCGTAATCTACTATGTTTCCAAAGAATGTTTTATCTTGAGATATCATTTTCTTTAATGCATTAATTCTATGCATATAATAATGACTACATGTTAGTGCATTTTTCCTTATTAGATAATCAACATTACAGTCTTATATTGTTTCAATATGTTTTGTTTTTCTTCTTTTGTCATGTAATTTGGTCAATGTGTTGACTAATGGATCCCAACAATGTTTAGCACTTGTAAATGTGACAAAGAAAGTTGGAAAATATATTTTTCTTTATTTATTGCAAGAAATCAGGAGAAATTCTTATGTGTTTGAAATCCATGTAACTAATGTCACTTCCAAGAATCTTGTCCAAGTTGGGATTGTATTTAACATCTTTGGCTCATAACTTTGTTACTTTTAATTTTCCTTTTTTGATTCTTATTGAAATGCATGAAAAGAAATTTTAAACTATTAATCACAATGTTTTGAAAAACAAATTAGTTGTGAGGTAAGAGAAATTAGAACTATAGTGCATTATTTCCCGTTACACAATTTTTGGTAGTGGAATATTTCTACAATGTCACTATCACATGGGTCTCCAAAGAAAGGTATGTAAATTTCATGTCCTCTGAATATTTGTCTCTAAAAATTCCAAGGGGCCATTTTCCTACAGCTAGTGCAACCTCAATCAACTTGTTCTTACAAATCATGGATGCATTGGGACCCTCTGTATCCATGTAACAACATTTTAGTTGGTGTTCATTCTCTGAGTCCTTGGTTGTTTCATTTTTGTCTTCAATGTCTATATCTTTAGTTAGAGCTTTTAAAGCAGTTGATTGTAGAATGTTATTCCAATCTCTATTTATGCTTATGTTTTCAACTTTATAAAGGTATCGAGAATACATTCTCTTAATTCCTTCATAACATTGTGCATGAAAAAATTTCCTATTTGAAATTTATTTTTATATTCCAATTATCTTTTCAATTTATACAATGGTTGTTGTTGTGTCCTTCATATATTGTGGCAATATATTTTGGACAATGTCTATTTGGATAGGAACATTGATAATCATGTATGTTAATCCCATTTGTGAGCATTTATAGCCTCTTTTTCTTATTTCTGCAAATGCAATTCTCAATGCAACGAGATTTTCTTCAAGTTCTAAGAGTGTGGTTACAATTTGTAATGGTTTGTTCCATCTAATCCTCTCCAGAACAAAAAATTGTGGCAATTTTCCATTTTTGAGGTGCTCTTTTGTAAACTTTGCATATTACTCTTGTAAAAATAATTTTATGGCTATCGGATAAATCTACATATGTTTGTTCTATGGCTTGTCAAATGTTTACCATATTCTTTTGAAATTGTAGTTGTTTACATATTGGACATTTCTTTTCAGGTGTGTCTTCTATCTTGGCTAGGTAAATTGTCAAGGGATATTTATTGGACAAGCAACAATGTTGAGTTTGCAATTTTTCTTTGCATTATTGTTGATGTTTTTTTGTTTCTAAACACAGTGGTTGTTTTAATCTATGGACATTGATCTTATTTTTTATGTGTTTTTGTTGGAACCATGGTACATTGCAATGTATCTTGATGCCTATGTTCATTTGCTGGCATAGGTCCATGTTCCATATGCAAGGAGGTTGTTCCTATTGGTGGTATTTTATAGTGTACATTGTACCTATTGTTATGTTCATCTAATGGAAAATGTGCATAATGATTATGCAATGTATCTACTCGAAGTGACACTAAGCTGTATGTTTGGCTTGAACAATTTTTGCATTGGAAAGAATCAACAATGCTTCTAGTTAGAAAGGACCACTCTTGTATGTTCACTTTGAATATTATGGTTGCCCATTGCAAACAAAATGTCACACCTTCAACCCCTCCTTTTTCATATGGCATCGCCATATTAATAAGGTATGCTTGTTAATTTGCAACTCTTTTTTGACTTTTTTATGACATCATTTGATGTATGTTTTTGTAAACAATGCATTACACATTATCGAATTGCAAAATGATTAGACAATGTAATGTCTCAAGGATCCTGTACCAAAGTTAGGCGTCATCAAATACAAAGTGAAAAGAGCATGTGATCTCCACAAATGGATATAGTATTTTTCGCCTTATGTGATTCATGGGATTACATTTTTTCATTCATTGTTTTGAAATAGATTTGTATATCTTTGCAAGAAGGAGAAAAGTATTCATTGCATGATACAATGCTTTGTAGAACTGTCGAACTCAGAATATGAAGTTCAGGCTAACCTGTGGGTAGCATTCTAAGGAACAGAAAAGTAAAATGGAGACACTTTTATTTCAAAATGTGAAAACAGATTGAGATTGTGAAGCCTATTTTTTCGCCCAAAAGTTTTTCACCGAAAAGAATCCAAGAATTTTGTTGAAGCCTAATTTTTCGCCCAAAAGTTTTTCATCGAAACTATTATTATAATAGGGAATTTTGGCAAATCCAAGATTCTCGTTGAAACCCCAGCGAAAAGCAAAAAACCTATGATCTCAGATAATGTTGTCAAGTCCAAGATTCTTGCTGACTTTTCACTGATAAAGAATTGTCAACCGAAAAAATCGATCAACCCAAACTATGGAATCAAATTTTCCTACAGATAAAAAGCGATATTACAAATCAAATGAAATGTGTTTAGGATTTGAAAAACCATAGAATATCACAAATCGACAAATAGGGATTTAAAAACCATGGATTAGGGAAACAATCAAAGTGAAAGTGAGAGGATATTTTATTGTAAAGATATCATTTGTGAGAAAAATGTTTACATGGATAAATACAAAAGTCACATTCATTATTTTTAATCTCAACTTTCAAATATCCAATGAATATTAAGTCACATTCATTATTTTTAATCTGAACTTTCAAATATCCCATGAATATTAAAGTATGTAACAAATGGGTCCACACTTATCTTGACCGAGTGCACATTGGAAGGCTAAGAGTGTTTTGTGATTGGTAGTAATGAATCCGAGATGAAACGGCCAAGGACCACTATGACAAGTATTAGGTTCTTGATTAATACCCGAAATCTTGGGTTAGGATAAGTCTCAATTTCAAGTATGATTTTATAGTTTTAATTTACAAAAAGAATTATCATGTTTTATGTGTACAACTCAAAATTGAATTTTTCAAGTTTTTTAACTTTTTAATTTGGCTTAATTCAAAGTTATCAAGGAGATTTGACCTAGTAACCTAATTTTCTAATTTGGCTTAACTCAAAGGGACTTGAGTCTCATTATTTCACTAATTATGTCTAAGAATAACTTTCTAATTTGGCCTAACTCAACGACATCAAAGAGATTTTACCTAGTGACCTAACTTTCTAATTTGGCCTAACTCAAGGGGGGCTGGAGTCTAATTATTTCACTAATTATGTCTCAGCCAAAGTCTTCCATGTCTTCTAACTTTCCAATTTGTCCTAACTCAAGGGTGAATTTTCCAAGTCTTCTAACTTTCTAATTTGGCCTAACTCAAGGGCATCAAGGAGATTTGACCTAGTGGCCTAACTTTCTAGTTTGACTTAACTCAAGGGGGACTTGAGTTTAATTATTTCACTAATTATGTCTCAGTCGAAGTGTTCCAAGTCTTCTAACTTACCAATTTGGCCTAACTCAAGGGCAAATTTTCAAGTCTACTAAGTTTCTAATTTGGCATAACTCAAGGGCATCAAGGAGATTTGACCTAGTGACCTAACTTTCTCATTTGGCCTAACTCAAGGGGGACTTGAGCCTCATTGTTTCACTAATTATGTTTAAGTCGAAGTTTTCCAAGTCTTCTAACTTTCCAATTTGGCAAAACTCAAGGGCATAAAGGAGATTTGACCTCGTGACCTAACTTTCTAATTTGACCTAACTCAAGGGCATCAAGGATATTTGACACCATGGCTTCTTGATTGGAAAAATTAGTAATGGGAATTCAACCAACTAAACTAACCTTAAATATTTGCATAAAATAAATCTTACACATGAAATAGATAACTTGTGTAGATCGATAGATTTAACGACATTGTTTTCTTTTGCGTAGTCAATGGAGTAATATTTTATCTAATCCATACACTACAATTTTAAGATCTAGGTTACTTAACAAAAGCCCATTCACAATTTCAAACAATAACATACTCAATTTGATTTTAAAGATGTCTTTGGTGACTGTTGCAATCGCTAGCGACTCCTCTAGGAAAAATATGACATGACAATCATTGTTGCAATAGAAAAGAAAGAAAACCAGTCATAATTACATGCTTTGAAGGCAACCCAGCCATATGTTCTTACAAAATAGTTCCATTAAAAGGAAAGAAAAAAGATAAAAACTATAGTTATTGTGTCAGGTGTTCATGATATCTTCATATGGACTGCAACATCCCTAGCACTTGTCTCATGGATGGCCGCCGATTTGGCATGCTGCTTGTACACATTAACCCAACTCGTAACATACACAACATTTTCTCTCTACAACGACTACTACCATCTTCACCTACACCTTCAGCTTGTAGAATTTGCTAGTCCAATATCCCCTGCTCCTCCTCTTGCTATAGAACCACTGCCCACTCATCCCGCTCTCTGCACATTATTTTCCTACATATCCATCCCATGATGTTAAGACTTACTCTATATTCCACTTCGCATGTCACTCTCTTTTTAGTTACAAGCTCCAGAATCACCACCCCAAAGTTGTATACATCACTCTTTTCGTTCACCTTCAAACCCATGTAGTACTTTGCACATGAATGCTAAAACCAATACTTATACTTATAATACTTGTACTTTGCACATGAATATCATTACCAATACTTATATTATTTGATCAATCAATATTACTTCTACTACTTGAACTACATCTAGGAATTGAATTGATAGGTTTTTTGGGAATACTACACCATACTTTACTGGGGGCAATGTAACCATGACAACCAGTGAAACCAGAAATTGTTAAACCATCCACTCTCGAATCTAATGGATGATAATGACGTAATATTCTCTTGGCTACACCAAAATTGGAAATCTTGGCTCTAAACTCCAAGTCAAGTAATATATTACTTGATTTCACATCTCTATGCAATATTGGAGGACAAAAATCATTATGCAAATAGAACATCCCAAAAGCTACACCAACTGCAATATTTTGTCGCACTGGCCACTCTAATAGTGCCATTGATTCTTATCCATGAAGGCACTCAATCAAAATTCTATTTTGTATGTACTCAAATACTAATAAGTTGAAATCTGATTCTACATTTGAAATAAAACTTAGGAGCTTTAAGATGTTGGCATATTTGATCAAATCCAGGGTCTCAACCTTTGCTTCAAATTCTTTTTTGTTTTTCATAATCTTCTTCACAACCACCTCCTGCCCATTCTGGAGAGTGACCTTGCATACTTTTCGAGATCCTTGAGACCCAATCACATTCCCAAGGAAATGGTAAATACTTTGGAAAGACATGAGGCATTTGTTGACATTTTATTTATGAAAGTAATGTAAATTAGGAAAAAAGGGAGGTAAAAGGTCAAAGGTAGCATGTGAGGAGGAAAATGAAGGAAAATAATGGAAAATGAAGAAAGTAGAGACCTAATTGATAAAAATACTTCTGAGGATCAATTTGTAACCTTTTGTCAATTTAATTTTGGAGCTCTCATTAGTCTCTCTCTCTCTCTCACTCTTGGACACTCAGAGTTTTCTTGGAGCACTTTGGCATTGGATTGAGAAAGGAAAAGAAGACAAGAGGAAGGAAGAAGAAAGCAAGGAAGAGCATGATCAAGAAAGTACAATATGATTCTTTGCAGGTATCGATTTTCGTGTGTGTTTTCCTTACTAGATTTGGCATGCATGGTATTGCATGTGGTTCTTTTGTTGTTATGGCATGGGTTTTTCTAGGTGTAACAATGTTTTCAACCTAGCCTTGCCATTTCCGGATAGCCATGGTGTGATGGGGTTCTCATGTTTTTGTTGAGCTGGATTGCTAGATGGATTCGAAGCTGAGTGAGGTGGATCTCTGAATGATAGAACACATGGCCTAGTAACCCCTGAACCAGACTATGAGTTGTGGTAGAGACGTGTTTTGTGTTGTCTCAATGGGCCTAGGAATCCTCGACCGATGAATGGTGGGATATATGGTAAAGCCTAGAGGCGGTGCTCTCCATCAAGCCTAGTAATCTTGGGATGGGATATGCGGTAAAGCCTGAAGAGTGGGTCTCAGTTTAGGGCCTAATGATCCGGTGTGGATTCCGGTAAAGCTTGAGAGACTAGGAGGCAAGGAAATTCCTCACAGTGTAGGTGGAGAAATCCGGTGGCATCCATGCTTGTTTGGCCTAGTGATCTCGTGGAGATCATGATACAACCAATTATTACATGTTTATTGTGTTGGCCTAGTGATCCTGGATGGATTGCAGTAACACCTGGTTTCTATTGATGAGGGTGAGGAGGTTTAGTGTCGGGATGCTCTGGTTGGTTCTTTTGGTTTGAGTCCCACATTCATGCTTGGAATATGGCACGAAGATGAATGACTGAAGAGATATTTGGCTCAACCATTCTATGGTTGGGTGGAATGTGGTAGTCTCATCTCGAGTTTGATTTTTCATTGATTAATAAGAGGTTCTCTCCTTGATATCTTATGTATAAATGTACTGGTTTATATGTGGAATTTATGGTTGATGTATCCTTGCTATTTATGTTGTTATTATGCGGGTTATAAGCATGTATTATAATAGTGATGATGTATGGCTTCCCTCATGTTTTGATTGGAAAACGAATGAAAAATTTATCTATGACCTAATAGATGACAATGCAGCTAATGACATAAGGGAACAATGCTTCTTAGTGATTCTAAGATAAGTATGAGATCGCTATGGTTAAATCTATTGTTTACACCTGTAGATTACATATTTGTGATATGTTTGACAAAATTCTTTTCATGGTTAGTAAAGGTCGAGTCAAGCCCTTGTTCAAGTAATTGCATTTGTATCATCACCCCTTTGTTATCTTTATAATATGAAGGTGTCATTTAATTCTGGGTAGTGACCTAGGCTTTGGGCCTGAAAAAGTGGCTGAAATCCTGGGGACGCTGGCACAACACTAAGCAAAATAGTCCTTCAACGTTGGTATACCATGCTGTGGGAGTGTCCATAGGGCTATGGACGCTGGCATGCCCATATCATGGGAGTGTCTGAGGGGTTAATTGGTCTAAAAACTCAGTGGTACCTAGGGGGTAGTTCCCTGAGTGGTTGGGATGGTTCTTGAGAGTCCTCTAGCTAATGTGGAAGGTTTGTATGCTGTGTTTCCATCGATTCCACTTCCTTAAGGTCACATAAGAGGTTGAATCCCATCATAGTAGCCTCTCGTCACATGTTTACCCTGATTGGTCGGTTACTTGGATAGATGTGGGAGGAGGGTATTACAGGTTTAATGTTATTCCCTTGGGTTTAAAATGCTTTAGGTTTTTAGTATTAATCCGTTCGGTTTATTAATCACTTAGATTTATAATATTGTTAATCCTAAGGTGTATAATATTAATCTTAGGGCTTGATGTTCATTTTAGGGTTTATATTATTTACTTTCGGGATTATATCCCTTAGGTTTAGAATATTAATTTATTATGTTTAATGCCATTCTATTGGGTTTATAATCCCTTGGGTTTATTAGTCCGTTGCCTTTATTTTTTTTTTCTATGTAAAGGCTATTCTATTAGATTAAAAAGAGAAAAAATATGTACAAAGAGGTTTGAACCTCTGAGGGGACCGTAGCCAGCCCTCTGTCAAAAAACCTGTGCAGATATTGCTGTTCCTTCTGCTTACAAAAATGGTAGTCATAACTTTAAACCCTGAACAAACCTATATAGAGTTGAAGCTAAACAGTACATTACTCTTCAGAGAGAGCTCCCATACTACTGATTACTATCCTATTACAAAAAGGAAATCCAAAATAAAGTCCATGAGGTACCATGCGCACTGAGAATAACCACAAGATCCTGAAAACCGAAAACTGATATACCGTCCTGAAGCTGAAGGCAAATGGAATTAGACCTGCTCAGGCTCACCTGTATCCTTATCATTGACCTGGTCCGGTAAGCGCTCCCAGGTAACCATCACCTCGTCTTCGGCTTCCATCAACTTGCCATCCGGCGGAGGCACAAGGTGCAGGACACTTTCGTATAGGAGAGTTCAGTTGAGTGCCAGCCTCTTCCTGATTATCCTCTTCGTGCACCGCAGCAGAAACCTTGAGGACAACATCCGCCAAACTACTCTGAGAGGCACTAGCATTCTGAGAAGGCGACTGTTCCTTGGGATCTTCATCTAAGCTGGCAAGCTCGTCTTCTTCCTCCGAGAAGATGACCGTGATTATGGCAGAGATGAGCGGTCTGTTGAGCCTGCTTTTGAATTTGAACCTGGATGTATGAAGAGAGCTATTAAGGGAGGGACCAGAATCATCTGAGGGCGGAGAGGAAGGCGAGGCAGTGGCTAATGGTGAAATACGACGAGGTGCAGAGCTCCCACGCCCCCGCGGCCCTCCCCTGGACCCCGAATTTCTCCCGCGCCTGGGAATGCCCCGACGACGGGCCATAATCGAATATAACAACGGAGAGATGAAACTAAGGGACGAAGGGTAAGGGAAAAACAACTGACAGACTAATAGGACCCAAAGTGAGAACCAGACTGAAATATGAAAGACACAGACTCCAAGCTCACGTAAGATAGACCCAACTTCCAGACAATACCCAACCACGACTGAGTGAACCCAATTCCCAACCCAGACACCTACAGCAGGGACAGAGACCAAAATCCTTACAGAGATAATGCCGAAGACTGACCTGAGACACCAGACACAAAAGGCAGAAATTAACGAAGAGCGCCCAACACCTTCGAAGAGATTCAGGGTTGTATTCCTGAGACTAACCAACAGAGAACTGTTAAGAGACCATGAAGACTTCCCAGTTCTCTGGATAGCACTGAGACTTTGAAACCAAGACCACCAGAGGAGACCTCTGCTTGCAAAGATCGGACATACAACGATGCTTCCGGCAAGAACCAGAACAAATGAAACCTGGAGAATGCGCGCCATCCTGTTAACCTCCAGCTGCGTACCTCGAGCTTGTGGCTGCATTAATGACGATTAATTGCCTGCCTTAAACTGACTTACCTTGCGTGTGTGCTTGCCAGTTGCCGGCTGCGCATACATAGGGATTAACATCTATTGAAGACACCCGCATCCGGGTAGTCCGTTGCCTTTATTATATCAATTGTTTGGGTTTATTAATCTAAGGGTTCTTATTCCAAGGGTATAATATTATTCATAAGGTTTATAATATTAATCCAATGGTTTAATTTAAATCTCTTGGGTTTATAACCACTTCAGTTTATAATACAAATTCCTTGGATTTATTGTCCCTTGAGTTTTTAATATTCATCCCTTGGGTTTATTAATCACTCACATTTAAAATGTTAATCCTAAGATTTATAATATTAATCTTAGGGTTTAATGTTTATTTTAGGGTTTATATTATTTATCTTAGTGTTTATATTATTTATCTTAATGCTTATATCTCTTTGGTTTATAATATTAATTCATTGTGTTTAATATTATTCCCCTGGGTTTGTATTTCCTTGTGTTTATTAGTCCCTTGCCTTTATGATATCAATTCCTTGTGTTTATTAATTTAAGGATTCATATTCTCAGGGTATAATTTTATTTATAAAGTTATATTATATGAATCCTTGGGTTTATTAATTTAAGGATTCATATTTCTAGGGTATAAAATTATTTTTAAAGTTTATAATATTAATCCCAGGGTTTAATTTAAATCTCTTGGCTTTATAATCCATCGTTTATACTACAAATTCATTAGGTTTATCATCCTTTGGGTTTTTAATATTGATCCCTTGGGTTTATTAATCGCTTAGGTTTATAATGTTAATCCTAAAGCTTATAATATTAATTTTAGGGTTTATAATATTAACCTTAGGGTTTAATTTTTATTTTAGGGTTTATCATATTTACCTTAGGGTTTATAATATTATTTCCTTGCCTTTAATATTATTCCCCTAAGTTTATAATCCCTTGATTTATAATACTTTTTTTAAAGTTTATTAATATCTTGGGTTTATACTATTAATCCATTTAGTTTATCAACAATTATTATAATTAATAAAATAATTTTTAATATAAATATTTCTATTATTTTTAATTATAAATTATTTATATATTTTCTATTATTTATTAGTTAATTATTTAATTTTAATAATAACAATATGGTTGATATAAACTTATCCACTTATCAATTATATTTATTAATATAATTGTACATATTATTGATATATGCATTTATGAATATAAATATACTAATCAATACTCAAAAGTCATAATTACTTAATATTTAATAAAAAAATATGACACTAATCTCATAATAGTTTACTTTATTATAAGATTCAACCTTCATATACCCAAAAAAAAGAAAAAAGAAAAAAAGAAGAAGCAAGTTCAACCTCATATCCTTTTATTCCGTTCTATTTATTTTATTGAGAATATTACTCTTATTTATTTTATTGCCATCATAAATGTATACAACTCGTACCCTTGATGAAAAGAAAAGATTAACCTACTCTATTCAATAATCAGATATCTGAAACTTCTTCCCTTTGGATCATTTACCAACTCATAATCAAGACAATATGCTTTATTCAATATTCAGAAATTTAGGACTCCTCTTTGAATCAACCCAATTAATTCATGAATATCGGACATGGATCTCCATTACAATTACCTCATGTCTCGGAAAAAAAAAAGTTCCATCACATATTTAGGACTCCTCTTTGAATCAACCCAATTAATTCATGAATATCGGACATGGATCTCCATTACAATTACCTCATGTCTCGGAAAAAAAAAAGTTCCATCACATATTGTTTCACTGAAAATATTCAATACTCCAAGGAAAACAAAAACCACCCTTATTCAATATTAAAAAATTATGGAACTACTTCCGCTGAGAACATAGTGAATGAATATTGGTCAAGATCAAACCACTCAATGCAACATGTGACACTGACCCAATAACAATTTAGACTCATGGCTACGTGAAAAATAGTTCTACTTATTATCCTCTAATTCATGTGTGTTTCACTGAATATCTCTTACTCAAAATAATAAGAAAATTTCAGAAATCTTGATTCCATTGCATTGTAAACTTCAAAATAATAAGAAAATGTCAGAAATCCTGATGCCACGCCATTGTAAACAAAAAAAAACTAAGTAACCTAATTAATTTAGGTTTATTACATTAATTTTTTTTATTATATTAATTTCTAAGCGGAAAATTAACATGATTATGTTTAAACCATAGTTATCAAATCCAATTAAACTGATCAAAAATAAATTAAAATATTTGGAGATTCGATTTGGTTCAGTTTAATGGGGTAATTCAAAATTTGGTATAGATTAATTTTTCAACTTATAGTTTTCAAACTAGGGAAAATTTTAAGAACCACCCTAAATTTATATGTATAATAAATGAGCTAATCCCCATGATACCTAAGAAAAATGGGAGGTGATTTTATCAATAATATAATATGTATATATAGTTTTTTTGGCGAATCTCTCACCAGATTATATTATCTTGTACAGTGATGGAGAATATTTCACTGAATTATAAAATCTTGTAAGATATTGGCAAATATTTTACTAATAATAAAACATTGTGAAGTCTTAGGCGAATGTTTTGTTAAAATATGAAACCATATATGATAATAAGAAAACATATTCATTAAATTGTAATATACTAATATACATGTTTGGAAAAAAGAAACATATTTTCTCTTCCTACAAACAATGTTCCAAGTTTCAAGTTTCAGTGGCCATGTTTGTCAAGGTTCTTACAATACACTCTTTCATATCCTTCTATTCGTTTTGATAATATTCCACAACAAAGTTCTTGTAGGTGTTGATATTGACAACGAGTTGTGTCAAGGTAGGAGAGATTAATCTTTTCTCTAAAACTTTTGTCAAACTACCACTTTTTTCAAGTTATCAAATTTCTTTCTTATTCCATAGACTCTAACTGCGAGATAAAAAAAACAGTTCAAGTTTGTTTACCCTAAAACACCAACAAGTAGCATGCCCCAACTATATTATATAAGAAAGTATTAGGTATCCCAAAGACTTGAAGGGATCTAATTGAAAGAAGTGACCATTGTGAGAATCCGTCCAATCAATATATGAATATATAAATGTAGATTTATTATTATTTTAATTGGAAATCTTCAATTAAATAATAAAATTTAATTACGTCTCTCCCAATCTAAATTGCTTATTAGCATAATTCACTACCCTCATAGGTCTAGCATTTTTTAACAATGTTGTAACATGTAGATAAATTTCCTTTTTGGTGAACAATCTCCACCTTTTAGGAAAATATGGTGCAGTGGCTCCAACCCCTACAGATCATTAGGACAAACTAAGAATAACACATAAGATGAAAGGTTATACAAACCAACTTCTTTTTCAAACAACTAATCCAACATCAATACCTAAACTTTTTCATGAAGATATCATATTGAGAATGTTTGAAAAATGGTGAGAAATCTTCAGCGAGGGTGATGCGGAAAGAGTGCTAAGGTTTCATTGTTTTGAATTTTTTTGTTAAATCAGAAAAAGTTAAAAACCAATATTAATGGAGATATTGGTATTTTTTACTAAATTTTGTGAAGTGACTAAATGTAGCTTTAACCATTCACTTTAAGATGTTTTTACAATATAATTTCCTAAGTCTATTTAATATCTTCATTATCATAAAAACCAACCTATATCCATTTTAACTCCACATCTACCACTTTTAAGGGGATGAAACCTCTGAGCACTTGGTAGACCCAGAATTAAGATGGATCTAAGATGATAGAATGGATATAACTCCACATCTACCACTTTTAAGTGGATGAAACCTCTGAGCACTTGGTAGACCCAGAATTAAGATGGATCTAAGATGATAGAATTTCCCCTTTAAATAGTCTATGATCACATGAATACCATGGTATTACTATGGGTTATCATAAACATGGAGCTTAAAAATTACTATTAGTAATTTATAAAAATTAATAAAATTAATAATTGATTTTTATTTTATTTTTTATTTTAACTAAGTTAAAATGTTTAACATATATTAAATTACAACATCCATTTTTACTCTTGATCCACCAAGCCTTGGGAGGGATCAATTTTTTTTTCACTCTATGCTAGTTTGCATATCCCTCTCGGGTCTTAGTAGATCCAGAGTAAAGATGGATCTATGCTGGTTAATTCCCCCATTTAAATAAGCTACATTCCATGTGAATACCATGGGTCTATGCTAGTTTGTATATCCCTCTCGGGTCTTAGTAGATCCAGAGTAAAGATGGATCTATGCTGGTTAATTCCCCCATTTAAATAAGCTACATTCCACGTGAATACCATGGGTCAATACCATGTGCCATTTTTATTTTTATTAATAATAATGTTTTTTGCATATATTAATAAAAATCTAGCCCATCTTATTTGGCCCATAGTATTTTGTCCATAGGTTTCACCTAAATATAACACATTTTTGAGTGTTGGTAAATATAAGGTGACTTATGGAGTAAATATAAAAAAATAAAATTATTTGTTTACCATACCTCTCGTTTATTTATATTTTTATTAATTTACCATACCTCTTTTACAAATATGGTATTTGGCCCATAGGATTCAGTTAACTTTTGAGCCTTCATAAATAGAAAGAGGGTTATGGACTAAATATAAAAAGAGGTTTTATTTATTTGCCATACGTCTAGTTTATTTATATTTTTATTTATTTACCATATATTTTGAGTAGGTATAAAAAGAGGTTTTATTTATATTTTTATTTGTTTACACACTTGCGCATGTATATAGGTGACTTATGGAGTAAATATAAAAAATGTTTTATTTATTTACCATACCTCTCATTTATTTATATTTTTATTAATTTACCATACTTCTTTTATAAATATGGTATTTGGCGAATAGGATTCACCTAAATAAAATTTACTTTTGAAAATCAGGGCAAATGGAAGGTTGTAACTCCTAATTTCAAGGGCTAAATTGACCTTTTTTAACCTCTCCTGAAAAATAAGGTGGGCTATTTGAGGCAATTTGTAAAAATGTATTATAATACAAAATATTTGCCCACTAAAAATTTAAAACTCTTTAATTTCGCCCCTAAAATTTTCCATGTTTGAAACAACGTTTGAGATAACAAGATAGCATAAGTGAGCTCTTCCGGGCCTACTTATTTTTCCAACATTGTACCGATCATGAGATGACATAGATTAACGATCAAAGAATAGTATTTTGATTTTTATATAATGTAATTTATCAAAGTAAATTTCTTATTTAAAGGGTTAACTAATTTAAATATAGTTTATGATTAAATATTGATAGGTTATAACATTAATGGAATTTTTAATTATAAATTTAAATAATTAAATTGTAATATTAACATTGTGGTGTTTTGATATATATGATTATATTTAATATATGATCACATTCTTAACATAAAATTAATTGGTAATTTGGTATTAATATTGTTTTGAATAAGAATTTTATGGTTAGGAATTGGAATTTTTTTCATAATGTTTAGTGTATATTTGACATTATATAATTTAGATATAATGAATACATAAATTCTTGTAATATATTATTACGATGTAAAACTAAATCATTGCCACTAATTTTTTATAAAGAGTTTTTGAAATTTTCAAATATTATCACTAGCCTAGTCCAAGTCTAAACACTGATAACTGAAACGCAAAGGCCATTCTGAACATGGCCTGGTAGGTGAAACTTCGGGAAAATTCAAAATTTTACTCTTCAAAAAATAATTTTTAAACAGTGTCAGTGTAACGCTCAAGAGACCATGTAAGGTTTAATCACATCGCTCTCTATCAATTTATCAGATGATGAATATTCTTCCCCGATGTAATCTCGTGTATTGATTAAAACAAACATAATACCCGTGAGTTGAAATAAGTACCCTATAGGCATAATTATGTAATTAAAAGTCATGTATGATTGGAAAACTTTCTAAACAATAGTTATAATAAGTTGCCACTGAGATGAACAACAGTCGAATTCAGAATATGAAGCTGCAGGCACACTAAGTAACACAAGGTAAAATGCTGACAGTGTTTTATTTCAAAATGTGAAGACAGATTGAGGTATCTATATAAACCTACTTTTTCGCACAAAAGTTTTTCAACGAAAAAATTCCTAGATTCTGGTTGAAACCTATTTTTTCGCCCAAAAAGTATTTCATCGAAAATATTATTATAACAGGGAATTTTGGCAAATCGACGATTCTCCTTGAAACCTATTTTTTCGCACGATATTTTAGAGCAAAAAACAAAAAGAGCATTATCGCAGAGAACTTTGTCAATCCAAGACTCATACTGACTTTTCACTGAAAAATAAAAATTCCCAACCGAAAAAATCGATCAATCCAAACTATGGAATCAAATTTTCGTACGGATAAAAAGGGAGATTACAAATCAAATGAAATGTGTTTGGGATTTGAAAAACCAAAGAATATCACAAATCGACAAATAGGGATTTAAAAACCATGAATCAGAAAGTGAAGGTGAGACAACATATTATATTGCATTGTTATACGGGAATTGTTTTTAAGAGTTGGGATATTTGTTCTAATGATTTCAGCGCTCTGGGGATCTTTGGAAATGTATGAGAATGTTCTTTTTTCAGTGGGAGTGGTAATGGGAGTTTGGGAAAGTTGGAAGAGTTTTGAAGAATACAAAATATTTAGAGAAATATGCTCAATGGCCCACAAAACATGAGCTTAAATTGAAACCTAGGCCAAAAACATCCTTAACACCAATATCCTTAATTGAGAAACTAAAACAATCTTTTGATAAATTAATTTTGCAAATAAATTCTAAATACTAAAATTTTAGAGACTTGAAAAATTATTTTCATATTACTTATATCCTTCTACATAATCAATATATCATATATCAATAATTTTTTTTTTTTTTTTAGCAATTTTCCATTTTTCATATCTGTAACAAAACAGAATATATACAAATATTTTATCGACTATATGGTTCTACGTTTTCCATATTAAAAATAAACAACATACAATTTCAACCAACCTTAAACTTATGTTGACTAAACGCAAACAAATGGGTCCAGACTTATCTTGACCGAGTGCTTTGTGATTGGTAGTAATGTGTCCAAGTTGAAACGGCCAAGGACCGCTTTGACAGGTTCAAATTAGATTCTTGATTAATACCTGAAATCCTTGGTTAGGATAAATCTCAATTTCCAAGTATGATTTTTGTTTGTGAAACATATTAAATCTCCAAATCATCTAATAAAAATTAAACATAATCATAACTGAACACACGTTGTAGGAGATTAAAATTTATAGCACATTGTGGACGTTTAAAATTTATGAAAGTTTACGAAGTGAGATCCTCAAAGTAGTATGTAGTAATAATTTAAAATGATTATAGTAAAGATGAAATACTTTTGAAGAGGATATTTTTTGTGATACTCAAAAGACATTCCGAGTAGTATTATGAATTTTAGGGAAAGTTGAGGAGATTTGACTATTTAATTTTTCAAGTGACAAGATACTTAGTAACAGGTATTAAATTAATTCAGTTGTTTACTTTTTTCATATTTATTTGATGCAAAATAATAAAGGTTACAGAGTAATTAGTATTTTCAGTTTAGTATAAATATAATTTAATGAAATAAAAAATTTATGAAGACAAAAATTTTATCATAAAAATAAAACAACTAATAAAATATTATATTTTTTTAATGTATAATTAAAAAATTAAAAAATATATTTAACTAATATTATTTAAATTAAAATACATATATTTATATATATTTTTTATTTTTATTAATATATATAATTATAAAATATATTTTTAATATAATAATAAGTCATTTCAAATTAAAAATATTGTAATTCATATGTATAAAAATAATAATAAAAATTATCCGTCACTATTTCAATAACCATGAAAATACTTATCCTTAACACCATGGACTCTGCGAAATACTTATCCTTAACACCATGGACTCTGCGAATATGTTTATCGTTCACACCATGACCGTGAAATCTTTGTATAAAGTTTTTTATTGAATGTGGTTTATTTACATGCGGTGGCAGATCAAACTCAGATTTATCTGCGGGCTAAATGAACAGGGCCTAACTCTAAGATTGTCCAGGAGATTTAACCCATAATTTCCTTATTGGAGAGATAGAAGCTCAACCACCTAACTAACCTAGTGTTTGTATAAAGTTAATCGTACTCATGAAATAACCTAGTGTTTGTATAAAGTTAATCGTACTCATGAAATAGATAGCCTGTAGAGATTGATAGATTTCGCGGCACCCTTTTTTCTTTTGCGTAGTAGTTGGAGTGAGATTTTATCCAATCCACACACTACAATTTTAAGATATATCTTAACAAAAACCCATTCACAATAGATCTATCTTAACAAAAACCCATGATATACTCAATTTCATTTTAAAGATGTCTTTGGAGACCGTTACAATCCCTAGAGGCGAAGTCGCTCGGCCCAAGTCTACAAATATGACATAGCCATAGCCATAGCTTCTTACAAAATAGTTCCATTAAAAGGAAAGGAAAAGGATAAAAAATATAGTTATTGTGTCGGTTGTTCATGACATGTTGATATGGACTGCAACATCTCTAACACTTGTCTCATGGATGGCCGTTGATTTGGGAGCCTGCTTGTACACATTAACCCAATTCGCAACATACACAGCATTTTCTTTCTACAACGACCACTACCATCTTCACCTACACCTTCAGCTTGTAGAATTCGCCAGTCCAATATCCCATGCTCATCCTCTTGCTGCAGAACTACTCCCCACTCCTCCCGCTCTCTGGTCATTATTTTGCTGCGGATCCATCTCACGATGTCAAGACTTGCTCCATATTCCACTTCGCCTGTTGCTCTCTTTCCAGTTACAAGCTCCAGAATCACCACCCCAAAGCTGTAGACATCACTCTTTTCGTTCACCTTCATTCCTATGCAGTACTCTGCACATCAATACCAATATTTATATTGTTTGATCAATCAATATTACTTTATATTATTTCAATTGCATCTAGAAAAGCAAACTTGGTTTTTCGGAATCGCACAGCATACTTTACCTGGAGCAATGTAACCATGAGAACCGGTGAAACCAGAAATTGTCAAACCATCCCCGAGTCCACACTCTAACGGATGATGATGAGGTAATATTCTCTTTGCTACACCAAAATCGGCAATCTTGGCTCCAAACTCTGAGTCCAGCAATATATTACTCGATTTCACATCTCTATGCAATATTGGAGGACTACAATTATTATGCAAATAGAACAGCCCACGAGCTACACCAACTACAATCTTTTGTCGTACTGGCCACTCCAATAGTTTGCCCATGGATTCTGATCCTCCATGAAGGCACTCAAACAGACTTCCATTTTGTATGTACTCAAATACCAATATCTTGAAATCCGATTCTGCATTTGAGATACAACACAAGAGCTTTAAGATGTTGGCATGTCTGATCAAACGCAGGGTCTCAACCTCTGCTTCAAATTCTTTTTTGTTATTCATAATCTTCTTCACAGCCACCTCCTGCCCGTTCTGCAGAGTGACCTTGTACACTTTTCCAGACCCTCCAGACCCAATCACATTCTCCTCTGTCAACTGCTGGAGGATGTATCCCTCGCTCAGTTCCACGCCATAGTGAAAATATGTCACTTCCCATACCAACGTTGAGCTGGTTGGCTTTCCCACAAACAAAGTTCTCACTCTACTATTGGTAATGAAACACAAAAACAATATAATTGTCATGGCTAGCATCAGAATTGAGACTAAAACTGTAGGCAAATAATGATGTAAATCTCTCTTCTTTGAAGAACATAATCTTAACCTATACTGGAATGCGAGATCACCACATAGGTCTGGATTGCCAAGAAAGCTATCTTTATAGGCCAAACCCTGGAAAATGTCTGGAATAGGGCCTGACAAGTGGTTGCCAGATACATTGAATGTGCATAACCTCAGTTGCCCCAATTCAGGAGGAATTCCCCCCACAAGTTGATTGATTGCCAGGTCTAGAGTGTCTAAATTTGACACGGAGCCTAACCATGCTGGAATTTCCCCCTTTAACCGGTTGTTGGCCAGATTGAGTATAGTTAGCTGTCCCAACGAGATATTCCCTTTTGGAATTTCCCCAGACAGCAAATTGTGGTCAAGCTCGATGCTATTCACTGAAGACAAGCGGATAAGCTCCTCAGGAAGAGGCCCCTGCAGTTTGTTATTGCTTGCGCTAAAGTTAACGAGATTGCTCAGCTGCCCGATATGTGGCGGAATGATTCCACTGAACCGATTGTTGCCCATCTCTAACCTTTGCAGCTCCTTTGCTCCACCAATCTCTACAGGAATGTGGCCTTCAAACTTATTTGTATAAATCATCAACTGTACAAGTATTTGAGAGCTCCATAACGCCAAAGGAACCTCGCCACTTAGCTGATTTTGATAGAGTTGGGCGAATAGCAAACTGCTACTGCAAGAGTCTAAGGACTCCAAGCTTCCATTGAAATTGTTTGAGAATATAGCCAAACCATAAAGATTTCTTCCCTTACACAGGTTTCTAGGCAGAGGGCCACTGAGATTATTTTCTGAAACATCAAGAAGCCAAATAGGAGAATGTGTGCCCAAATCCTGTGGCAACAACCCGGTAAGCTTGTTACTTGAAAGATCCAAGCTTGTCAAGTTAGCGAGCATTCCTAGCTGTGCAGGGACAAACCCCGTGAGTCTGTTATCGCACAAATCCAGCTGACCCAAATGACTCAGATTTCCAATTGTTTCAGGAATCCTTCCATTCAGCTGATTACTTGAAAAGTCCAGAACACGTATGCTGCTTAGCTGGCCAATATTGTGCGGTATTTGTCCCGACAGCTGGTTATTCCAAAGATGCAGTTCTCTCATCTTGGTCAACCTCATCAAACTGGCAGGGATATTACCCCGCAAATGATTCTCAGAGAGTTGCAAGCTCTCCAGCTCCGTTAAATTACCCAACGAAGAAGGTATTTTTCCTTCCAGACTACAGTTTTGCAGCCATAGCTGCTGCAGGTGCGTCAAATTGCCAAGAAATGCAGGAATTGATCCAGTCAAGTGATTATTAGTTAGAGACAGTGTCTCCAATTTGGGTAACATGCCGAAGCCTTGAGAAATGTCTCCAGAGAAACTGTTGTCGTCCAAGTACAAATTGCGCAACTCAACCAATTCATGGATGTGATGCGGCAACTTTCCGCCGAACAGGTTGGATGACAAATCCAACGTCCTCAGATGCTTGCAAGCCAACAATCCATCGGGGAATGGACCTTCGAAGTGGTTGGATGGCAGTCTCAAATCCGTCAGATTTTGAAGGTCGCATATAGCAGAAGTCAAGCGTCCCGTAATGGAAGTGTGGGAGAGATTAACTTTTGTAACGACATTGAATGGAATATTACAAAATACTCCATTCCAACCACACGGATTTTCATCAGACGAATTCCAGTTGCTCAAAACATTATGTTTGTCAGTCCAATCCCTCTCTTTTATGCGAAGGAGTATTTTTCCTTCGTCAGAGATGGCATTGCATTGAAGCGCAAGTAGCCAGAGAGTGAAGAAGAGGAGGGGAGCTCTCAGCAATTTGGATGGGAAGGACTGTAACAAGCCTGAGCGAGCCATGGTTGCTGGGTATTTCGGTGAGGTTGGGCTTCTTTTTACATTCTATTTATATATATATATATAGAGTCGTATTATTAAAAAAAATACATTTTCAAATAGTCAGTGGATGTTTGGCTCTGCGATGATACCGAATTAATCGCCATGAAAACAAAAAATCTTGACTGGTCTTGACTTTTCTATGGAGTTGTATAGTTATTGAATTACATTATTTCCACAAAGACCATTGTGAAAAAGTTCTCTCTTTGTGGAAAAATTGTTTACTATTCTTGACTTGGTTTTATAAATATTTTAATGTTTTCCTCGTTCAATGTTTTTATAAGAAATAAATGAATAACCTTATCTATCTAAACAAATTATTATAATAAAATAATTTCAAAACATTTTGAGTCCTTAGCTAACTCAATGTTTTATAAGAAATAAGAATAATTTATTCACTTTATGAATAAATTATTATAATAAAACAAGGCTATATAGCTATTGTTTTTTCTGTTGCTTAATTTAATAATTGAATTGTCAATGATAATAGAATAAAAAATCATAGTAACTAATCATAATTGTAGATTTTAATGATTTGACATCAAACATGTTTTGTTTAATATAATTTACATATACATTGAAATCATGTCAATCTATTTCGATATAATTTTGCAAATACATATTGTTCGTAATATGCAACATACATATTATTAGTAATTTGCAACAAGCAAGAATGCAAAATATCTACAAAAAAACAACAACAATATATCTTGGATGTGTGTTTATATTATGACAACGTCAGTTTTTAAGAAGTTTGATGATAAAGTTGGTAGTAACATTGAAAAATGGAAAAAAAAACCATTATGAAAATTAGATAATAAAAAAATGTTAATAAAAGACAGCAGAAAAATTTTGTAACCCAAAAATAAAAAATTCCATGCATTGAGACAAGAAATAACCCTAAAAAATTACTTAAACATAGAACACCATTTCTTAGAAAACCCCATTTTGGGGAAAAACCACGGGAAAGGGTTTAGTAGATTTTGATTACCACAATGAAAATCTTTATACATTTCATTCACTTCATTCTTTCTCACCTATAGATTTCCTTTTTTTACTCAGATCCCTATATATACAAATATTTCATTATAATACCATGGGTACTAACAACTTTGACTTGATTTGATCTCATTCCTAACAATCTCCATCTTGAGACCAAATAGAAGCTTGAGTGAATGTTTTTGACACTGTTTTCTCTTCTCAAAATGGAGGTTTTTGTGAATCATGATTAAAGCATAACTCTTCAGAATAAATCACATCAAAATTTTATGATCGACGTGTTTCGAACCCATACAAGTTTATCCTCAAAATTTGTTTTCTCTTCTCAGAATGGAGGTTTCTCTGAATCATGATTAAAGCATAACTCTTCTGAATAAATCACATCAAAATTTTATGATTGACATGTTTCGAACCCATACATGTTTATCCCCAAAATGTTATGATCGATGTGTTTCGAACCCATATAAGTTTATCTAGATTTTTTATAGTGTGTATTTTCTCCAATTGTAGTAACACATAATTTAGCACTTCACAAATCCAATTATATCGAACATCAATGTGCTTTGTCTTAGAATGATATGCTAGTTTTTTTGTTAAATCAATAACACTCTCACTATCACAATGCAACAAATATTTATCTTGTTTTATTCCCATCTCTCCTAAAAATATTTGCATCCACAACATCTATTTCCAATCTTCTGTGACAACGATGTATTCTGCATCAGTTGCGGAGAGGGCCACTAATTTATGTGATTTGGGCATCCAGGATATTGTTGCTCCTGTAAAAGTACATAAATAACCATTGGTGTACTTTCTAGTATCTACATCTCCAACCATGTTTGCATCTGTATATCCTTTAACAACATTATTTTACCAAAAGATAAACAATAATTACTAGTACCCTTGAGATACATCAAAATCCATTTTACTTGCTTGTCAATGTTCTTTGTTTGGATTTACAAGGAACCTGCTCACTACTCCCATTGAATGTGCAAAATCTGGACGAGTACATACCATGGTATACATCAAGCTACCAATGGATGAAGCATAAGGGATTTTGCTCATTTCCTCCTTCTTCTTGTCATCATAAGGGCACAAATCAACACTAAGTTTTAAGTGTGATGCTAAGGGTGTACCAACCGGTTTGGCATCCTTCATATTGAACATGTATAACACCTTTTCAATATATTTTTCTTGTGATGAGCACAACTTTCCGTTCTTTTTGTCACATATAATCCTCGTGTCCAATATTTTTTGTGTGAGACCCAGATATTTCATTGCTCAAGTCCTTCTTCAGCTTATTAGTCACGTTCTTATCATGCCCCATATGGTTCTTATCATGTTCTAATTGATTACAGGAGTTACATAAGCTTTTTAAAATTAACATGCAAGGGATTTTAATTGGATTTGCAACAAGATTTTTAATTTATGAAACTTGGTAAAGCACATTCACACAAAATTACCTATAGGAAATTTAATTTACTTCTAGTAAAACACATTGACATAAATCCCTTATTTGTCTTTTTGTTGGCATGAAACCACAAACTTGGCCCTTGCAACAATAGCACGAGCTAAAGCTATAGTTTCGTTATATGAAACATAATTGCCAAACGCCAGACAATAGAGACTTATGTAAAAATATTTACAATTTTTGGCATACCATTGAGAAAATGATCAAATTTATGTCAATATATATATATAACGCATTTTTAAAAAAACCTCTTGCTATTGTCATAAAGTTTAATGTAGATACAAATGCTATTTTTATTTTAATAGCCACATACCATAAATTAACTACTTTTTTCATCTCAGACTGCATTTTGAAAGAGTTTATAACCTCTTTCAATATAGCTTTGGTTTAACTAGAGGTCTAGCATTCAATACTAGACTTTGGTAGATGATTACATAGTACAAAGGACAATGCATTCTTTCTTCAATAGACCAATTTTTCTATTTCATTGAAAATATTCATACTACATTTCAAAGGTGTGCACTCACAATCTAAAATACATCTTTGATTTTTTTTTGGCTCTTCAACAAAGTCATAATTCAATGGAAAGTGGTTGCAAGCATTGGACTTTGTAATTATAAAAGCTAGGCACCATGGAATCATGATGCTTTTCAACTTGTTAATAATTTTGATGCATATGGTGGAAAGGGCCAGTATGTTTAGTGGGCTCATAATGCTAGGCTAGAAGATGATTGTGATTCTTGCATTAGGGTTTTTCTATATCGGGGGAGGGAGGGTTGGAGAGGAAACTATAGTAGTATAGTGTAGTGATGGGGACGGTGATCAGAGAAGAAAGGAAGGGAGCGGGGATGATGTTAAGATCCCACAAGAACCATAGGAAGGGACCCTGGGCGAAAGGGTGATCAAAGTAGAGAGGAATAGAGCGAGGTTTGTGTTCAGATCCCACACGCACCATAGGAAGGGACCTACACACTTTGGCCACCTTGACTACGAAGAGTGTAATGGCTACATCAAGGATTTGTCTCTGATGATATCCATTACCAAAGGTGGGGTGCCCCTCTTTTGAGGGTGACTTTTAGGAACCCCTTCCACTACAAGAACCAAAAGGAGATTTTCATTGTAGCCGAGGGTATGTATACGGGTCAGTTCATTTATTGTGGTAAGGAGGCCAATCTTTGATATTCAGTCTTGGAAACATGGCTCACAGACCTACTTCCTATTATGTAACTATTCCCATTCCCATCCTAAGACTTAATATTCAATGATGCTATGTTATCTGAGACATGACTAGGATACCTGTTTGTTGTTATGTTTTTGTTTGCATTCATGTTTTGAGATTTGGTACATGGATAGGAGATATGTTTGTTAATATGTCACGGTTGTGATTCACATATGGAGATTTAAAATTACATGAGAACATTCATTCAAATTGATAGCATAATGTAACAAATTACAACACCGTTGACTAAACAGAATTCAATGCTTAAAAAAAGAGAGTAGAGTATAACAATAGTTTGCATTGGAGGTTTTTCAAAAAACTTCGACTAAACATAATTCAATGCTTATAAAACTATTTAGTTGGCAAAAATTGAAATTGACACATAGTAGGATAGAAAAAAAATTGCAGACAGTGTTTCAAAACATTTTTGTCACTATGAGCAAAAAAGGGAATTCCTCTGCTTGACATGAATGTTTTACAGTATGAATATTTTTTTTGGCTGAACACAGTGATGTTCATTATTCCTTTAGCATTGACATTTAAGGTCTATAATAACCTAAGGTATTGTTTTAGCTCTTTTATCATCCCTACATGACGAAATAAATGGTAAAATGTTCTTATTAATGTTTGCATAAATAGAAAATTGAGAATTTTGTATATGACTAAAAACTAAATGTGAGAGAGAGGGGATCATACCTGAGGAGAGAAGAGAAAGTTGCTAATTGGAACATTGGGTTATCCTATTTTGTTTGTTGTTGTTGTCAGCATCCAGAATCTCATTGTTTCCATTGAGGGTGAAAAGACCATGTATCTGTAAATTCTAGAGCATATAAATTGTCTCTTTTTTCTGCAGGTATTCTTGGTAAGACATATTATCTAATTCAGGTAGTAATTTCTTTAGAACTAGTCTATTTCTAAAAAAACATTGTAGGATGTTGTTATCGGGAGTTCTTATACTGCAATTGATAAAATGTAGAAAGAGAAAAGGGGCTTTTTGTTTGCACTTAAAAAAATATTGAAAGATCTTCTATCATTATAGATGTTGACATTGGGAAACTTCATACTGCACAAACATGTTCAAATAATGTTGAGTATTCATTTTCAATGACAAGTATTCCTTGCAGCTTTTTTTGAAGAAAACTAGCTAACAAATTTGTAATGAAAAATAAGTAATTGCCATATGAAACATAAGTAGGTTACTGAGTATGTAGTTACCTGAATCTGTTTGTCAATTATTTTTTTGAGGTCTTGTTGTATCTCAATATTCAAATGTGTAGTGAATGTGGCATGCATTGTACAATTTTTTTTTTCCTTCATATATTTTCTTTTTGTTACATTTTTGAAGAGCATAGTCGAAATATATCCACTTTGCAACCATTGTTCCATTTCATTCTAGATAGGTGCAAAGTTTTCGTTTTCGAATAACTGTTGCTATAGTATAAAGCACCCAAAAAACAATGTAATTTTTCAAATTTCATATACACAATAAGATGAAATGTGTAAGACTAATGGATGAGTGGTGCAAGTGTTGGCACTATGACACAGGTGTTGTCCTTGATGGCAACTCACTCAGATGACAGATCACAGTTCAGACTCTCAGAATGAAGAAAGAGAGGTATACGTAGGTTCCTCATTGAGAAAGGTGCGTGTACAAGCAGGTTCATAGACCAAAAGGTGCGTATGGCGTACACACGCACTTTCACGGAAGGAAAGGCGCGTACATGTTGGAAATCTTAGTTTGGTTCGTGGTATTTGGTCCATGGTATTGGTCCAAGGTATCCTGTCCGAAGTGTTGACCCTAGGTATCTGGTCCAAGGTATTGGTTCTAAGTGGTTTTGGTCTATGGTATTGAGTAAGGCCTAAGACTATAAAAGGAGGAGAAGATCATTAGGCAAAGGTACTCATGGATTGAATATCTAATGAAGAGCAAGATCTAGAATACATGTTATTGGGTTATGATGCACAACGGGATCTGAATTAAGGATGAACCTTAGTGCTTGAGGAAGGATAATATCTAATGATGGGTCAAGATCTTAAAGCTTGAAGTGAAGTATCTTTGTGTGTTTTGATCTTTTATCTGAATAACTGGCGCATGTTGTAGACTATAAATATGATGATCTGGGTATAACTGAAGTCTGGAATTGTTGTAAAGATTAAATCATCATTTAAAGATCTGTACGCAGGTTCACCTTAGCAAAGTCACGTATACACGCTGGTTCTGCATATCAAAATAACGTATACATCTTAAAATTGATTTGCAGATTTGTACGCAGGTTTGCCTTGAGAAAAGTGCGTATGCACACTGGCTCGACACATTGAAGTAGCATATACCTCATAAAATATGCTTTAGCTACTTCTGGATGCTGTTACAATGTTCTGGGTTCTAGTTATTGTATTCTAGTTACAACATTCTGAAAAGTGATTGATTGATTCAGTTATGGTTGGTGCAAAGGAAATTGATTGATGCAGATGTATTTGATGTTTGAATGATGTTATTAATGGATCCAGTGTGAAAATTTATGAAACGTGGTCCCTGGAAGAAAAGAGAAGGTTGTAGCCTTATGTAGGCTAACACCTACGTACTAGTAATCATATCAGCTAGTACAAGAGCTAGGGGGTTGTAGCTCCCTTCTAGGAGAAGCTGAAGAAGGAGAGAAGGTTGTAGACTTCTGCAGGTAGAAGCCTGTGTACTGGTATAAGACTACACGAGCACAAAAATTGTAAAAAGAATTTTCTTATTAAAATAAGATAGAGACGATTGCAGCAGGTGGTTTTCACCCACATTGGGTTTCCACCTTATATCTTGTGTTCATGTGTGTGTGATTGTCTGTTCTGTTTTACTACACCTATTTACTATTTATATGGTTTTGATGCACTGAGTAAAGATCAACATATGATAAATTAACTTAATCATAAGTTTGTAGGATATGCACTAGTTGCCTTAAAGACAAGTGCGTATACACGCAAGTTCCATTAACTGAAGTAGTGTATATGAATATGATTATGGAAATGAAATATTATTGACTTGCTAATACTGTTTCACCCCCCCCCCCCCACCCTCTCAGTATTATTTCCAACAATTGGTATCAGAGCAGGTTCTTCAGAAGAAGCTTGATCACTTGAAGGAAGATCTATCATCAGGAGTAACTATGAAAGAGAGAGATCCATTAGACCACCAATGTTTGATGGGTGAAACTTCGTTTATTGGAAGGTAAGGACTATAGCCTATCTTCAATCTCTTGGAACAGATGTCTGGGAAATCATGGAAGGAGGATATACTTTTCCATCAGCAATTCCTACAGATACGACAGGTAAGAAGCAATATGAAACCAATGCCAAGGCTCTCAATACATTATTAGGGAGTTTGTCACAATCATAATTTGTAAAGTTATGCAGCTCAAAACCACCAAATAAATATGGGTCAAGATCGTTCTAAGCTATGGAGGAGACAATCAGGTAAAACGGGAAAACTGCAATCTCTCAGAATTCAATATGAAACTCTCAAAATGCACAATGATGAAATTATCGCTAGTTACTTCTTACGTATAGATGAGATTGTTAATTGCATGAAGAACTTGGGTGAAGAGATAAAAGAAGTTACTTTATTTGAAAATGTTTTAAGATCCTTGTCTACTAAGTTTGAATCAAAAGTATCTCCCATAGAAGAAAAGCAGGATCTTCAGACTATTACTATGACAAAATTACATGGAATCTTAACTGCTTTCGAAATGAGAAAAGGAGATCCATCAGATATGAGAGAGGCCGCATTCAAAGCTTCAGGAAGAGAAGAATTCCATGAATTAGGACATATTTCAGAAGGAGAAGAAGAAGCAAACTTTGTCAAGAACCTTAAACGGGGTTCCGAGAGATTCAGAGGTAAACTACCTTTCAAATTTTTTTCTTGTGGAAGAGTTGGTCATTATGCTGCCAAATGTCCTCATAAATATAAGCTTGATAAAGGTAAGGAATCAACAAAATGGAATAGAAAACAAAGTGTAAGTAAGAAGAGCTACTATACTCATGAAGATAGTGACGGTTTATCAAATAGTGATGAAGATGAAAATAGTAATGACTATAGACTTCTAATGGCTTTTGAAGATGATGATTTCTTAGATGCTTTAGATGAAGATGACCTTTATGCAGAAATATCTAAACTCAAAGTTTGTTTAGAAGAAAAGAATATGATTATAGATACTCTAACATTCTAACTTGCTGAAAGAGAAAAACACAATGAAAACTAGAATGTGAAATTGTGGGTCTAAGAAAGGATATTGAGAAAACAAAAGCTCTCAATCTTAGATTTACTAAAGGATCAGAAACCTTAAATGAAATTATCAAAGTGCAGCATTCTCCTCTGATAAATACAGGTCTTGGATATACTGAAGAAACATCCCAAGCACAGAAGCCATTAACCTCCACTAAAAGCTATCTCGATGCATCAAAGAGTAGTGAACAGTTTGACAATCGAAAACAAAGGCATAAAGTAGATCACCAGGTAAATCAGGCTCAATTTACTTCAAGGATGAACATAAGCTACAAACCTTAGGTAAATCATACTCAATCTGCTTCAAGAATGAATATCAATAGCAACTACAATCACCAGGTCAGTAGATTCGATAATCGCAGGAACTTCTTTAATGGCCAATGTTTTTCATGTCATAACTTTGGACACAAAGCTGCTCAATGTGTTGCTTACAAGACCATCATGATTAGAGAATCACGAAATCAAAGGAATGTGACAGGGATTATGAAACGGACCTACAATAACTTTTCTCTTCTTGAAAATGAAATAGAATGCCCTATCTGCAACAACTTTGGTCACGAAGAATCTGAATGCAAGAGTAAATTTCGGCAAACATCTCAGAAGGAGCAAACTGCATTAAATCCCAAAATATGGACAACGAAAGAACTACAAACATAAAGATGTGGTATAGCCCTGTATGCAGAAGGACAAGAAAATCAGTGGTACATCGACAGTGGATGCTCGAAACACATGACAGGTGATAAAGAAAAACTTCAGTCATATAATGCCTTAGAAAAGGAAAAGAAGGTCTCATTTGGAAATGACACTCCTGCTGTCATAAAAGGTAAAGGCTTTGTTCTTTTAAAAGAAAAAGTTAAAGCTGGAAATGTTATGTATGTTGATGGTCTAAATCATAACCTATTGAGTGTCAGTCAAATGTGTGATCAAGGAAATGAAGTAGTATTTTGATCAAATGGATGTGTTGTTCGTGAGATTGATATAGGAGAAACCGTGATCAAAGGTATAAGAACTCCAAACAACTTATATATACTCAAGGGAGGACAACAACAGTTCTATCTAAGCAAAAATGATGAACACTGGCTATGGCACAGAATATTGGGGCATCTAAGCTTCTCTCAAATAAGAAAAGCAAGCAAATTCTAGGTTGTTCGTGATCTTCCTGATATCAGCATTCCAGAAAATACAATATGCAAATCATGTCAATTTGGTAAGCAAACCAGGTCACAATTCCCTGAAAAGGAAGGATCAGCTAGTAAGCCTCTTGAACTTGTTCATACTGATTTATGTGGTCCATCAAGGAAAAAGTCACCTCGTGGAGAGGAATACTTTATATTGTTCATTGATGATTTTTCCAGAATGTGTTGGATAGGACTTCTAAAGCATAAAGATGAAGCATTTGAAAAATTCAAAGCCTTCAAAGCCTTGGTTGGAAATGAATCAGATCGCAAAATCAAATGTCTCAGATCTAATCGAGGAGGGGAATTTACCTCGGATGAATTATTTGACTTTTGTGAAGAACATGAAATAAAAGGAAATTCTCCACTGCAAGGACTCATCAAAATGGAGCGGTAGAAAGGATGAACATAACTGTTCAACAAATGGCACATGCTATACTAGATGAGTCTGGAACTCCTGCAACTTTCTGGGGTGAAGCTGCATTTGTTGCCGTCACTATTCTCAACAAAGCAAATGTTCGGGTAAAAAACACTCAAACTCCACATGAACTTTGGTATGGTAAGACTTCTACCTTAAAATACTTCAAAGTTTTTGGAAGCAAATGTTACATCAAAAGGACTGATGAAAAGCTTGGCAAGTTTGAACCTAGAGCAGATGAAGGCATTCTCCTTGGTTACTCTTCTTGAAGTAAAGGATATAAGTGTTATAATAAAATACTTGGGAAAATTATTGAAAGTATTGATGTTGTGGTTGATGAAGCATGCAAAAATCCAAAGCAGGTAAAAACCGAAGATTGTGGAGAAGATGAGGATTATCCTTCCACATCAAATTTTGAAGAAGAAACCAATTAAGCACTAGAAGAACAGATAACAGCAGAAGAAAAGACTCCATCCAGGTATGTTCAGAAAAATCATCCAGAGACTCAAATTTTGGGATAGAAAGAGGCAGGTGTGCAGACAAGAAGAACTATTACAGAAGCTTCGAGCTATCTAGCCTTGCTTTCCTCCATCGAACCTCAAAATGTAAATGAAGCATGCACAGATGAATGTTGGGTCAAGGCCATGAAGAGAAGATTGAAAAGAATAATACTTGGGAATTAGTTCCTCGACCTCATGATAAGAGTATCATAGGAACCAAATGGATATTCAAAAACAAGTTGAATGAAAATGGAGAACTTATTGGAAACAAGGCCATACTTTTTTTGTAAAGGGTATGCTCAACAAGAAGGTATAGGTTTTGAAGAAACTTTTGCACCTGTTGCAAGACTTGAAGCCATAAGAATGTTCCTTGCTCTTTCTAGTTTTCAGAAATTCAAAGTATACCAAATGGATGTAAAATTTGCTTTTCTTAATGGGGACTTAGAAGAAGAAGTATATATTGAACAACCAGATGGATTCATTCTTGGAAATGATCCAAAACTTGTATGCAGACTCAAAAAGGCTCTCTATGGTCTAAAACAAGCTCCAAGGGCCTGGTATTACCGTCTTGACAAATATCTCCATCAACAAGGTTTTTCAAAAGGATCAACTGATAGAAATCTATATACAAAGATTGACAATAATAAATTGCTAATACTTGTTGTGTATGTTGATGATATCACTTTTGGTAGCAATGAAGAAGCCATGAGTCAAAACTTTGCTTTGGTAATGCAGCAAGAATTTGAAATGTCCCTGCTTGGTGAGCTCACATATTTTCTTGGTCTACAAGTTCAACAAAAGAAAGATGGTATTTTTCTGTCACAAGCCAAGTATCTCAAGTAGATATTAAAAAGATATGGCATGTAAGATTCTAAACTAGTATGTACCCCTACGGTAACAAGATGCAGTCTCAGCTCAAATGATGAATCAAAAGCAGTACATCAACCAACCTACAGATCCATGATTGGTAGTCTGCTTTATCTAACAGGTACCCGATCAGACATCATGCATGCAATGGGAATAGTTGGAAGATTCCAAGCCAATCCAAAGGAATCACACCTTCAGGTATCCTAGAGATATAGATCTTACACTTCATGCATATACAGATGCAGATTGGGCAGGAAGCGTTGATGACAGAAAAAGAACTAGTGATGGTGCATTCTATATGGGTTCTAGATTAGTATCTTGGTTCAACAAGAAGCAAAGTTCAATTGCATTATCTACAACTGAAGCAGAATATGTGGCTGCTGCATCTTGCTGCACACAACTCCTTTGGATGATGCAAACATTGCAAGACATTCAGATCACACGTACTCCACCCATCTCCATTCTATGTGATAATACAAGTGCAATCAATATTTCAAAGAATCTAGTCATGCATTCCAAGACCAAGCACATACCCATCAAATATCATTTTCTACGTGAACAAGTGGTTGAACAAAAGGTCAAATTGGAGTATGTTCCCTCCAAAGAATAGGTTACTGATATATTCACCAAAACACTGTCCAAAGAGACATTTGAATATCTTAGACAGAAGCTGGGAATAGCTGATGCATCATCTTACGGTTAAAACTTATCTGTTTCAGAGAAAAGCGGTTATACGCTAGTTCCATGAAGTGTATCCACGTATATACGCTGGTTTCTGTTGATATAGTCGCGTATATGTTGGTTTGAATAAAAATAGTGGGCCAGACTTAGGATGAGAGGAGTCTGATATGGGTCTGACAGTGATCATCTGGCACAGGGGGAGCATATACTTCTAATAATGCATTGTTTGCGTTATCTTAGAAGATCTTGGTACAAATTCACAATTGTTTTTGATGCAGGTGGAACATGTTCAGGGGGAGATCATGGTTACTGGTATGGATGGTGATTGACAGATGCTGCTGATGATAGTTGCTGATAACTATCATGGTCTTGTTTTAGATATTTTGTCTCTATGTCATGTATATCTTTTAATGTCAAGGTCATGAAAGGACCTATTTTGGTTCCCCACAATGCATGGGATGGATGATGTAATGTTCTTGTTTTGACATGTATAAACATTTGGTATATCCCCACTTGGTTAGGTAGATGAGTCAAACTTGGTATATCGCCACTTGGTTGGGAGATGGATGTATGTATGAGTCATTGGTGATAGGAAGGTCATTTATGATGTACAAAGTCATGTTCTTCTTTTAGAACATCTTTTTGCAGACCTTGCTTATTTTCAGGGGGAGCATGGACTTGAGCATGGAGCTCAATCAACACTCTTTAGCATATCAGATCATTCAACATGTACTTAGGGGGAGCATAACCCTTTGCCCTTGATGACAAAGGGGAAGAGTGACTTGGGGTTGCCATCAAGTCCAAAAGGGGAGATTGTTGGCACTATGACATAGGTGTTGTCGTTGATGGCAACTCACTCAGATGACAAATCACAGTTCAGATTCCCAGAATGAAGAAAGAGAGGTATACACAGGTTCCTCATTGACAAAGGCGTGTGTACACGCGGGTTTGCAGACCAAAAGGCGTGTATGGTGTACACACGCACTTTCACGGAAGGAAAGGTGTGTACATGTTGGAAATCTTAGTTTGGTTTGTGGTATTTGGTCCATGGTATTTTGATCCATAGTATTTGTCCAAGGTATCCTGTCCGAAGTGTTGACCCTAGGTATTTGGTCCAAGGTATTGGCTCTAAGTGGTTTTGGTCCATGGTATTGAGTAAGGCCTAAGACTATAAAAGGAGGAGAAGATCATTAGGCAAAGGTACTCATGCATTGAATATCTAATGAAGAGCAAGATCTAGAATATAGGTTATTGGGTTATGGTGCACAATTGGATTTGAATTAAGGATGAACCTTAGCGCCTGAGGAAGGATAAGATCTAATGATGGGTGAAGATCTTAAAGCTTGAAGTGAAGTATCTTTGCGTGTTTTTATCTTTTATCTGAATAACTAGCGCATGTTGTAGACTATAAATATGATGATCTGGGTATAACTGAAGTCTGGAATTGTTGTAAATATTAAATCATCATTTTTAGATCTGTACGCAGGTTCACCTTAGCGAAGTTGCGTATACACGCTGGTTCTGCATATCAATACAACGTATATATCTTAAAATTGATTTGCAGATCTATACGCAGGTTCTCCTTGAGAAAAGTGCATATGCACGCAGGTTTGACACATTGAAGTAGCGTATACCTCATAAAATATGCTTTAGCTAATTCTTGATGCTGTTACAGTGTTCTAGGTTCTGGTTACTATTTCTGGTAACTGTATTCTAGTTACAACATTATGAAAAAGTGATTGATTGATTCAGTTTTGGTTGGTGTAAAGGAAATTTGATTGATGCAGATGTATTTGATGTTTGAATGATGTTATTGATGGATCTAGTCTGAGAATTTATGAAACATGGTCCCTGGAAGAAAAGAGAAGGTTGTAGCCTTCTATAGGCGGCACCTACGTACTGGTAATCATATCAGCTAGTACAAGAGCTAGGGGGTTGTAGCTCCCTTCCAGGAGAAGCTGGAGAACGAGAGAAGGTTGTAGCCTTTTTTAGGTAGAAGCCTGCGTACTGGTATAACACTACATCAGTACAAAAATTGTAAAAAGAAGTTTCTTATTAAAAGAAGATAGAGACGATTGCAGCAGGTGGTTTTCACCCACATTGGGTTTCCACCTTATATCTTGTGTTCATGTGTGTGTCATTGTATGTTCTGTTTTACTGCACTTTGTTACTGTTTATATGGTTCTGATGCACTGAGTAAAGATCAACATATGATAAATTAACTAAATCATAAGTTTGTAGGATATACGCTAGTTTCCTTAAATACAAGTGCGTATACACGCAAGTTCGATTAACTAAAGTAGCATATATGAATCTAATTATGGAAATGACATATTATTGACTTGCTAATACTGATTCACACCCCCCCCACCCTTATTTCCAATAGCAAGGATGAGCATGTTACCGATGCCTTTTCCTCTTCAGAGATTTTGTCTTTGATTTGCAATGTATATTGCATTTCAACTTTTTGCACTATTGTTACAAGTGTTGCAGTTGTTGCAATTGGGAATGTTTCTATGATTTTTTTCAATTGTTTTTTTGCTGAATTGGGAACAAATTTGTATTCTGCACAAACCGTGTTAATGTTTTATAGAATACTTGTGTTGTCTAACAACAGAATGTGGTAACAATCACCATAGTCATATTTTTGTTTTGGTGCAATTTGTAAATTTGTGACTGCAATTTCTTTTTCTGGCAAGATATTTTAACTGCGTTTTTCAATTAGGTCACTTGGAACAACCATGGTGACTATCATCAATCCTTGTTGATCAGTCAAATCGGGATACATTATTTGAAGACATTTTCAGATACTCAATGGATGTTTGGGCATGCGATGATACTGAATTAATCACCATGAAAACAATAAATCTATCTTGACTTTTCTATGGAGTTGTACAATTATTGAATTATAGTGACTTGTCATGGTCAAACAAATTATTTCCACAAAGACCATTGTGAAAAGTTCTCTCTTTGTGGAAAAATTGTTTACTAGTCTTGACTTGGTTTTATAAATATTTTAATGTTTTCCTCTTTTAAATGTTTTTATAAGAAATAAATGAATAACCTTATCTACATAGACAAATCATTATAATAAAATAATTTCAAAACATTCGAGTGATTCGCTAACTCAATGTTTTATAAGAGATAAGAATAATTTATTCATTTTATGGATAAATTATTATAATAAAACAAGGTCATATAGCTAATGTTTTCTCTGTCGCTTAATTTAATAATTGAATTTTCAATAATAATAGAATAAAAAATCATTGTAAGTGATCATAGTTGTAGCTTTTAATCATTTGACATCAAACATGTTTTGTTTAATATAATTTACATATGCATTGAAATCATGTCAATCTATTCTGATATAATTTTGCAAATACATATGGTTAGTAATATGCAACATGCATATTATTAGTAATTTGAAATAGGCAGGAATGCAGAATATGTGCAAAAAACAACAACAATATATCTTGGATGTGTGTTTATATTATGACAATGTCATTTTTTAAAGAAGTTTGATGATAAAGTTGGTAGCAATATTGAAAAATGGAAAAAATAAACATTATGAAAATTAGATAATAAAAAAATGTTAATAAAAGACACCATAAAAATTATTAACCCAAAAGTAAAAAATGTCATGCATTGAGACTAGAAATAACCCACAAAAATTACTTAAACATAGAACACTAGATTTTCATGGAAAACCCCATTTTGGGGAAAAACCACAGCAAAGGGTTTAGTAGATTTTTATTATCACTATGAAAATCCTTATACATTTCACTCACTTCATTCTTTCTCACCCATACATTTCCTTTTTTAACTCAGACCCTTATATATACAAATATTTCATTATAATACCATGGGTACTAACAACTTTGACTTGATTTGATCTCATGCCTAACAATCTCCCACTTGAGACCAAATAGAAGCTTGAGTGAATGCTTTTGACACTGTTTTATCTTCTCAAAATGGATGTTTTATCTTCTCAAAATGGAGGTTTTTGTGAATCATGATTAAAGCATAACTCTTCCGAATAAATCACATCAAAATTTTATGATCGACGTGTTTCGAACCCATAGAGGTTTATCCCTTGGCAAAGTATTCATTAACATATCAACTAGATTTTTTATAGTATGTATTTTCTCTAATTGTAGTAGCATATCATTTAACACTTCATAGATCCAATTATATCGAACATCAATGTCCTTTGTCTTAGAATGATATGCTAGGTTTTTTGTTAAATGAATAGCACTCTCACTATCACAACGGAACAAATATTTATCTTGTTTTATTCCCAACTCTCCTAAAAATATTTTCATCCACAACTTCTATTTGCAAGCTTCTATGGCAACGATGTATTCCACCTCTATTGTGGAGAGGGCCACTAATTTCTGCAATTTGGGCATCCAGGAAATTGTTGCTCCTATAAAAGCACATAAATAACCATTGGTGTACTTTCTAGTATCCACATCTCCGGCCATATTTGCATCTGTATATCCTTTAAGAACAACATTATTTTACCAAAACATAAACAATAATTACTAGTACCCTTGAGATACTTCAAAATCCACTTTACTTGCTTGCCGATATTCTTTGTTTGGATTCACAAGGAACCTGCTCACTATAACCACTGCATGTGAAACATCTGGACGAGTACATACCATGGTATACATCAAGCTACCAGTGGATGAAGCATAAGGGAATTTTCTCATTTCCTCCTTCTTCTTGTCATCACAAGGGCACAAATCAACGCTAAGTTTGAAGTGTGATGCTAGGGGTGTACCAACTAGTTTGGCATCCTTCATATTGAACATGTATAATGTAGGTTTTAACCCTGTACAGAAATTACCTGCATACGAATTCTTAAACAAAGAAAATAAACAATGCGAGAGCATAACCCATAAAACACATATGCACAGAGATTTTTCCCTGGATCCCAAAACCGGGACTACCAGCTTGATTTTTCATTATGTTCCTTTCAATGTTACAATACATATTTATACATGCCGAAGCATCCAATACCATGGACCGAAAAACCATCGCGTTCAATACCATGTGCAAAAATCATGCACAAAACCATAGGTAGGTTCGCCCAACCTAATATAGGGTCCAATTTTTTTTTTCCCGGGGCGCTGCCCCGGACCCCGTAGAGGGGGGCTACCCGCCCCCCTCAAACCCCCCGGACAGGGGGGGCTACCGCCCCCCCTGTGACCCCCCCGCTGCGCAATCGGCGCAACGAAGGGGGGCTTCTGCCCCCCTCTAACCCCTCGTTTCACTACGTAGGTTAGTCGTGGAAAGAATATAACACAACCCAACAATCTCCCACTTGTTGTTTTCTTTCCACAGGGGGCCACAGGAGAGCTTAGTCATTTTTCCAAACTTGAAACACCCATTGTTTCTCTACACCAAGAGAACTTCTCAGAGCTCACAGATTTTGTCAATGCATCTTCAGTATTCTTCAAAGTGTCCACCTTTACCAGCAACACCTTTTTGTCTTCTATCATATCCCTCACAAAGTGATACTGAACATCAATGTGCTTTGTCTTTGAATGATAAGCAGGGTTCTTTGCCAAGAAAATTGCACTTTGGCTGTCACAGTCTATTCTTATAGCTCCCTGTACTAACCCCATACTTGAACACAATCTCTACAACCAAACTGCTTCCTTGCTTGCATGAGTGGCTGCCATGTATTCTGCCTCTGTAGTTGATAGTGCCACTACAGATTGTTTCTTACTCATCCAACTGACTGCACCTCCAAATAGGTTAAACACATACCCACTTGTAGATCTTCTCTGATCCAGATCTCCAGCCCAGTCTGCATCAACAAAACCATGAATATCCAACACTCTGTCCAATCCTGGTCTTCCTTGGTAGCACAAACCATAATCACTAGTGCCACGCAAATACCTGAAAACCCGCTTCACTGCTGTCCAGTGCTCCTTCCCAGGTTTTGACATAAACCTGCTCAATACTCCCACTGCATGTGCAATGTCTGGTCTAGTACAGACCATTGCATACATCAGGCTACTGACTGCACTTGCATATGGAACACGGGACATGTCCTCTTCCTCTTCTTGTGTCTTGGGACACTGTTCAGCAGATAACCTCACACCTACAGGAATAGGAACCTTCACCGGTTTACTATCATGCATATTAAACCTCTGCAGTATTGTCTCGACATACTTCCTCTGGTTTAACCAGAGCTTCCTCTTTGCCCGATCTCTTTTAATTTCCATGCCCAAAATATAGTTTGCAGCACCAAGATCTTTCATGTCAAATTTGGAGGACAATTGGGTCTTCAAATCCTGGATAATTTCTTTGTCATTTCCAACCAGCAACATATCATCCACATACAAGACCAGATAAATAACACGGTCACCAATTAATTTAAAATACACACAATGATCTGCTTTGCTTCTGGTGAAGCCAAGTCCCCGTATAAATGTATCAAATTTCTGATACCACATCCTTGGTGACTGTTTTAACTCATACAGAGACTTCTTTAACTTGCATACCAGTTCTTTCTTACCCTTCACCGCAAAGCCTTCAGGTTGCCTCATGTAGATTTCCTCTTCCAAATCCCCGTGAAGAAATGCTGTCTTCACATCCATCTGTTCTACCTCAAAATCAAAAGCAGCAGCAACAGACAAAAGTAATCTAATAGAAGCTACCTTGGCAACAGGAGAAAAAATATCACCAAAATCAATTCTCGGCACCTGGGAATAACCTTTTGCTACCAACCGAGCTTTGTATTTCTCCACCTTTCCTTCTGCATTAGTCTTCTTCTTGAACACCCATTTACTGCCAATGGGTTTCCTTCCAGCCGGCAACTCTACCAGATCCCAAGCCTCATTTTTGTGCAAAGATGCCATTTCATCAACCATGGCCTCTTTCCAGAGTTTTCCATCCTCTGAATCCATTGCTTCCTTCACAGTTCTGGGATCATCATCAGTAACAGACAAAGCAAAATTTGAACTGAAAGTAGCTGGACTATACCTTTCTGGCTGCCTTCTTTCTCGACCTGATCTTCTCACAGCCAGAGTTTGTGGCTCTTCATCTTCTGATTCCTCCTCTGCTGCAGAGTCTGATTCTTCCTCCTTTGGCTCAAACTCTATCTTCTCATGTTCCTTTGGTTGGACTTCAGATTGAATAACATCTTTTACCTCTCTGAACACCACATCTCGGCTGTACACAACCTTCCGTGTGACTGGGTTCCAAAGCTTATAACCCTTTAAACCATCCTTATACCCAATAAAGATGCACTTTTCAGATTTACTATCCAACTTGGTTCGTTTCTCCTTTGGAACATGTACATATGCATCACATCCAAATACCCTCAGATGTGAAAGAGAGGGTTTCTTACCAGTCCATACTTCTTGTGGAGTCTTATCCTCCAACGTTGATGAGGGTGATCTGTTGATCAGGTAACGTGCAGTATCCACCGCCTTTGCCCAGAATTCCTGTCCTAACCCGGCACCACTGAGCATGCTTCTTACCCTTTCCATCAACGTCTTGTTCATTCTTTCTGCGACTCCATTTTGCTGAGGTGTATATGGAGTAGTCTTCTGCTGTGCTATACCACACTTCTTACAAAATTCTTCAAATTCCTTGCTGCAAAATTCTCCACCATTATCTGTCCTCGGCACCTTTATCTTCTTCTCTATTTGATTTTCCACCAGAGCCTTAAATTCTTTAAACCTGTCAAAGACTTCAGATTTCTTCTTAAGGAAATATATCCATGTATTCCTTGAGAGGTCATCCATAAATGATACATAGTACACAGACTTACCCAGTGATGGAACCTTCACAGGTCCAAACACATCACTGTGCACAAGCTCTAATATCTGTTTCGTCCTCTTACCACCAGAGGGGAAACTCACTCGATTCTGCTTCCCATACACACAATTTTCACAGAAATCAAAATCCAGAGAGCTATCATTCATACCTTCTAACATACCTTTACCATGAAGTATTCGAAGGCCCTTCTCTCCAATATGTCCAAGCCTTTGATGCCACAACATGGTCTTCTCTCCAGAGACCACTAGATTTTCTACTCCATTTTCAGGAACCATAGAACTATTGCACCCATCAACAACAGTGCTACCTTGCAGTTTGTCTAGAGTTCCAGTCCGAACTCCCCGCATCAATATCAGTGCTCCTTGAACCATCTTGCAGGTATCTTTCTCGAACACCGTCTTTACACCTGCATCATCCAACTTGCTTACAGAAATCCGATTTCTGGCTAATGCAGGAATATGTAGAACACCCGGAAGTGTTCTAACCCTTCCACCTTGCAACTTCAACTTTACTTTTCCCCGACCAATGATTCTAGCCTTCCTATCATCTCCTAAGAAGACATCACCACCATCGTATTTCTCATACTCGCAGAACCACTCTCTATGGGGAGTGAAGTGAAAGGATGCACATGAGTCAATCAACCATGCCTCATGATCTACATGTGTACTTGAAGAAGCTAAGTACACATCCCCACCTTCATCTGAGGTGGTTTTCGCCTCTGCAGAAGGAGCATAATCAGATCCCTTTCCTTTATCAGGAGCTTTAGATTTACAATCCCTTCTGAAGTGCCCTTCCTTTCCGCATTTCCAGCACACCACCTTTGTAGGTTTTCTTGGAGATTTAGATCTCCCTCTAGATTTAGATCTCCCACTCGATGACTTATTTTTGTTTCTGTTCTGGGACCGTCCTCGTACAAACAAGGCATCACCATTCTGGTTGTCCATATTCTTCCGTCTCATCTCCTCCGTCAACAAGGCTGAGACTATTTCATCAAACTGCAAAGCAGTTGCATTGCTACCTATTGCAATAACCAGACTATCCCACGAATCTGGTAGAGAACACAATAGACTGATGCACTTATCTTCATCTGAAATTTTAATATCAACAGATAATAATTGACTTACCACAGTATTAAACGCATTCAGATGCTCTGTCACCGAGTCTCCATCTTTCATCCTCAGGTTATACAGCTTTTTCCGCAGGAACAGTTTATTCACCAGAGACTTAGATTGGTACAAAGTCCCTAACTTGACCCACAAAGCCTTTGCCGTAGCTTCCCCTGATACATTCAGCAATACTGAATCTGAGACACACAATCGTATTGTGCTCTTTGCCTTCCGATCCAATTTCTTCCATTCTTCATCGGTCACTCCTGATGGTTTAGTACCCGGATCTACCGTGATCCACTGATCTTTATCGACCAACAGATCCTCCATATTGAGTTTCCACAACTCAAAACTCTGACCATTGAACTTCTCAATCTCGATCTTTCCACTGCTCGCCATCTTCTTTCACCACCAGAATCGATCTCGCAGATCTCCCACTGAACAGGGTCTACCACAGGCCCGAGCGAAACCCCTCAGCAACAAAGGCGTCCCCTTGAAGCCAAAACAACTCTGATACCAAATGTAGGTTTTAACCCTATACATAAATTACTTGCATACGAATTCTTAAACAAAGAAAATAAACAATGCAAGAGCATAACCCATAAAACACATATGCACAGAGATTTTTCCCTGGATCCCAAAACCGGGACTACCAGCTTGATTTTTCATTATGTTCCTTTCAATGTTACAATACATATTTATACATGCCGAAGCATCCAATACCATGGACCGAAAAACCATCGCGTCCAATACCATGTGCGAAAATCATGCACAAAACCATAGGTAGGTTTGCCCAACCTAATATAGGGTCCAATTTTTTTTTTCCCGGGGCGCTGCCTCGGACCCCGTAGAGGGGGGCTACCCGCCCCCCTCAAACCCCCCGGACAGGGGGGGCTACCGCCCCCCCTGTGACCCCCCCGCTGCGCAATCGACACAACGAAGGGGGGCGGTAACCCCCCGTTTGACTACGTAGGTTAGTCGTGGAAAGAATATAACACAACCCAACATATAACACCTTTTCAATATATTTTTCTCTTGACAACCACAACTTTCTATTCTTTCTATCATGTATAATCAACATGCCCAATATTTGTTGTGTTAGACCTAGATCTTTCATTTCAAATTTATTTCTCAAGTCCTTCTTCAACTTATTAGTCATGTTCTTATCATGCCCCATCCGGTTCTTATCATGTTCTAATTGATTACAAGGGTTGCATAAGCTCTGTAAAATTGATAGGAAAGGGGTTCTAATTGGATTTGCAACAAGATTTTTAATTTATGAAATTGGAAAAGCACATTCACACAAAATTACCTACAGGAAGTTTAATTTACTTCTAGTAAAACACATTGACATAAATCCCTTATTTGTCTTTTTGTTGGCATGAAACCACAAACTTGGCCCATGCAGCAATAACATGAGCTAAAGCTATGGTTTCGTTATATGAAACATAATTTCCAAACCCCAGACAACAGATACTTATGTAAAAATATTTACAATTTTTGGCATACCATTGAGAAAATGATCAAAGTTATATCATTATATACATATAATGCATTTTTAAAAAACCCTTCTTGCTATTTTCATAAAGTTTAATGTAGATACAAATGCTATTTTTATTTTAATAGCCACATACCATAAATTAGCTACTTTTTGCATCTCAGACTGCATTTTGAAAGAGTTTATAATCTCTTTCAATATAGCTTTGATTTGAATGGAGGTCTAGCATTCAATAATAGACTCTAGTAGATGATTACATAGTACAAAGGATAATGCATTCTTTCTTCTAGAGAGAAATTTTTCTATTTCATTGAAAATATTCATACTGTGTTTCAAAGGTGTGCACTCACAATCTAAAATACATCTTTTATATTTTTTTGACTCTTCAACAAAATCATAATTCAAAGGAAAGTGGTTGCACACATTGGACTTTGTAATTATAGAAGCTAAGTGACATGGAATCATGATACTTTTCAACTTGTTAATAATTTTGATGCATATGGTGGAAGTGGCCAGTATGTTTAGTGGGATCATAATGCTAGGAGAGATGATGCTTGTGTTTCTTGCATTAGGGTTTTTCTATATCGGGGGAGGAAGGGTTGGAGAGGAAACTATAGTAGTATAGTGTAGCGATGGGGACGGTGATCAGAGCATAGAGGAAGGGAGTGGGGATGATTTTAAGATCCCACATGCACCGCAGGAAGGGACCTTCGACGAAAGGGTGATCAAAGAAGAGAGAAACAGAGCGAGGTCGATGTTCAGATCCCACACACACCATAGGAAAGGGCCTGTCCACTTTGGCAAACTTGACTACGAAGAGTGTAATGATACATCAAGGAATTGTCTCTGATGTTATCCATTACCCAAGGTGGGGTGCCTCTCTTTTCAGGGTGACTTTCAGGGACCCCTTCCTCTATAGGAACCAAAAGGAGATTTTCATCGTAGCCAAGGGTATGCATATGGGTCAGTTCATTTATTGCGGTAAGGAGACCAGTCTTTGATATTTAGTCTTGGAAGCATGGCTCATAGACTTACTTCCTATTATGTACCTATTCACATTAACATCCTAAGACTTAATATTCAGTGATGCTATGTTATCTAAGACATGACTAGGATACCTGTTTGTTGTTATGTTTTTGTTTGCATTCATGTTTTGAGATTTTGTACATGGATAGGAGATATGTTTGCTAATATGTCCCTGTTGCGATTTCCATTTGGAGACATAAAATTACATGAGAAAATTCATTCAAATTGATAGCACAATGTAACAAATTACAACACAGTTGACTAAACATAATTCAATGCTTAAAATAAGAGAGTAGAGTATATCAACAATTTACATTAGATTTTTTTCAAAAGGCTTTGAATAAACATAATTCAATGCTTATAAAACTATTTAGTTGACAAAAATCAGAACTGACACATAGCAGGACACAAAAAAATTTGCAGACAATGTTTCAAAACGTTTATGTCACTATGAGCAAAAAAGGGAATTCCTCTGCTTGACATGAATATTTTACGATATGAATATTTTGTTGGCTGAACATAGTGATGTTCATTGTTCCTTTAGCATTGTGATCTAGGTGGATATTGGTGGCCATCCACCAAGTCCACTTGGACCCCTACCATTGTTTCTTTCAGCTTTTTAGTTTTCTTAATTGTAGAACAGTTTATTATTTTTCGGGTCCTAAACTTCTAAAGCCATTTTGAGGCCCTAAATGGCGTTTTTTGGGAAAACTAGAAGCAACATAGGTCCATGGATTGATGTTTCTTTCTCCAAAGTTGTATTTCTTCGATATATCTTTCTAACGAGATATTGTGCGTATCAAACAAAGATCGTATGCCAAAGTTACAACCCCGGGAAGTTGATATACCAATTTACCCAAATGGGGCCCACGTTTTAGTGTTTCATCTTTTAAGGTAAGGTTTTTGGATGTTTTGGGTTTTCCATTGTTTCTCAACAATAAATAGGCCTTCGAGCCTCATTGTAACATAGTTCAAAGGCATGTAGCTGCCACATCTCTTCTCAGAGATAAGCTACCATTGCCCTAGCTGGTTTATTTCCATTTATGTCTGTAAGCATATTTCAATATTTTACATTAATGAAATGAAGTATTATTTCCATTGCATATCTGTGTTTATGGTTATATCTATAATTTGTTGCGTTCCTGTTTAAATTTGGATCAGTTGTATTAGAGCGGTTTTCTTTTTCTCTGTTTTTTTCTTTGCATGTCCTAAATGAGGTCGGGATATAAGGAGTTAGGGCTTGAACTGGTCAAGCCTTTGCAAGACTAGCCTCGCAAATCCCGGTGGCCTCCCATGGCGGATGAAAAGAAAGATGAGGGGGCAGGAGATCCTATCAAAATCTTGCTCAAAGAAGCCCTCGAGCGACAAAGGAATGCGATGATGGACAATTTTTCCCAGATCCTTCAGCGACTACCCAGGGGCGATGCATTGGCTTCCAACAACTACTCTGGAAACACCACACCATTTAAGGTACAAGTTAATTTTGAAATCCCCATATTCGAGGGTCAGATAGACGCAGATGTCGTCGATAAATGGTTAAATCTGCTAGAGGGTTATTTTTTTGTTCATGATTTTTCTAGTCGGGAAAAGATTATTTTCGCTCTTTTCAATGTAGCCCCCCACGTTAAGGACTGGTGGGAAACCCACTGCGAGCAGAGGGATGAAAGTATAGGCTCACCATTTTCAGCTGCACCCACCTGGAATTCATTCCAGGGTGTCATCAAGGAGAAGTACTACCCTGTCGGAAGCTATGAGGATCAATACATAAAGTGGACCACACTGCGGCAGGGAAGGGACGAAGACATGCCAGAGTTTACCAATATTTTCCATACCCTTCGCACAAAGTTGGGTATCAAGGATTTGGAGCAGCATTTGGCACTGAAATATCACGACTGCCTGCACAATTACATCGAGGAAGAAATAGAATTCCTGAACATCTCCTCGCTCGGCACGACATACCGATATGCTGTCAAGGTCAAGAAAAAGTTTAAATAGAAGAATCGAGACTTTGGATCTATGAATCCGAAGCAAGGGAAAGGTGCCCCCAAACCACAGAACAAAGGAAAAAGCTAAGGTGGGGCTGCCCAAGGCAACCCACCAAAGCTACAAGCAAAGAACAATTCCGCGAAGCCGAAAAAGGACACGGGAAAGTGGTGTGAGTTCCATAAGAGCTCCACTCACAACACAAGTGAGTGTCGGGCCAAGTAGTCACTAGTGGCTGAGCTAAAGGTTCAGAATCAAATGCATGTTCTGACTCTGAGTTAGAACCCGACAAGGGGAATGATAAAGGGAAGAAGTTTATCAATGTGGAGCCCAATGCCATTGTTGCCATCCACGAAGATCCAGAAGGAAGAACCCGAAGATCCAGAGCGGGAGGAGTGTCTCTTCCACTCCCAGATGTGGGTAAAGGGCTCCCCGCTATAGTTCATTGTCGATAGCAGGAGCCAAAAGAACCTCATTTCGGCAGAGGTCGTGAAGCGGCTGGGCTTACTGAGCACAACACATCCACAGTCGTACACCATCGGGTGGCTTCACCAAGGACGAGATCTTTGTGTGAGCCAGTAGTGTCACCTTCCATACAACATCAAGCCCTTCATAGATGAGGTATTATGTGACATTGCTCCCCTTGAAGTTTGTGATGTATTATTAGGACAACCATACTTGTGGAAGCAACATGTTGTGTATGAATCAAGGCCCCGTGTTGTTATTGTTTCTTTAGGAAATAAGTTGTACAGGATACTGGAGGTAGCACCGCCTACCGCTATCTCTTTGATTACTACAAAAAAATGCAGTAAGCTCATTTCCAAAATCGAGAAATTTGTTTTCTTGATGATATTCCCTCAAGGAAAGAAGAAGACAGTGGCCACGACCTCCAAACAGGGCCCCTTCGCACAAAAGATATAGATGGACAAGGTCGTGGAGGAGTACAAGGACATCTTCACCTCCCCCGCAGGGGTTCCTTTGCACTGTCAGGTCAAGCACTCCATCGATCTGACCCCAGGTGCGCTGCTGCCCAATGGACTAATCTATCAGCGCCCCGTTCTGGAGAACGATGAAATCAAGAGGCAGATTCAGATCATTGTGTGTATTTTAAATTAATTGGTGACCGTGTTATTTATTTGGTCTTGTATGTGGATGATATGTTGATGGTTGGAAATGACAAAGAAATTATCCAGGATTTGAACACCCATTTGTCCTCCAAATTCGACATGAAAGATCTCGGTGCTGCAAAATATATTTTGGGCATGGAAATTAAAAGAGATCGGACAAAGAGGAAGTTCTGGTTAAACCCGAGGAAGCATGTCGAGACAATATTACAGAGGTTTAATATGTAGGATTGTAAACTGGTGAAGGTTCCTATTCCTGTAGGTGTAAATTTATCTACTGAACAATGTCCCAAGACACAATAAGAGGAAGAGGACATGTCCCATGTTCCATATGCAAGTGCAGTTGGTAGCCTGATGTATGCAATGGTCTGTACTAGACTAGACGTTTCACATGTAGTGGGAGTATTGAGCAAGTATATGTCAAAACCAGGGAAGGAGCATTGGACAGCAGTGAAGCTAGTTTTCAGGTATTTGTGTGCCACTAGTGATTATGGTTTGTGCTACCAAGGAAGACCATGATTGGATATAGTGTCAGATATTCATGACTTTGTTGATGCAGACTGGGGTGGAGATCTGGATCAGAGAAGATCTACAAGTGGGTATATGTTTAACCTATTTGGAGGTGCAGTCAGTTGCACGAGTAAGAAACAATCTGTAGTGGTACTATCAACTACAGAGGCAGAATACATGGCAGCCACTCATGCAATCAAGGAAGCAGTTTGGTTGCAGAGATTGTGTTCAAGTATGGGGTTAGTACAGGAAGCTATAAGGATAGACTGTGACAGCCAAAGTGCAATTTTCTTGGCAAAGAACCCTGCATATCATTCAAAGACAAAGCACATTGATGTTCAGTATCATTTTGTGAGGGATATGATAGAAGACAAAAAGGTGTTGCTGGTAAAGGTGGACACTTTGAAGAATACTGCAGATGCATTGAAAAAATCTATGAGCTCTGAGAAGTTCTCTTGGTGTAGAGAGACAATGGGCATTTCAGGGCTGGAAAAACGACTAAGCTCTCTTGTGGTCCCCTATGGAAAGAAAAAAACAAGTGGGAGATTGTTTGGTTGTGTTATATTCTTTGCATGACTAGCCCATGTAGTTAACCAGGTGGTTAGAAGGGGGGTAGAGCCCCCCCCTTCGTTGCGCCGATTGTGTAGTGGGGAGAGTCACAGGGGGTTTGAGGGGTGCAGGTAACCCCACTCTATGGGGTTCGGGGCAGCGCCCCAAAAATTTTTGGTTTTGGACCCTATATTAGGTTGGGAGGACCTACCTATGGTTTTGTGCATGTTTTTCGCACATGGTTTTGGATGCGATGGTTTTCGGTCCATGGTTTTGGACGCGATGGTTTTCGGTCCATGGTATTGGATGCTTCGGCATGTATAAATATGTATTGTAACATTGAAAGGAATATAATGAAAAATCAAGCTGGTAGTCCTAGTTTTGGGATCCAGGGGAAAATCTCTGTGTATATGTGTTTTATGTGTTATGCTTTCGCATTGTTTATTTTCTGTGTTCTAGAATTTGTATGCAGGTAATTTCTGTATTGAGTTAAAACCTACACTCTTATATCTTGTACAACTTATTTCCCAAAGTAATAATAACAGTGTGAGGCCTAAACTCATACATAGCATGTCGCTTCCGCAAGTATAGTTGGCATAATAATACATCACAAACTTCAAGAGGAGCAACGTCACGTAGTACCACATTTGTGAAGGGCTTGATTCTATAGGGAAGGTTACACTATTGGATGATGTGTAGATCTCACCCTTGGTGAAGCCACTTGATGGTGTATGAATGTGGTTATGGTTTGGTCGATAGGCCCAACTACTTCATGACCACTTCTGAAATGAGGTTCTTTTGGCTCCCACTATCGATAATGAACTATAGTGGAGAACCCTTCAACCACACTTGTGAGTGGAAGAGTCGCTCCCCCTCCTCTGGATATTCAAGCTCATCCTTCTAGATCTTGGTGGTGGCAACGGTGGCACTACACTCCGAATTGATAATATATGTCCCTTTGTCATTCCCTTTTTCATTTTCTGACTTAGAGTCAAAACATGCATCTAATTTAGAAGGCTTCATCTTGGACACCAGTGACTGCTTGGCTCGACACTCACTTGTGTTGTGAGTGAGGCTCTTACGGAACTCACACCATCTCCCTATATCCTTATTTACCTTCATGGTGTTGTTCTTTTCTTGTGGCTTCAATGGGTTGTCCTCGGTCACCCCACCTTAGCTTTGTCCTTTGTTCTGCATTTTAGGGGTGCCTTTCCCTTGCTTCAGATTCACAGACCCAAAGTCTCACTTATTTTGTTTAAATTTCTACTCAATGTTAACAATGTATTGATAGGCAGTGCCAAGTGAGGAGATGTTTAGGAACTCCATCTCATCCTAGATGTACTTGTGTAGACAATCGTGGTACTTGAGTACCAAATGCCACTCAGAATCCTTGATACCCATCTTCGTGCAAAGGGTATGGAGAACATTTGTGAACTCCAACACATCTTGGTCCCTTCCTTGTTGTAGCATGGTCCACTTTATGTATATAGCTCCAACAGGGTAATATTGTTCCTTGATGGAATCTTGGAAAGAATTCCAAGTGGGTGCGGCTGCAAAAAGTGAGGGTTCCCTCTTGCCCTTTTGTTCAGAGTAGGTTTCCCACCAGCCCTTGACATGAGGGGTATATTTGAGGAGTGAAAAAGTAATGTTTTCCATATTGTAAAACTCATGAACTGAAAAATATCTTTCCAATAGATTTAAACATCTATCTATAGCATCTTCATCTATCTGGCCTTCTAATATGGAAATTTCAAAGTTAACTTGTACCTTAAAAGGAGTGGCACCTTTGGAGTGGTTGCTAGATGAATATGTGTCACTTGTGGGTAGCCGTCAAAGGATTTAGGAAATGTTATCCATCATCGTGTTCCTTTGCCGCTCAAGGGCTTCCTCAATCAATATTTTGAAAGGATCTCCTGCCCCCTCATCTTTCTTTTCTTCAAGGCATTAGAAGCCATCGAGGTTTGCGAGGCTGGTCTTGCAAAGGTTCAACCAATTCAATCCCTAACTCCTTATACTCTAACCTTGTTGGGACATCGAAAGAAAAATAGAGAAAGAGTAGACTGCTCTGATACCATTGATCCATAATTATGTAGGAACATGACAAAACACATATATACATATAACCATAGAGATGTAGCAGAAATAAAACTTCATTTCATTAATATCAAAGAACTGAAATATGCTTACATACAGAAACGGAAATAAACTATTTCAGGTGATGGTAGCAGATCTCTAAGAAGAAATGTGGTAGCTACATGCCTCTGAACTATGTTATAATGAGGCTCAAGGGCCTTTTTATTATTGAATAATAAGGGAAAACCGTAGACAACCAAAATACTAACACCAGGAGATGGAAAACAAGAGTTTGTGGGCCCCATTTGTGTTAGTTGGGAAACCAACTTCCTAGGGTCGTAACTTGGTCATATTATCTCCATTTGACACGTATGATACCTCGTTGGATTGACATGTATGATACCTCGTTGGAAATATCTATTCTAGTACTATATGATTTGTTGTAGGCTTTAGCCTATGGCCAGGGTCTTGCTGCGGACCTCAAAAAAACTTCGTTTATGGGGTTAAAATTGCTCCGGAAGTTGAGGACCTGAAAAAATTGCTAAAAATAGTAAATGTTGCTATAAACAAGGAAAATGATGAAATACACTGGAGGTCTAGGTGGAATAGGTGGGTGGCCGCCAATATTCACATGGATCAAAATAACTCTCATGATCCTATAGAGGAGAGGTTTTTGCTACTAGAAAAAGAGGTCACTAATATAAATCGTAATGTAAATCTCCTCATGATGGCCCCGAGTAATAAGTTTAGGATATTTGGAGAAGATGGGTGCTCAAATGCAGAGGACAAATCAGAAAGGGGATCAGGAGATCAAGTAGAAACAAAGAACTAGCCGAAGAGAGAACCCACGAAACATCAACCCAGTTCGAGTACCATGGATCAATCACAACCCCTATTTAAAATGGAAACAAAGGTCAATATCAAGTTGTACCATGATGATATTGACTATGAAGCTGAATCACTTGTTGCAATAGCTAGAAGTGTATTTTAGTGTCCATCCAATTGAGGAAGAATGAAATATTTCATTTATGTTGATGAAATTAGAGGGACATGCCCTAACTTAGTGGGAAACCCATGAATAAACCTTGAGGTTGGAAGGAAAACCTCCAGTGACTAAGTGGGAGGTCTTTAAAACCCTCATAAATTGATATTTTTAGTCTATTGGGTAAGTAGAGGACCAATGTATCCAATGGCACTACTTCAGGTAAAAGCTAAGGCAAAGCATGCAAGAGTATACCATAGAGTTCATAAAGATGGCCATAATGTTGGGTATCTCCCCAATGAACCAAAATGTATTCAAGTATTTAGGGGTTCTACATCACCATCTATGGGAGAAAGTGATGTTGTTCAAGAACAAATTAGTAGACAAGGCTTGTGTACATGCACAATACATAGAGAACATAGGCATAAAGAAATAACAATTAAGTGGATCAAAGAAGAAGGAGGAACATGACACTTCTAAGGAGGGGAAGAAGAAGCAGAAAGGGGGAAAAGATGAAAAGACAATAGCCATAGAAACTAGTGCAAATATCCTAGCAACCACTGTAACCACTTAAACATTTACAACCTTACAAAGGATAAGTGCTGGAAGTTGCATCCAGAGCTTAACGTGAAGAACAAAAGGAATGACAATAAGAAGAATAATATCATGGCCACTAATTTTAGAAACTAAGTTGAAATTATCTCAGACGTAGATGAGAATATCGTATATACGTTAGTGCAAAAGGCGCTGAATTTGAGTAGCCTTGAGTAGTAGGAAGAGAAAGAAATGGCCAAACTCTTCCATATAAAGATACATGTCAAGAAGATGAAAATTGATGCTCTATTTGAATTAGGATTGTAGGTGAATATCATTGCAACAAATTTGGTCAAGAAATTTGGATTGTAATTTCGAGATCATCCAAGCCCATATCCACCACGATGGATAAATATAGATGCAGAGCTGAAGGTAACAAAACATTTAAAAATTAAATTTTCCATTAATGTTAATATTATCAATGGAGTAGAAATAGATACTGATCCCCTTGATGTATGTGGAGTTGTGTTTGGGAGTCCCTACATGTACATGCAAGTGCAATATTCATGTGGAGAGTCAATTAGTTGTAAACTCATCAAGCATGGAAAAGTGTTAACCATCAATGCACATAAGGGCAAGTAAAAAATTTCGCTGGTAAGTGCCAACCAAGCTAAGAAATTAATCAGTTCCAGTAAGAGGTATTTTTTTATTATTTTTAAGAAAAAATCATTTTGTAGAAGAGTTAGTAAGAGGAAAGGCATCTGTCGAGGGTGTACTAAGAAACATAAACAACAACTGGAAGAGTTGTTATAGGCATACACGGATGTGTTCCGGGAGCCTAAAAGGTTACCACCTAGGGAATTGGAGCATGAGATCCAACTATTACCAGACCCCCCAATACCAAACATTGGGTTTTACAAGCAATCTGTTATAGAAACAAGTGAGGTGAAGAAAAAATTGCAACAAATGTTGGAACAATGTGTCATCCAACCGAGTACATCACCATGTGGGTCACCCATCATCATTGTGTTAAAGAAGGATGAGACTTGGAAAATTTGTATAGATTACAAGGCATTGAACAAAATCATGCTTAATAATAGGTACACCATGCTCAAGATAGATGATCTGTTGGATCAGTTGCTATAAGTAAAATACTTCACCAAGTTGGACTTGAAGTCTAGTTGTCACCAAGTTCGAGTCAAAGAAGAAGATACCTGGAATAAATCCTTGAAAACTAGTCAAGGTTTGTATGAGTGGTTAGTCATGTCATTTTGCCTATTCAATACACCAACTATGTTTATAATATTAATATATGATGTTATGCACTCTTTTATAGATTCATTTGTTATTTTCTATTTGGATGATATACTAATATACATTTCTACTTGGGAGGAGCATGTCCCACATTTGACATAGGTGTCAGAGACGTTAAAGAAGCAACGACCACTAGCAAATCTCAAGAAGTGTGAGTTTTCACAATAGTCTTTGGCATATGTAGGGTATGTGATAGGTGGGGAAGAGTTAGAGATAGATCCTACCAAGATGGATACCATCATTGAATGGGCGGTGCCTACTAATGTTTCTGAGTTTAGGAGTTTTATTGGGGTAGCACAGTACCTGAGTAAATTCATAGCCTTATTTTTAGTGGCAACATCACCTCTTCATGCAATAACAACAAGTGGCAAGAATTTCTAGTGGGGAAAGAGTTAGCAGAGGGATTTTGAGGAGCTAAAGAAGAAGATTAGTTAAGCACCAGTTTTGGAATTACCAAAATTGTAGCATCCCTTTAAAGTGGAGATAGATGCGAGTGGGTATGCTATGGGAGTGGTCTTGATGCGGGGAGTAAGGCCTGCATGTTACCATTTTGAAGTATTTCATGGGGATGTTTCTAACTACCCTATTTATGATAAGGCACTCTATGCCCTAGTGCAAGTTTTGATGAAGTGGAAGAACTATATGATGGGAAGGAGACAGTAATCCACATAGATCACCTGCCACTACAGTACCTATAGGTTTAGAGTAACCTACAATAGACTAGGCATTACAAGTGGATGGGGTTTCTACAACAATTTCATTTGGTGATCAAGTACAAGAAGGCAAGCACAAACAAGTTGGACGACATGCTCTTGAGGCCACCCACATCAGATATCACAACTATGTGGACTCTTATGCACATGGATCCATTCACCCATTATGCATACAAAGAGGCATATTCAAAGGATGAGGACTTTAAGGAGGTGTTTTAGTAGTTGTAGAGTCAAATTCATGTGCACGATGGTGACATCACTATTGAATACAATCTCCAGGATGGGTTACTCTACAAGATGGATAAGCTATGTGTTCATAAAGGTGAGTGGTTGCGGCTGATTAGAGAGGCTCACACATCTAAGGTTGTAGGGAAATTTGGTATAGGGAAGACCGTGGCCAACTTGTAGAGGTATGTGTATTGGCCCAAGATGCAAGAATAGGTAACTAGGTTGATAAGCGGATGCACGATTTGTCGTACCAGTAATCCTAGCAACAAGAAACATGGTTTATATCACCCCTTACATGAACCCACTCATCCTTGGGAAATCATTTCCATGTAGTTTTTGGTAGGTTTACTAACAACTAGGAAGGGAGATGACTACATGTTCATGGTAGTTGACAGGTTCAACAAGATGTGTGTTTTGATGCCCTATAAAAAGGCCATTACTGGGAAAGAAGCAACAAACTTGTTCTTTGGATAGGTCTAGGTCCACTTTGGGATACCAAGGAGCATTGTTTCGGACAAGGACACAAGTTTTCTCATCGAAGTATAGACTACATTATGGGAGAATATGAACACAAAGTTCAAGAGATCTGCAACATTCCATTTGTAGATAAATAGGCAAATAAAAGTAGTTAACAGGACTTTGGTGCAACTTCTAAGGGGATACAACTAGAAGCATCCAAAGACCTAGTATGAAAATCTAGTATATATATAACATTATTACAACAGAGCAGTACACACTTCTATAGGAAATTCCCCATTTGAAAGATTGGGTTGACTGGACAACTTCTGAGCAAAGATATATGTTACACCAAAGGGAAGGTGGAGGAAAAATTTCCACACCTCATTCAATAGAATCTTTTGGGGACCAAAAGCCTCCCAAAATGGGGAGGTGTGATCCAAATTGGATCATTATATTGTTTTTCATCCATATCGATGATTTTAGATTGGAAAAAGTGGACGAATCAGTTCTCTCAAGTCCATTTTTACCCAAGGGACTTAGTTTTGCAATTTAGGGTCTAAAACCCTCCGGGAGAATTTTGAGGCATCAAACAACATTTTTTTGGAGTAAAACTTTGTCGCTTTAGCATTGAACATTTTTTTCCTATCCTAGAAATGGAGACCTTTCCAAAGACATAAGGGTCGCGTTAATCAAAATCAATATGTGAAATTTATGCCACTCAGAAGTTGTCCTTCTTGTTTTCACCACTATACCCTCATTATTCATGAAAAAGGGGCTAGTTGTGTCATTACGATGTAGAAGACTCTAGAAGAGTCTATATTATAAATTTGGTTAAGAATTGAGGTAGTAAAACCTAACTGCTAGTAGGCTATCAATGTGTGTTATAACTAGGCCACTAGGAGGAAAAAGGGTTCCATTCTTTCGAGTGCATTTGTTCCATAGCTAAGCCAAAATAGCACAGGGGGATAAGAGATAAAGCACACAAAGAGGCTTTTTGCACTGTAGTAGCCCAGAGGCCACACACCATACTTCTTTATACTCATAGCCATATTTCCATTGAAAGAAAGAGAGTGAAGCGACCTCACCTTCCAATTGGGTTTTTCTCCTGAAAGGGTTTCCAACATCATATTTTGTGTCGAATGTGTGTGACCTTTTATTTCAATGTTTTCTATGTTCTACATAATTTTTAATTTGCACGCATGCACTATTAATAGTATTCTACATATCCAAAGATATAAATATAAATATAAACAAAACTATAATAGTTTATAATTTCAAATGTTAAATATAATTTTATTAGAACTATTGTGACGAATCATCTAGTGGAATATCCATGGAAATTTATAGATCACTCCAATGTAGCACTATTAAGGTCTTCATAAACATTGTCTTTCATATTTTTTGAACAAATTATAGCCCTAATGTAGTAGATGATTTTACCCCTCATTCTCATTATTATACTTTGTCACTTCCAAACTCTAGTCATTTTATGATGTTATTCTTCGATCCCTACTCATTGTTCCTTGAACATTTGACTTTGAGCACTTTCCACATTTTAGTTTGATGGTTTTTCTTACATTTGTTCTGTGATTTGATTCTGTGGACAAATAGTAAATTTCACATTTCCTTTGGATATTGTTAATTTAATTTTAATGGTTCATATCAATTGGATCAAATTATTTAGTGATTTTAATCCTAAGAAAGATATTGATTTTGGGAATTACTTCAGTTAAAGTCTTTGTGATTGTATTATGGGATTTTGATTGTAAAGAATGTCATTTTCTTTAAATTGAATTGATAATTAAACTGTAATTATTTATGATGTCTTACCTCGTTTCATGGTTTATTGATTGATTTGATTCATGAGTAGATCAATGAAATATCTTCTAAACTTCAGAGGTTATTGTAGTTCTTCTTATCTTAGGCTAAAAATAATAGTAGCTGCATATGATGACATTTCTTGACATATCAATATATAAACAAATCTAGTTTGATATCATTTCATTTATAGAGGTTGAACACTTACATTGTTGTGGTTTTTTTCATCTTCAATTTAACATCGGGAATTGTTATAATTTTAACTAGTTATTGCATCTTTAGTTAGAATCATTATCATTCTTCATTCTTTATATAAAGCAAAACTTGCATTCATAGACTTGCTAGTTACATGAGTTTCTCACCATCTTATTCTTTAAATATAATGTACATATAGATTAGTTGTAGTAGAATTGTTGCATTTATATAGCATAGTTTTAGGATAATAGTTGCATTTCCCTTGTCTTTTCCTTTCGTGAGAGGAAGAGGGAAAATGTTAATAGAGCCTATAAAATCGTCAGGGATGAGTACACCAAATGGCTTGGGTTGTGTGAAAAGTCTCAGTCTTGGTCACTTCCTCCTTATTGAATAGGGTGTCTAAAACCCGGGTCAACAAAATTGTGCTAAAAGGAGGGCCTAAGGAAAATTTAATTGAGTAGATCATTAAACCCTTAGCCTTTTTTATTCCAGATTTATTTTCCTTCCTTTTAGTGTCATTGTAACAAAAGCTTGATTGATAAGTGTCCTCATGAAATCTTACTTTTCAAATGTTTTATTTACTAATGGATTATTTTCCAACTTTTGTTTTGGAGCATGTTTTTAGTTTGTGATGGCCTACTAAGAGAATTTCCAAAAGGACAATTAACCATTTGTCAAAGCTAAGATTCGATAGTGAGGATGATTCTATTTATGCTCTTATACATATTCGTCATTTTTGGTTTAAATGTAAACCTTTTGGAAATTGTACTGATGATGAGTTATGCAAGTTGTTTACTCTTATGTTTTATGGGAGAATTAGAAATTGGTTCAAAGTATTGCCACCTAAGTCTATCCATTCATAGAACCAATTCATTGAAATATTTTTTAATGCTCATCAAGTTTAGGATTATGATTCATTATGTTTAGAAATTAATAGTTTATCTATGTATGAAAGTGAATCATTACAAGAACTTTCTTCTATATTTCTTGTATGTTTCTAGAGGTTTCATTAAGAAGATCTACCCCCTAGGCACAAACTAACGTTGTGATTTCTTAATTTTGGTCTTTTTAGTAAGAAACAAAATAATGAAAAGAAAATATATGATGTGCCAATGTTTAATGCTAGTATTGGTTTGGAATATTTAGTGTTAACTGGTGAATCCCAAATCCCTTCACAATCGCTCATAACAAGAATTTATTTTCCACATCCTAAACAATCTAAAATTAATTTAGATTGTGAATCTCAATTGGAAATTATTTCTGAAATCTCTTTTGCGGTAGATTGTAAAGAGAAAAACTCAACAATGTTTAATCTTGTAGAAAATATGGATTCAACAACTGTTCATGTTTATGATGCTTCTTCCTTATATGATAATATAGAACTCGTCCCTACTATTCTAGCAGAAGATTTATCTATTAACTAGAGTCTATTTGATAATATTATCGAAGATGTTTCACTTTCTGAAAATAAGATGTAATTTGGTAGTCATTATTTCATGTATTGTAATATGCTTTCTAATCTTGATACATGCAATAATGATTCATATGATCTTCTTGCACAAACTTTTATTTTAACTGGTTCAGATTTAATTGAAGAGGAAAATTATGCAAATCAACACAACGATCTTGAGGAGGTTTCACTAGACCATGTTCATGAAATTGAGATAGAAGACAATCAACATAGTAACGAATTTCTTGCATTTCCATTTGTCCATAATGATGAGTCTGATCTTTTTCCTGATTTGCAGGAGAGGGAAGTTCATTATGATGATAATTTGTTAGATGATGACACATAACTTCTTAGACATAAGTTTGAATTCTCGATTTTATATTCCTTTAGTGATGATATTTCATCCCCTCAACTTATTTATTTATTTTCAATAGGGAGATTAGCTAATGATTCAAATTTGTCTCAAAGTGTCTCTTCTATTGATTAAGTTGTGCTTAACAAGTAATCTTATTTTTATTGTAATCAATTACTTGATATTGAAAATCATAATCAATTGATTATAAGTTCTCATCATGATATTAATCACAAGAATTTTGTATCAAGTAATAATGTCACTTCATCTCAAGTTGATTATTTCAAAAGATATCTGTTCAATGAAAAAAAAATCAAGAAAATGGAACACTTTTTCAACCTAGAATTATCACACTTTCTCATTCTCTTGATGTAATCTATAAAATGGACCCTAATTATAATAAAAAGCCTCTTTTACAAGATTCTATTCATCATGATTAAGGACCTATTGCATCTCTAAATTTTTTCCAACAATTTTATGTTTGTGCTTATCATGATATGATTGGAAATTGGTTTGAGTAGTCTTGTCGACAAAAGTTCCCACAAAATGGTAAGATTATACTTGCCTTGTTTCTCAGTGAAAAGTTCCCAAGTAAGAATGATTTATTTACTTCTATTTTCGTTATATTCCAATTCCTTTTGCTAATCGGAGATCTCTTTATCATTACAGGATTGGAGATGCTTGAATGGCTACACTGGAAATATCATTTCACTTAGCTTTATGATTTTTAGAGTAGCATAGGGTAGATTTATGAGTAGAGTAGCCTTTGTTTGATTTTTATTTTTCTTAGTTGAATAATTACAGGTATGAATGACATAAGCTGGAGATGAGTCATCATCACGACATTATTAGGGGAGTCTTCTTAACCTTGATTCTTTCACTTTCTGTATTCTTGTTCACTATGTCTAATGAGATTTTTATCCCACGGTTAACAAATCAGAATACATCTAGTGAAATCATAATTCAAAAGCTTCTCTTTAGTTTTAATGGATATCTTTAGTTTTGAGATTAACATCATACTTGCACATTTGCATTTAGTGTCTATTTTTATGATTTCTTTAATAAAAGGTCAAATCATAAAAACATATCGCACAATGTCTATTTTATTAAAGTGAAATGAATATTTATGAAAATGATAAAATATTAAAGGGAATAAAAACATATGAGCTTGCAAAATTTCATATTATCCCTATACTATCATCCTTTTTACTCCTTTTTGGCTTGCAATTTGACTAATACATTATTGGATGTTCACTTTTTTTCGGCCTACTTTCCTGTTCTTGTTTTCTTTTCTTTGATTTCACATTTGTAGGTTTTTGTGGTCCTTATTTCCTTGGTTTAAACGAGGGTTTCCCTTGGCATGATTATTGGGAAATCAGTTCATCCTCTGATATATACATAAATGAAACCTTATCTTTAAGGAAATATTTATTTCGAAGATGTGTTTCTTATGTTGTCACTCAACATTTCCTAATAAGCAATCTTTTGGTTTTTTAAGCTTATCATTGGACCATACTTAATGTTTGTCTTAATATTTCCACCATTGTTTAAAAGATGAGATGTGATGCTTTCCTTAAAAATTGGGTTTTTAAAGGTAGCGAGACTTACTAGTAAAGATTAGTCATTTAATACTTTTCACGCCATCCCTTCCTCTTAAGGAGAAAATTTTCCTCCTCGTCTATTAAGTAATCCATTAAGGGTTAGTATTAATCAGGGTTTATTTTAACATTAAAAAATTAACTGAGGGATAGGAGGTCTCAGTACGAGTCGACTTACCATGATCATGGGTCCTAATAAGAGTGGCATTACGGCTACTAGTCACCAAGTTGGGGCATTGGCTTTTAGCTGAAAAACTGAAAGATAAGAGGTCTCATAACAAGTCAACTTGTTCACTTTGGTAAGTTTTTGTGAATGTCGCTATCGTTGTTTGGTCATAAATCCAGGAAAATGACCTTTATTTAATCCCTAAGAAAATTTCACAAGTAAATTAAACATGCTCAAGAACTTTGAATCTATGTCTGATAGGTGGGATATAGGAATTTCAGTGGGCTACAAGGCATCTCTGCCAACGCTATAGACAATTGTTGGCAGTATCGACCATGCCTTTGGTATTAAATTTATTCTTACACTCTAATTTACTTGGTCATCTTTGTCTTTCCCCGAAATTATTATTAATAAAGTTTAATTATTGGATTATATTAATTTTATTTTTGAATTATGGTGGAAATGATTTTGGCATGCTAAAAATTTCTACTTTTGTTCCTACAAATCAGAGATGAAACTTTGCAAGTTATTGAGGGCCAACATAACGCAACATCTTATCATAATTCCTTGATTTCTATGGGTTTCAAATCCTTAAACCAGAGATAACTGGTTCGCCCAGTCCGTCACCATTATTGACAGGTGAGCCTACTCATTTTTATTTTTTACAAAAATAATCACACCATATTAAAACTTTACTATTTTTCTCATTATGATTGGATGTGTATTGGTTTGATTCTTGCATTCTTTTATTATAATCATCATGTTCACCTTTATGGCAATAAGCTTGATGGATAGGCTTTATTGATGAGATTATGAAATTCAAGGTATTTGAGGAATTTTCTCTTAGTAATTGCTTGATTTCACTAACAACAACATCATCAACTTTCTTTCGGTTATTATAGATGACTTATGAATGGGCTATGACTTTATACAACATATGAGCTTGAAAGTGTACAGGGCCATTACAAAATCTTTGATTCCAAAACATCCCCCTTTGATGCCTATCGCATATCGTAAGGTATTTATGAACATTGTCTTTCATATGTTTTGATCAAATTATAACTCTAATGTGGTAGATGTTTTTCCCCCTCATCCTAATCGTTATAATTTTCCCCTTCAGAACTCTAGTCATGTTATGATGTTATTCTTCAATCCTTACTCATTTTTCCTTAAATGTTTCGCTTTGAGCACTTTCGACATTTTGGGTCAATGGTTTTTCTTAATGAATGGAACTCCGATACTTTCTCCGGTATTCTCCAAATTTCATCGCTTTTGGATACCTTGCTTGACCATTTTATTCTTTGGTTTAATGAGTCTAAACTTATCTTGGTAATTTTCCTTTTTTGAAAAGATTATAACATATATGTATTTAAATCTATAAATATTATGTATTTAAAATTAAAAAATTGAAAATTTAAATAATTTTTTTTTTTTTTTAATTATTAGTACATATATTAATATATTTTAATTTTTAAAATTTAATATATATAAAAAAATGTACATTAAAATATTTTCAAATCCCAAATTAAGCCTAAATCCCATGCTTACATTTGACCACCTTGCCACCTAAAAATTGACCACCTTGACAAATTCCAAGTTAAGCCTACCAGAAAGGGATGAGCTAAACCATTTTTATCATCTGATTTGGTTGTATCATTTGATTTCAATGAATTTTTAGTCATGGTCTAGTTTTTAATACAAATTTCGTGTTGTTTTTATAGCATGAATTGACAAATTACTCAAGGGAGAAATTTGAAACGATACCTAAACTTATAAGTAAATGTTATTTTAGTTTTATTCAATTAATATAAACCTATAACTATTGCTTCCATGGGCATTTTAATATTATAACTTTTTGTAGTTTTATCTTTGAAAGTTTCTAGAAGACTACTTACATTTGTTCAGTGATTTGATTCCGTGTACATATAATAGGAAACTTCACATTTCCTTTGGATATTGTTAATTCATTTTTAATGGTTCATATCAATTGTATTATTATTTTGTGGTTTTAATCCTAAGAAAGATATTTATTTTGGGGATTACTTCAATTAAAGTCTTTGTGATTTGATTCCGAGATTTTGATTGTAGTGAATTTCATTTTATGTAAATTTAATTGGCAATTAAATTGTAATTATTTTTGATGTGTTATCTCGTTTCATGGTTTATAGATTGATTTGATTCATGAGTAAATCAATGAAATATCTTTTAAACTTTAGAGGTTATTTTAGTTCTCCTTATCTTAGGCTAAAACTAAAAGTAGTTGCATGTGAACACATTTCTTGATTTATCAATATATAAGCAAATCTAGTTTTAAATGACTTCAGTTATAGAAGCTAAAGCTTACATTTCTATGATTTTTTTGATATTCACTTTAACATCAGGAATTGCTTTCATTTTAAACTAGTTATTGCATCTTTAGTTAGAATTCTTATTATTCTTCATTATTTATATAAAACAGAACATGCATTCCATTAGAGAAATTTTGAGGTATAAAATGGGCCTCCTAAAGAATATTATAAAATAATAGTGGAAATAATAAAATAAAATGAGATTACATCATCAAATTTTAGAAGGAAAAAAGAAAAAAACTATTTTTTCAACTTATATTTTCAAATTATCTCCGTACGGTTTTACTCAAATTTTGAGCAGGACCACTCATTGGATGCAAAATTTAATTCTTCATCGAAGGAGTGCCCATGTTGCATACTTTCGATGGACCTTGCTACACGAATAATTTTCATGTGTTTCAAATTTTTCGTGTAGCAGGGTCCATCGAAAGTATGCAACATGGACACGCCTTGGATGAAGAATTGAATTGTACATCCAACAAGTGCTCCTACTCAAAATTTGAGTAAAACCGTTGGGAGATAAGTTGAAAATATAGTGCTTTTTGTTTTGTTTTTGTTTTGTTTTTGTTTTTGTTTTTGTTTTTGTTTTTTTTTGTTTTTGTTTTTTTTTACGTTTCTACTCCAAAAATAGTGAATCATCCCCCATGGTTAACATCATCATCTTGAATCCTATTTGTTCTTATAAAGTTGTTTTTTGGTACATTTTTGTTTTGAGGCCCATTTTAGACCTCAAAATATCTCTAATGATAGACCTTGTACATATACATTAGCTGTAATAGAAACATGTAGTATGTTTACTTAGAGTTGCATTTCATTGTTTATATATTATTGCATTTATAAATGATAATTTTAGGATAATTGTTGCATTTCCTTTTTCTTTTCCTTTCATGAGAGGAATAGGTAAATGGATAATAGAGCCTATAAACCCGTCAGGGATGACTACACCAAATGGATTGGGTTGTGTGAAGAGCCTCGATCTGGGTCACTTCCTCTTTATTGACTAGGGTGTTGTTGTAGCGGCTACAACCACCCTCCAAAGTTTTTTCTATGCTTCGTTTTGGAGCCTCCCTCCTAAAATCATAGCAACTCATCTTACGCTGACCCAGGTAATTGTGCTTTAATTGAGTTTTTTCTTCTTCTTATAGCTTGTGTTTTCTAACTTGCTTTTCTGTCTAACCTGCAAGCTAATCTCTTCACTTGGTTTCAACTTGGTTCCAAGCCCGCCTTAGTGAATTACGCAATCCTTGAGGGAAACCAACCTTCAGTCCAGGAATTGCGTAGTCCAAGCTTGTAGTGAGCCTTCGGCTCCAAAACAACGAAGAGCCAGCTGACAACTTTCCTTCAACTGGGAATATGCGCAGAGCATGAGGGACAACCTGAGCCACTTAGCCCAAAAATTGCATAGAAGCTTTCCCTCAGAAGTTTCCTAATGCATGAGCTAGTGAGTTGTCCAGTTACCCATGGAATTGCACAATCTCTCCATACATGCATGGCTGATTTTTCCCGAAAAAAGAAAATAGAAAGAAAGTGGAAAAGCATACCTAAAAAATAGGGATCTATTTTTAGCAGTTAGAGTTACACTTTATTTATTTTTGAAAATTGCCGCAAAGTGTCACTTTTTCCTAGATTTTTGGAAACTGCCACAAAGTGTCATTTTTTCCTAAATTTTTTGCCTTCGCATCATAAACCCTACATAGGCCAAATATATTTAATGGATGCCCCCAACGCTCATTTTCACATTCTATATTGAATCTCTGGCATTCTTGATGAGATCTAGGAGCCTTTGACATAGTCATTGTAGCTTTTTCAGGTAAGTCTTGCGTTTCTAGTCTTTCACTGCTTTTTCTATCACTTTTGTTTGCTTGGCTTGTGAGAGTGTTGTTTTACCCATTTTATTGAACAACCATTGGCGTTTTGATTTTTTTTAGATTGTAGAAGTGTTTTTTTAAGTTTTTCATTTCCTTTCCCAAGTGTCGCATGCATAACCCAGTTTTTTCACTAATAGTCGTCGTTGCGGCGACTCTCTCCACATGCTTCATTGTTCTTCAGTTTGATTGATTCCTGCACTTGTTTTGTTTTCATGCATCATCATTCACTCAGATCTGCACCCACCTTCACTTCTACTTTCAGATCTGCTCATTTTCATGTTGCCATTGGGCAGATCTAGGCTTCCTTGGCCCAGATCTAGCTCTTCCCACGCATGCACTACGCATTTATGGATCTCAAGGCGCTGCCTTGTCTCCAGGAATTGCGCAGAGGCTCCCAAGGCCTAGCTCCAACTATAGATTGCACAGTTCCAAGACCCAGTCCTAAGCCATGGTCATTCCTGTCCCAACTGGCCTAAGCCTGACTAAATTGCGCATTGCGCAGTTCCGGTCAAGAGCACCTCTCCACTGGCAGTTGGGACTGTGCAATGCATAGAACCAATTGGAAGTCAGTTACCTTTGAAAGACAGTATTGAGTAATTCTTCCCACCAGTTTCCCCGTTTGTTTTATGGTCTATTTTTGAAGTGATTTTGGTTTCACGCTAATATTTTCATGCCATGACTATCCTCTCTTTCTCCAGGTACAACAATTGTTGAGCAATTCTCCACAGTTACAGGTAACATGGATTAAAAGAGAGCTACATTGAAGGATACTATTGAAAGTAGCACTGGGTATGCAGTTTAACATGTGTCATTGAGGTTGTAAGTTTATGTAGACACCCAGTTGTTCATTGAGAAAGGCATGAAATTAACATGGTAGGAAATCAAGAATATCTTTGGAGGAGACTTCAAGGAAGATCTAGAAGATCGGTAGGTGTATGTTAATATCCGCCAATCAGGCTTACATAAGATTGCATGCAGGTACCCCGTATTCCCATGTGCAGAAATCATGCACTGGATTGTCTCACACATAGATCCCGAGACTATGACATTGAGAAGTGCCAGTGGAACAAAACTTGCTACCATCAGGATGAAAAATTATAATCATATGTATCACTTACCTAAGCTGGTGAATCACATGGATGAACTTTTCTATGCCACCCATAGTTATGTAAACACCAAGGATATTATAAAGCGTTGGGTGAAGGAGCTGTCAAAGTTCACATCCACGCCCAATCATGTTTACAAGATGAAGTCACTCAGAAAGGCCTACCAGTTCTTGATCATCTTTGCATGTAGATTGTATGGTCAAGAAAGCACAAAGACCTTTCTGTAGAATTGGGTGGTTGTGTTGGATCAGTTGGTGAATGATGGAAACCATTCAAGTGGTTGGGTCTATTGGCTTATTAGTTAAAAGTACAAGTCCACGTATTTACTTAATGCAATTTGTGCCCAACATTAGTTTCCTGACATCGGTTGAATGTGGATACCACAGGAGCATGCCATCAATATTTATTGCAATTTTCTTTCTAAGTGCAGCTATCGAGGAGTAATGGCGAGGCTAGTTGACAATTCCATCACCCCAGTGTACAAGTTGATCTTTGAGTAGGATCCACCATGCATGTCCCAAGAAGCAATGGAGGAAATATTGAAAATTGCAGATTGGTATGCCTCACCTGGTGCCACCTTCATTAGGATGTTTGGCGGAGAGAAGCCTTCGTGTGTTCTACCAAGGTTTTCCACAGATATGTTGGTCATGGAAGAGGTCACACATCACATCTCCACAGGGTTATTAGTAGGGCTGCATAGGAGGAAGAAAGCACCATGGCCTGCTCTTCCTTTGTGAATTGGATTGTATGATATTAAGAGCTTGAAATATGGGGATGTCGAAGCCAAGGAGATAACGAAGTATGAGTTTGGCGCCAGAGATTACAATGCATATGATCCCCATGAGATTTGCAAGAACCACTGTGCAAGGGTGTATTATTCATGGATCCGTAGGGCATGTCATTGGGAAGAGGAGGACCCTTGGAGGTATTGTTACAACCACTCCAAGGTCAATGAACCAATCAGCATAGCCACAAAATGGAAAGCTACTCTATAGGTAGCAACACCTCAGGAAGAAACAACAACACCAACAATAATAAGAAAATCAGCAAAAGGCAAGGGTAAGAGGAAGATTGCTGAGAACCTAGAGTTTGAAGAAAGCTACAAGTTCAAATAAGATCCTCTCATTGAGAAAGCAACTTTGGCAGTGGAGGAAAAGAGGAAAAAACACATAAAGGGAACAGAGAGAAGGAAGAAAGAAATCAAAGGTTGGAGGAAGAATAAAGGAAGTTGTAGGAAACAAAGAAGAAGTTGAGAGAAGAACATGAGCTAAGAAGGAAAGAGAGGGAAGAGAAATAGAAATAGGAACAGGAAGGAGGGAAAGGCAAGATCATTGAGAAAACTACGCCCATACAAGTGTAGGACTCAGAATAGGCAGTAGATGAAGAAGAGAATGAACATATATAGGATCGGGAGCTTGCTCAGTAGATTAAAAAATGTTTGAATAAATGGACAAGGAGTTGGGAAAGGAGCCATCGGACCAAGACACCGGCTTCATGTCAAGAGCATCTGAGGTCGCCCCATAGTCTCCTTAGCCTCCAATATTAGAAACAGTCCCTAGCGAGCAAGGAGAGGTTTATCTCCTTGATGATGATCCAGTGATGGATGTGTACAATCTGTCATTTGATGAGTTGCAATAGAGGATTGTATAGCTACGGAGAAAGAATTTCTCAGATGATCACATGTCATCTACATTTATGAAGGGAAGGGTGATAGTTCCAGAGGTGAGGAAGCATCCCGTCATAATGGTTGATGACACTATGGCTTATGCAAGAGCCACAAGCTCAAATTTCAAGTTATTTCTAGCATAGAATGAACAGATGGCTAAGATCTTGCAAGCGACCAGGGAAAAAGCAGAACAATTTGCAGGATCCACAATTGTAGAAATGAGGAAGGCGATACTTGATGAAGTATTAGTTCTTGAGGCCACCATGTAGAAACTCTGTGATAATTTTTTCGCCATGCATAAAGTGGTTGTCCATCTATCTATTTTTCAGTAGTGGAGCAAAAATATTTTCCAAACTCTCAGAGACATACACATTGTTATTGTCGATGTGAAAGAATGGAAAATGAGATGAAAAGGAGCCCTACTTCACTTTCCCAAGATGATGAAGCCACAAGTAGAGCTAGACAAAGAAAATATATGGATGTAGATATAGAACTATGAGTAGCTCGCCCTGTTTGTCAGTAGCATATAGGATTCATATGCATTGTTGTTTAAGAGTTTGGATGTTATGGTGAGAAAGAAAAAGATCCCTCCAATCGGTTCCCTCACCGTAACCAAGGTGAAGAACCAAGTCCAACTAGAGATCTATAGGTACATGGAGTAGCTAAGGGGAGAGGCCACTAGGGATAACTTGGAGCTGAGTGCACATAACATGCAAAATTACATTGTTGGTCCTGTCACGGTCAACACCATGTTGCATATGCTTCAGGCTGAGTTGGACATAGGTTCCAAGACCATATACTAGGAAGCTATGAAGGGCAAGAGTTTGCTATTAGAAAGACACCATCAAGCAGTTTGGGGACATCATCACGCAGTACCAAGGTTGGCATCAGTATGTGACTGAGAAGAATCAAGTGGAGGTTGTCGAGTTGGTCTTCCCCAAACTTCGAAGTCATAGTGTTTTATCTTGTTAGGTTGTCTCTAGCCTATTTTGTCTCACATGGGTGCATGTGGAAAATGTATATTATTTGTAAATATGTTGTAAGTGAAATTCCAAATGTCATTAGTGGAATTTCAATAGTCACTATGTAATGTAATGAGTTATTTTTAAAGGAAGTTAAAGAGTCATGAGGGTAGTCAAATAGTCACAAAGGGGAATGTCAAGGGTCACCGCACCCCTTATTATAAATAAAACCTCATAACTCATAGAAGAGGTTTTTGGGAGCCAATATTTTGGCTAGGATTAGGCTTAGATAAGGCTTGAGAGTATTTTGACGAGCCTTGGCTTCTCCACAGTGTAGATCAAGTATACTTCTTTGGAGGAGCAGGTGTTCATGACTATAGTGTTCCACTATTGGGGACAATGGTGTATGTATGGATGGAAATTTCACTTAATAATAATAACTGATCCAACACATTTTCATGAATATTTTTTATTGTAGTTGGACAATTCTAGCTGATTTAGCAATATATGTTGTTTAACTTACGCATTTTCTTATGAACTATTGTGTTTGAAATTGTATGAATCTTGTTGAAGGTGTGTTGTTGGATTAACACATAACTTTGTTTTGTGGAATATTCTTCATTGCAACTTGTGATGTCATTCCACTCATGTGGTCCTCTGAGGTTACGTACTATTACATGCTTTCCAAGGGATACACTTCCATTTCTCTTCTGTGTGTTAGAACCCCCATACATCTCACTTGACTTGCTGCAAGGTCACACACTTGATTCCCACCAAAGTCATCCTACTTATCACCATGCACCACTGTAGTCAAGGAACTACATTACCACCCACTGTTGGGACTCCTACTCAAAATGGTTTGAGGTCTAGTTGGGACTTCTTACTGAGGAGATCCCCTTGAATGTTGCTGGGTACAATTATGTCAAAATTTCTAGCGCTAGAAGGACTGACAAATGATAAGCTGAACCCTCAAAGTATGTTTTGAATCTCTGCACATCATTCATGACTTACATCAAAATCTCAACCCCGACATGTTTTTCTCATGCTCATGATTTTGAAGTGTTGGAGGATGTTATTAATGACTTGTCATGCCATAAATATGATGGTGAAGGCAGAACACCTTGTTAAGACACAAATTTTCCTTTTTCGATTTCTGTGACAGGAATGAAGTCCCCTAAGACGAAAGGTATGTTAAAAAATGTTGTCTCACATTTCCCGCGGACTCTATTCACTCTTTCAATCACATGATCATAGAGTTAGGTCATGCTTTCTTTCTTTATGATCATAAAGCACTTAATCGCAAAATCTTAAAATTGCGAAAAGCACCTGATGAATTTGTTGCACAATTTATTAATGCTTTCGACATCTTTGTTTTGAATTTCCAGAAGATGAAGTTGATTTGGAATTTCTCCCCAAAAGGTTTAAGTATATTCTTCACATCTTGAACAATCCACACGATTTAGAATATTTCGAGCCCCTCCGAACATACCTCGGTGTTAGAGCTTCTAAATCTAAGACAGACAAGGTTGTTGTCACAAGTGTCTCTCCATGCTCTTCTCATCAAATAGCTCTACCTCTATAGGACGAGGTGGGAGAAGTTGTGAATGCACCTATTGAATTGTCACCTCCTCCGACCCCACCTTCTATGGATTTCTGTGCAGATTTGGACTGCATGCCTAATGGTTGTCACGTGGTCTCATCCCCTCGACCTTCGTCCACTATTTTCTTTGATCCTCCAGACTTTGATGTGTTATGTTCATCCATTCTGTACTTCACATGTGGTGTTCATGAGGATCAAGTTATGGATGGAGTTGGTGTTGAGAAACCAAACTGCGCTATCATTTTTGATGAGTATGTGTGGGAATTTGAAGAAGAATATGTGGTGAAGGATGGCCTCCTTCTATCCGTGCCTCGCATGCTTTATCCTAACATCTTCTATGATTCTATCATTTCTGATTTTTTTGTGAAAATTTACTGATGTTTCTACTTCCAATCATTCACAAAACATGCAGAATTTCAGCCTGTCATTTGATTGCGAAGAGGACAAATCTTTCTTTTCTAATCTACCTAATCTCTCATCTTTCATTTCTAGAAATTCAGAGGGTGAAATTTTTTGTTTCTCATCAACCCCTCTGTATGATTCGTCAGATCATAAGGATGCCAATGTCCATCTCGAATATTTTGATCATGGTTGTCATGATCTTTTCTCTCATTCATTTGATCACGATTCATATTCACATACTGTCGATCTTTCTAAGCCACCAGTCTTTAACAATCCATCTTCTGATGAAGTGGAAACCCTTCAAGATGTTGAGGCACTTCAGCCTACGCTGATGATTATGTCAAATTATCATAGCCTTGAGGTCAGTTCCACTTTCGATTAGTATTTCGTTGAATCACCCCAGGCTCCTCATCACTCTCTTGTTCGCATTGAAAATCATTATAGTTTACAGTTTTCGCATCCTCCAGCAAGATCACATGATATTATCACTCATGCATTGGAGGAGTCATACGTAGCGAGCACTATCGCCAAATGAAAATTTTCTTCCTTTTTCATGTTTTCTCATTTTTCATGTTTGAAAGAGTGTACATCTTTGTCATCCACACATAATGTGAACCAACACCATGATACATCTGTAGGGTGCCTTTCATGTGATTTTAATATTTTCTATTCTATAGACACATTCAAACTTTGAACGTTCTGGTTTACACTACTTTATCTTTCTTGTTTATTGGTTGGCTTGAATATATTTCTTGTGAGTCATGCCATCACTCACATGGGTCAACCAATGCGCCAGTGGCTGCATTGGAAATATCACTTCACGTGATTTGGCCCATGTTCTGCTTAGCTTAGGAGTAGGAGTAGTGTTTTATTTCCTATTTGCTTTTGCTTACCTGTTTTTCTTCGTTTTACTTCTTTCATTTGCTTGTTTGTTTGTTTATGCACCCATAAGATTAGTTGCCCCATGAAACCATGTTTATATTCTTGTGACGACCAGGGTGAAATACAAGAGGACTTGTACAACTATCAACATTTGGTTATCTGTCTATTCCCTCTCTTTATGAAGATCTTGCATTTATTTTAGTCGATGATACCTTGATGGAAAATATGTTCCTTTCAGAGTGAGTTATTGGTGAAATCACAATGTTTGCACTTTTAAATAGTACTGTCTACTCTAATCGGTTTTCTATATTCAATTAACCATTGTCAACTCAGTCAAGTAGAGGAAGTTGTGGGGGAAAACGTTAACAAGTATTTCAGAGGTATATATATAAGCATCATTCTCTGAAGGGACAACCTCTTTTTCTCTCAATAAGTTGGGACCCCTTTTTTGCCTCATGAAATAAATAAGTGCATATGCACAGATCTTTGAAAAATAAAAAAATGAAATGTAAAAAAAAAGTGAAAGAAGAGAAAGGCTTTATGCATAGAGAGGTGAAGAAAGTAACTCTGGTGTACTGTCTAGGATAGCTAGAAGTAGAGAAATTCTTGTTTTCCTAAAGTGACTTCATCGGGGTACTGTCTAAGCCTGCTGGTAGTGGAGCAATACCAAAGATGAAACTAAAACTTTGACTAGTCTATATTACTTGTGCATCAATATACCCCTCATCCCCCATGTTATGCCCCTATACCAATAGGTGTCATATATCATGATTAACTTGGTTTAGCTTTGTAATATGTTCATACCTTTACTTGTTGCAAAGGTTTTCCATATTTATAAAAAATCAAAAATTTAAAAATGTAAAGAGGGTATACTCTAAAAGAAAAATCAAAGGGCGAAAAGAAATAAAAAGAGGTCAAAAAATGAAAGAAAATGAACCCCAACAAAAAGAAAAGACCAGGAAAGTGTGCAAGTCTAAGTGCCACTACTTTTTACACTTTTGTATAATAAACAATTGTGTGCAGATTGTCACCTATGCCATAATTCATGAATAGTCAAATAGTTTAAGCTTGACTAGTTCATATTTCAATTTTATGTTGTAGAAATAGAAAATAAAGATCTTACCAAATAGTTTAATCTTGGTAGATAAGTTGATAGGTAGAGTGAAAAAAGGAGCTCAACAGTTTAATTTGAGCCCTTGGATGTAATAAGTGTAGACTTAGATAGGCATCACCATGTAAAAGGAACGAAAGTTTGATAAGGGTTTGCTAGTCTAAGTGCACCCTAATAAAGAATTGAAAATGCTAGGTTAAGTAGGTAGGGTAGGTAGATGATGGTTGCAGAATAATATGTGGTGAATGATAAGTTTAAAATCTGTAAATCTTTTACTTTCATCGCAAGGCAAAGGCATGTATCACATGGAAGGCATATTAAGCAAGCAAAGTAAAAAATAATTAACTTCCCTACTCATTTCCCCTAAATTTTCACTAATTTCCCCTAAGTGCCGAGGTGTCTATTAAGTTAGAAGGGCTCAGAGCATTTCTTTGACTTTTGGAGGGACCAGACCCTCAGCCTAATAATTTATAATACCTTAAGCACTTAAGCCCCTTCATCAATATTCACCCCTTCATAAAATCATTCATTCTTTTTATAAAGCTTTTCCTAAGTAAAATCCTATTTTACTTAAGGAAATTAAAACATTCTCCATATAAACCCTCATATTCACTAAGCCTAAGTTTTAAATATATACATGAAAACATTTCAAACTTAGTGCGCACTTCACCAAAATCATATTCACCACTAATTTATATTACTATATACTTCCCCTATATAAACATTACCCGTTCCCGTATTAATATAAATATGCAAAAGCCCCAAATTCTTACATATCAGGCCCTTCGCTTAAATATAACCATAATACATTCAATAAATGGGATTAATTAACTAATCCGTAGTTAATTAAGAGCTCGATCCCCGCCATGCTAATAAAAGGATTAATTAACCACCATAGTTAATTAATAACTTCTTCGACCAATCACATCGCCTCAGATGTAATTAAAAACCTTTAATTATGCTTGGCCCGCCCTCCATTAATCTTCCACCACCTCACATCCTTGATAGTCGTTCGATTGGATCCCTCAAATCCGACGGTTGTCATGCATATCGCACGCCTTTGCAGGAAAAATTTAGTGTGCAATGGCGAGCGGTTTTGCAAACAATGTCTGTGCGGTCGCTCCCAGATACCACCTCCCCTCCACTAGCAGTGCGATGAAAACCGCTTAACGCCTCCCGCTACCAACAAAATGTCAAATCATTTTCCTGCTGACACCATCTATCCAAATCTTGAACCCGCCAAAAGTTGATTTTGCATAAAAAAACAAAGTTAAACAGTTTCGTCCTTATTTCTGAAAAACGCATGCATGTAGCAACCTGAACGTCGAGGTCAACCAGCTCATACACCCAGTTGTCAGCCACCCTCAAAATTGTAGTCGATGTCGCTCCAAGTCCGCCATTCACACCCAGTGGACCTGCATTCCGTTGCTTGTCACTAAAAACAGGTATTTACTAGTTTCCGTCCGGAAACCCTGTAAAGGCTTGCTTTCCTCTGTAATTAATAGAAAAAAACCCAAATTTCATCATAGTTCAGCTACTGCATTCAGAATTCAAGTTTCCCAGACCCTATGTTTTCACCAATTTCACATAAAAACCCTGTTTCTTATATGAATCCACAAGAACCAGAATGGAAACCCCCATTGCCCTCAATGTAGCACCTATCACTACCCCTCACCGTGATTTGGATTATCTGCCCTTAGCAGATAAATATTTTCAAATAAAATACCTGGATATTGATAAAGGCCACCTGAAAGTATTTTGCCAATGCCGAGACAATTACATGAATGGCTATGATGCCATAGGACTTTGGGAACCAAATATCCCAATGTATTTTCTCCCCTCTGTGCACATTTTCCCTGACATTATCCATTAGTGTCATGCAAATTATGATCCCAACCTCAGAGCAGTAATGTCCCCCAATCAAACTATTCTCTTCACAATTACTGTAGACTCAATCAATGAGATGCTTCAGTTTCAGCCCAGTCAAGCCCTCACCCCCATTTCCCTTGGAGATTTGCTAGAGAAATCATCCAAATTTTCCCAGTCTGAACTCAGTTGCCTTTGCCAAAATTTCATAGATAAGCAACATCAACCCAAAAATCCCCCTCCTTATTTGTCAGTTTTCTTCACAGAGATAGGAAAAACTATAATTGATATGATAGCTGCAGTCATGGGATTCAATACTAGTGAGTATGTAGATGAATTGACCCTAGTTTTAATGTCCATTTTTACCCCTGGTCAGCCTCTTGCTATCAAGTACAACTATGCTGGATTCGTTGCTGAGAAAATCCATGACCAGTTTATGAGGATGGAAAATGAAAAAGTCTTCAAATATTCCACTTTCATATATCACCTTATCCTTTACTATCAGTCTGACAAGTTCCCATTCTTTGTAAATAAACTTGATACAAAGGGTAATCCAAGATCAATCATTTTTTGGACTTCTATCTTCCACCATTCATTTGCTTGTCCTTATTCATACAATGAGTTCATTGACCAGTTTGTCCACCCAGTGACCACCATGCTGACAGGAAATCCTCCTCCTAGGATTAGTGATGAAATCAAAAGAATCCTTCAGCTATCCAAACAGTACAAGGTAGGTGACTGGTACTTGTACTAGAATCACACAGAGATCAGGATATATGGTTGTGAGCTTCCTCCATTCAAACTACCAAAATATGTTCCTATGAGGTTGTTTGCATTGGAATATTATAGACAAATGATAAACTCTGATCAGATTCACTTTACCAGGGCCAAGAAGAAAGCACAGTTGAGAATTAAGGATCACCTAGGCCCATTTGTCTGCAACAATAGAGAAGCAGGCAAAGCAGCAGAAGAAATCCTAGAACACATGAGATTAAATAAAATTTTTGGTTGGAGATATGACCCACACAGTTTCATTTGTGATAGGAGAATGAAAAATAAGTTATCACCATATTTTCATCACAGAATCCCTGAAATAGAGCAATATGCTAATATGGATGAATGGAGGGAAGGAACTCTAGTTGAGATGGATAGTGATCAGGTCAATGTAGATAATGTGATGAAAGACCTAGAAAAGAGACTTGACCTGGACTCTTTTGAACAGGTACCAGTTGGAACTTCTCAGAAGCCAACACCAGGAACTAGTGCCTCTACAACAGATACTTCTCAAAGGCACTCATAGGAAACTAGTGCACCCCTTGCAGAACCATCACAGGGAAAAGAACAAGGAACCAGTACTCTAGCATCAGGGAAATTAGACATGTCAAAGCAGCTTGAAATCTGTGAAGAACAGGCTCAACCATAGACCCATCCAGCTCAAGTTAATATGAGAGATCCCCGAGTTTTGCAGACTCCTCTAAATGAGGAAAAAAGCTTGAAAAGAGACAGGGAAGTAGCTACCCCTGCCAGTGGTCCTTCAGACCAGCCTGGTGCTAAGAGGAACAGGCTAAATCCACATTCAAAAGAAGAATTTGTTGAAGAAACAATAGGGAGTTTGAGAAAAGAAGGTGGAGACAGTCTGCAAAATTTCCCAGTAGGTGGGACACCTTCTAGTTCACAAAGACAGGAGCTTGAAAGACAGCAAAGTATTGAAGTTTCATCTTTCAGGTCTTTGTCTGACAAGACCTTAGACATCAAAGAAAAATTCAAGGAGATAAAGGCCAAAAATGAATAGCTAAAGGCCCAAGCCTACACACAATACTTAAAGATGGCTCCTACCAATCAAACTGGGTTGATGTCAGCTTATGACATCAAAGAAGGCAAAATGAAGATGAGTTTTCTAAAGCCTACCATACAATAGCCTAAGTCACTTGCAGACTACCTCAAAACTGATTTTGAGGTCTTGGCCAAAGATATTCACCCCATAGATCAAATAGAATTGCATAAGAAAATGGGGGAAATGGTTTATTCAACATTGACAAGCAAGGCCATGATGGCACACAGGTTGGAGAATTCACTGAATAACACCACAACTCAATTACAGTTAGAAAGAGCCTCCTCACAGGCCAAGGAAAACATAATCAAATCATTGGAGGATTTGATTATTGGATTGGGCCATAACCCAAAGGATGTCAAAACTATAGAGACCCTAATAAAAAAGAAAAATGAAGATATAGCTGCCCTGAGAAAGCAGTTGAAATTTCCACTGCCTATGCATCCACAGACTGCTGAAGTAATTGAAAAGAAGAATGAAGAAGAGCTTATGGACTTGGTCCTTAAGCTAAATGAGGAATTAAGGGAGACAAAACAGGAATTAGAAAAAACACTACAAAGCAGGCAGAGTGAGTCAACCTCTCAGCCTCAAAATGTAGTACCAGTGGTTTCCACAGCAGTCCCTTCTACACTTGCAACTGCTCTAGCACCAAATGTCCCTTTGGCAACAACTGAGACTATTGAAGTAACATGTACAGGCACATGTATAGCATAGGTAGGAACTTCCAGTCAAAGCACAGAAGAATTGATCAAGTCTATGGAGGAAATGAAACTCCAAGTTTCTGAATTGCAAAAGGTAAAGGAGAAATTCGTTACCTTGGAACAAAAGTATGATGTGTCAAAGATTAATTTTGCTGAAGAAGTGAGGAAAAACAAAGGCTTGGCTCAACAAGTAAAAACACTAGAAAAGGATCTCACATTTGAAAAGCCTTTAACAGATATCAAGAAAATATTATGGACCAACATCACTCAATCAATCAATGATGTTTGGTCATCAATTCAGATCATTTTTGAACAGATAGACTTAGTCAAAGCTGCTCTTCAAGAGATTGAGAAAACTAAGGAAGAGCTAGGAGGGGAGCCTAAAGAAGCTATCAGGCTAATAAAATTTTTGAACAGAAGAAACAAGCATCAAATGGAACAACTGAATATTGAGGATAGGACTAGAACCATCCTCGAAATCAAGAAAGTCTTAACCAAAAGGACTCTAATGCAGAACCTAGAAAGAAAATGTCAGAACATGCAAGAAGATATAGATGAATTTATGGAAAAATTTGGCATCTTATAGAGTAAAGGACTTCCAAGTCCTTTAGTCATAAATGATAAGTTAATGAGGCATGAGGATTATGTTGACAAATTGGATCAGTATGCAAACAGCCAAGCCAGTTCCTTTGCTAGTTCATCTGCACCCAAAGCATTACCCACAGGAAGAGTTCTCTATGATAGTCTGGAGAATATTTTTTATGTTGAGCATGAATTGAAACACTTGTTTCCAGTACAGCCAAATTTTGTAAAATACACAGAGGTTGATGAAATCTACAGAAAACTAACAAGGACCAGGATACCAAGGGATGACTGGTGGACTGATATGATAGACATTTTATGATTTACCTTGGTAAAAAGTAAATTGAAGTATTTACCATAGTCAATTTTGGTAAAATAAAATGAATGATGATAAAGCAGGTAAAGAGTATCAGTCACATGTAAAAGAGTATCAGTGAAAAGATGAAAACAATAAGCCAGCACAGAATTACGAGCAAGACAGCTAGATGCGAAATCATAGGGCCTGCTTCCAGCTCATTCAACAAAAACAGGGACAATAAGCCAGCATGTCACTTTCAGTTTCTATCTATGAGACCATTTGTCTCTATATTCGTGTAAAATATATTTAGTTTTCCTAGAATATATCTCTCTCAGTTAGGAGATATTTTATTGTAAATTTTGTATAAGTACTTCCCCATTTGAAGTACTAAGGGTGGATTCTTAGAAATTTCTGTAGACTCTCTATTTTGGAATAGAAGTGTCGTTGAACAAATATTGTATGGCTGGCTAGACAAAGTAATAAAGCAAAGGACTTTTACAGGATTCATGTGTCAAACGAGGGACAAATAAGTATTTTATATCTTATGTTTTTACAGTTTTCTGGTTTAAATATTTCACATGTGTTTCATATCTAAATGATAAATGAAAAAATATATTTTAGAAAGTGCTTTACTGCATTCTGTCTTTAAAATCATTTATATTCTTAATGTTTTCTTCTAAGCTATCATAGGTAGGGAATTCTTAATTTCTCCCTGCTTCTTAGTTTATCATTGTGGCCATTTAACAAGAAATTCTTAATTGCTTTTTGTTAATGATCACCCACTTTCCCTTATCTTGAACTTTGTTGAAGGATTCTTAACTGCCCTTCCTCCCTTTCAAGGCCATTTCACCCTTTCAAGTTACCACTTGTCTCTTGTTTAGCTATCTTGCCCTGTGAAGCCCTCCTTTGTGAAATCAACTTGATCCAGTTAAGCCATCCTTAGTTGACTCCATAGCCCAATGGCCTAAAATACCTTGTTCTACCCATCTGCTCCTGAATTCCACCACCAAACAAAATCAAAACCCCCCAAGCTTTCATAACTAGCCTAATATCTCATAAAACAAAGCTAAATCATAAAGAGAGAGCCCTCTTTGAGTACAGATTGGCTAGATTCTATACTTAAAAGTTGGTTTGTGGTTACCTCGGACCCCTTTCCTTCTTCTGAAAACTTCATGGAAAATCTGAGTGATAACACCCCAATTGAAACAACTCAGTTTACTTGGCTTGGTATGTGTGTTTTCGATAAAGAGAATTGTAGGGACTATATCTTTAACTCAAGCTAGTGTAGAAACCATGACGATCAAAGAATCAAACAATACTTCTGGAAGAGTTAGACTCGTTTTACACGAGACAATGTCCATACAAAGAGATGGAGTTCTACCAATGTGTTCCCAATGTTGTAGCAGCTACAACTACCCTCCAAAATTTTGTCTATGCTTCGTTTCGGAGCCTCCCTCCCAAAATCACAATAGCTCATCTTATGCTGACCTAGATACTTGTGCTTTAATTGAGTTTTATCTTCTTCTTATGGCTTGTTCTTTCTAACTTTATTTTTTTGTCTAACCTGCAAGCCAATCTATTCAGTTGGTTTCAACTTGGTTCCAGGCCTTCCTTAGTGAACTGAGCAATCCTTGAAGGAAACTAGCCTTCAGTCTAGGAACTGCGTAGTCCAGGCTTGTAGTGAGCCTTCGACTCCAAAACTTCACAGAGCCAACTGACAGCTTTCCTTTAGTTGGAAAACTACACAGAGCATGAGAGGCAACCTTTACCACTCAACCTGAAAATTGTGTAGAAGCTTTCCCTCAGTGGCTACCCGATGTGTGAGCTAGCGAGTTGTACAGTTCCCCCCTGAACAACGCAATCTCTCCATGCATGCATGGAAGGCTTTTCTCGAAAAATAAAAAAATCAAAAAAGCATCCCTAAAAATAAAAACCTATTTTTAGCATTTGAAGTTACACTTGAGTTGTTTTTTGGAAACTTCCGCTAAGTGTCACCTTTTCCTAAATTTTTGGCCTTCACGTCATAAACCCTAAATCAATAAAATCTATTTAGTGGATGCCGCCATAGCTCATTTTCACATTTGATATTGGATATCTAGCATTCCCGAGGAGATCTAGGAACCTTCGGCACAGTCATTATAGCTTTTCCAGGTAAGTCTTTCTCTTCTAGTCTTTTGCTGCTTTTTCTATCGCTTTTGTTTGCTTGGCATGTGAAAGTTTTGTTTTACCCATTTTATTGAACGACTGCTACCATTTTGATTTGTTTTAGCTTGTAGAAGTGATGTTTTAAGTTTTTCAATACCTTTCCCAAGTGTCGCATGCATAACCCTATTTTTGCACTAACAGTCCTCACTGCAGCGACTCTCTCCACATGCTTCATTGTTCTTCAGTTTGATTGACTCCTGCACTTTTTTTGTTTTCATGCATCAGCATTCACTAATATATGCATGATCTGAATTGGATCCTAAAACACTCTCTAAGTTTTCATGACTGTTTCAAATTATGCTAAAAGATTCAAGTCCTATAAAAATCAAAGCTATCAGAAGGAATCCTCTTACAGTTGCAGTTGTGTCCAGAGCGAAGCAACGAGGACCCTCAGTCGAGTGCGTAGACCATTGGCCCATGGTAACGTGCACTGGCAAAAACAGAGGCCAAATCAAGAAATGGGGGTGGTTTCTGATACACAATTAGCGATAAAGCACTAATGGTGTATCGCAGGGCATCCCCCACAGTGAAGGAAAGCCCCGAAGTTCCTGGACCTGAAATTGCTATAAAATTCGGAAAAGTAACGCATTCAGTTCTGTAGCGCGGGATTCCACAAACCAGCAGGATATCGGAAGGCCTCGAGGCAGTAAGCAGTTTTGACTGAGTCCCGCCCAATGCCACACATCGAGCGACACACGTCTAGCAGATGAGATAGAAAACCGCCCGCATTGGACAGGTAAACATCATGCGACTTGTCTGCCTGATATGAAGGACGACCGTAGGATCTGGGGGGCCCAGATCAACGATGGAGATACGTCCTGATGACTGACCAGATTTGACAGGTAAAAAAGCAAGATGACAGGGGACTCTAAGTTTGACGTGGATGATGAGTTGGCAAACGATTCATGATTCGTGGGCAATCTTGAAGGAAACAAAATTAACAGACATTAAAAAATGATTAAAGGAATATGACACCCAGTTTGTTGGGAAACAGGTGGCCACCTCCTTGCAAGGCGTTACTCAGTGATGTTGATGCAAAGCAGAGGAATTCAAACGGATAGAGGTAAGGAAACTAGAAGACCGAGAAGTGGAAATGAGCAGTCAAAAGAACAGACTGGCTTTAAAGCCATGACCTGATAGAAGCAGAAAAAAACACACAGAAAGGCAGATGAGATTTAGCTAGACACAAGAAGCTAATAGCAGAGAATAGAGAGTAGAAGCAGAGGCAACATCGAGCCAGATAGAGCCAAAGAGATTTAGAGAGTCTGTGTACTCCATTGAAGGTTTGAGAGGTTCAAGAAAACTCCTCGGCATAAGCCTATCATACAAATGTGACCCTCAGAGGTTGAGTTTCAATAAGGAGAGTCTGTGCACTCCATTCCTACTGACTTCATTCTGTTTAGTGAGTCTCGAAAGGAGCTCACTGTTGTAAAACCTCTGCTTGAAAACATAATAGAGAGTCCACCACTGAAAGGCTGGACCAGGAGATGTAGCCCAGGAGCATTGGGTGAAATCCTTATTAAACTTGTTTTGTTTACATGTTTGACTGTTATGTTTTCTCTGATTGCCTCAGTGTCTATGTATTCTAGCAATCTTATCGATCTGTTGCATAAGTAACATAGGGACATCCATGCACATGAGTTTGTAATACCTTTAATTCTGTCCTAGATAAATTCCAGATCAAGTGGTATCATAGCTCTAGGTTACTAAGGTTAGACAAGCTTGTGCTGGATCTTGTTGTTGAATGCTAACTAGATCAAAGCTTAAATTAGGAGAAGGAGAGTTGGCTGAAACTAACCCGAAATTTGGAAGAGTCTATTATAAGAGGAAAATGTCAAAAGAAAATCCCTTGGAATCAAACCCCTAGTTCATGGATAGTTTTATGACCATGAGATCCATGGTGGAGGAAATGTATAGGGAATTTAAGAAAAATAGAGATGAAGATTCATCAAACTCCAAATAAGAAAAAGGAGTAGAATAATCTCTCCTCCATGACCACTCTAAAGGCAAAGGGAAAGAAGAAAAATTTCTCATGCCTCCTAATAGCCCTGAAAATAAAAAGAAGATATCTTTGATTAAATTAGATGTTAAATTTGATTTACCAATATATGATGGAGAGTTGAATGCAGAGAAGCTGGATAATTGGATTAGACAGATTGATGTTTATTGCAGAGTGCAGAGCATTGACTTAGACAAGAGTAAGATTCAGCTGGCCAGCCTATGCCTTGGAGGCACTGCCTTGGTATGGTGGGAAGGCAGGACACAAGCTGACATGAAGAAACATGGTAAGATTCTTTTTGTCTGAAGTGAATTTGTTTCTGTAATTAAAAAGAAATTCTATCCACTAGCCTACATGCAGCAAGCCATGATGAGCTGGCAAACTCTTCGACAACTAAAAGAGAAAAGTGTACACGGTTACACCCAAGAATTTAGGAAAAGAGCTTTGATTCTAGGAATTTCTTTAGAATCACCTGAGACTCTGTTGAAATATATAGGTTTTCTACCTAGCTACATGAGGCACACTATCCTCATGTTTAATCCCACCAGCATAGATGAGGTATCCGTTTAGATTACACATCTATAAGCTAGAGGTAAGAATGGGAACCTAGAAGTTGGGGGATCACCCAAACCCATTGCAAGCAAAAATAAGGAGAAAAGAAAACAGAAATGGAAAGAGAGGAAGACAAACACTTTACAGAAAAGCAAGTCTTCATGCACTCACTATAAGAAGGATGGGCATGATGATGAACACTGCTGGATTCTGCATCCAGAGTTCAAACCTAAGAAGTTCGAGGGCAAGAAGAAGAAGACGGTTGTAGCTATTCAAAAGGATTTGGGGTCGGACTCAGGAGATGAAGCAACAATTTGCAGCCACAGGTATAAAAGGTAGAAATTTTGAGGCATCTACTAGTAATTCTACACAATTTACCGATAATGAAGAAAATGACAGAAAAAGACATGAGCTTTTTTAGATTCGAGTTATTTCCAATCATCAAAAGATTAATACTTTGTTTGATAGTGGCTCACAAGTAAATTTAATTTCTGAAGCAATTATAAAGAAGTGGGGATTACTAACCACACCTCACAAGAAACCATATCCATTAGGTTGGTTATGTGATAAAGCAAAGCTAAAAGTGACTAGACAATGTAAACTTAAGTTTTCTTTTGGGTCAACATTTGTAGATGATGTTGAGTTAGATATAGTTCCTTTGGATATATATGGCATTGTTTTAGGAAGTCCTTACTTGTATGATAAAAAAGATATTTTCTATAGAGCTGAGAACAAGTATCTACTCGTTAAAGATGGAATCGAATATATTGTAAGAGCTCATAACCTCAAGAATAATTATACTCTCATAAACTCAGGGCATATGAAATGAATTGTAAATTCATGCAAACAATTTTTAATGATGGTTGTAAAGGAAAAGAAACCTGATAAAACCAATGTATTTGAGGGCTGTGATGTTAAACAACAAGTTGATTTAGAAAAAGTTATTTCAGAATATGATATATTGTTTCAAGAACCTAAAGGTTTGCCACCCAACAAGGAAATAGTGCATGATATTAATTTGCAGCAAGATGCTCCATTGCCTAACATCGGAATGTACAGGTTGTCTGCTTTAGAGAATGCAAAAATCAAGAAGCAGGTACAGGAGCTGCTCGATAAGGGGTTCATCAGAACTAGCACATCACCATGCAGGTCTCCAATTGTTCTCGTGAGAAAGAAAGATGGCTCGTGGAGAATGTGCATTGATTACCGAACACTGAATAAGATAACCATAAAAAATCGTTTTCCCCTTCCTCACATAGATGATCTATTAGATCAGTTGAAAGAAGATGTTTATTTTTCCAAGTTAGACTTGCATAGTGGCTATCATCAGGTCAGAGTTGCAGAGCAAGATGCATGGAAGACTGCTTTCAAAAAAAAGCAGGGACTGTATGAGTGGCTGGTTATGCCTTTTGGCTTAACTAATGCTCCTGCTACTTTCATGAAAATAATGAATGATGTACTCAAACCCTTCCTTGATGATTTTGTTATTGTATATCCGGATGACATTCTTATATTTAGCAAAATGCGGGAATAATATTTAAAGCATGTTAAGCAGACTCTAGATGGTTTGAAAAGAGAAAATATTTATGTTAAACTCTAAAAATGTGAATTTGGCAAAACATCTTTGAATTATTTGGGACATATAGTAGGGGGTGGTGAATTGAAAATAGATCCCTCTAAGGTTGCAGTCATTGTAAATTGGCATAAACCCAAATCTGCTACAAAAGTTAGAAGCTTCTCAGGAGTAGCACAATATTGGAGAAAGTTTATTTCTAACTTTTACTTAATTGCAACTCCATTACATGCTTTAACAAGGTTGAACAAGGTGTTTCAGTGGGGAGGCAAACAGCAGAAAGCTTTCGACACCTTGAGATAAAAGATTAGTACAACACTAGTACTAGCACTGCCCGATCTTCAAAGACCATTTGAGCTTGAAACAGATGCCAGTGACGATGCCATGGGAGCAGTGTTGATGCAGCACGGTAAACCCATATGTTATCATTCTGAGACATTTAATTATGCAGTAGTTAACTATCCCACATATGATAAATAATTGTATGCATTAGTACAGAGTGTGAAAAAGTGGAAACATTACTTAATGCCCAAAGAGACAGTTATACATACTGATCATCAACCACTTCAATATCTACACTCCCAAATTAAGTTGCAGCAATCAAGACACTATAGATGGATGGGGTTTCTACAAAAGTTTCATTTAGTCATCAGATATAAAAAGGGCATACAAAATAAAGTTGCAGATATGTTTTCCAGACCAATTATAAATGCATCTACTATACTTAAGCATAATTCAGTATTGCATGAGAGCTACATTGAACAATATGTTCAAGATATAGATTTTAAAGATGTATATTCAACTTTAAGTCAAGAAAAATGAGTAGAAGAATTGGATTATCATGTTAAGGACCAACTCTTGTATCATTTTGGGAAGATATGCATTCCACAATTTAAAAGAGTAACTATAATTCGAGAAGCACACACTTCTCTAATATTAGGTCACTTTGGTGTAAGTGAAACCGTTGCACAGATGCAAAGATTTTGTTATTGGCAAAAAATGAATGAGACAGTTTCTAGATATGTAAGAGGGTGTACCATGTGTGCTAAAAGCAAGCCCGACAATAGAAAACTAGGCTTATGCACTCCACTACCAGTTCCTTCTCATCCTTGGGAAAGTGTTTCCATGGACTTTGTTGGAGGACTGCCTAAATCTAGGAAAGGTCATGACTATTTATATGTTGTTGTGGATAGGTTCAACAAAATGTGTATTTTAATACCTTGTAACACACAGATTACAATTGAACAAATTGCAAAGTTGTTCTTATAGCATGTATGGGTTCATTTTGGGTTACCCACTTCCATAATATCAGATCGAGATACTCGATTTATTGGGAAATTTTGTTCAAGTTTGTGGGAATTGATGGACACCAGGCTAAATAAGATCACAACTTTTCATCCGCAAACAGATGGCCAAACTGAAGTGGTCAACAGGGCAGTGATCCAGTTTCTCAGAGGTTATTGCAGCAAGCATCCCAAACTTTGGGATGAACATTTATGTTATGTGCAACATGCTTACAACCGAGCTAAACATTCTTCAACACAAAGATTTCCTTTTGAGACCTATTTTGGTTTTACACCAAGGTCTTCCTTGGATTTTGTCTTTGGTAAAGACATAACAGTTGATGGACATAGTGATGTGGACAAGGAAACCAAGTTCATTGAACAAATCCAAGAGATTCAAAGGCAGTACAGGAACAACTGGAAAAGAGCCAAGCCAAGTACAAGGCAAGACATGACAAGCATCAGATGGAGCATAGTTTCCAAGTTGGTGATCAAGTCTGGATGTATATCAACAAAGACAGAATGAAAGGTGAAGGTAGGAAGCTAAAGCCAGTAAGGTATGGACCTTTCAAGATACTTGAGAAAATTGGTGAGAATGCTTTTCGCCTTGATCTACTAGCTTACATGCACATCTACTCAATCGTTAATGCAGATAGCTCGAGACTATTTGAACCTTTATTAATCGAAGATTTCAAAGAGCAGAGTCAATTTCATTCTATTGATGATATGTTGCCTGAATATCGTAATGAAATGCAGGAAGATACAATTCTGGACAGGAAGGTAAGAACTACGCGCAGAGGGGATGTTGAATACCTTAGGATTGGACTGAAAGGTTCAAAACCAAGCAGTGCGAAATGGATAGAAATTGAGCAACCGAGGAAAACAACATAAACTTTGAAACATGAATTGATATTGTTACCCGTTTTGTAGAGATAGCAAAAAAGTGACCTGATTTTGAAAAGGGGTGATGCAGAACACATGTTTTTTTTAGAGCATAGTTTTTGGCACTATAATTTTTTTTTATGTACATTGCGTTTTAGAATGGTAGTGATTTTGATGTTGATTTTAAAAAGTGGTAATTCTACACCATGCCCTTTTTTTAAAAGGTTATTATTATTATTTTTTTTAATATATGAAATGTAGATAATTATTTTGTAAATTTAATAACTTTGGAAGTGGTTTTCTTCTTCATATTTTTTTGGTTTTATTTTTAATTTTATTTTTTTTATAATGAGGTTTTTATTGTTTTCCATATTTAAAAAATAAGGTTGATATTTTGCATTTTTGATATTCTACATATTTATACATTGTTAATTAAATTTTCAATCCACATGAAATAATTGTCTCTAAAAAACATATATAAAAATATATATATAATAAAGACAAATAAAAAATAAAAAATATTAAAAAAAAAATTATCTCATAAACCATAAAAGAATTTGGGAAAAATATATATATATATATATATAATTAAGTAAGTAAAAGAAAAAAAAACAACATTAGCAAAAATTAGGGAAAAAAAAACAAACTAGTTTAAAAAAAACAAAAAAATAGCCAAAAAGATTAAAAAACTAGTAAAATTAATATTAAAAAAACAAAAATAAACTCAAATTATATATATATATATAAACCAAAAAAATATGAAAATATTAAAAAAACAAAAAAAAATTTAAAATTTAATTATTTTTTATTAAAATTTAAACGAATTAAAATTTTAAAATTTTAAAAATTTATATAAAAGAAAAATAATTTAAAAATCTAAAAAAAATTATGGTTTTTTTTTAAAACAATTATTTATTTGTTTTTTTAAATAAATATTATATTAATTTAAAAAAAAAAAACATTTTTTCCCTTATTTAAAAAAAAATCATTAAAAAAATTTTAAACCAATAAAATTTTTTAATTTAAAATTTAAAAATTTATAAAATTTATTTAAAAAAAATAAAAAATAATAAAAAGGGCCTGCACGGAATTGGACGTCCACCCCGCAGCCGCCTGTGGTGGCAAGGCTGTGGGTGGAGGGCTTTTAATGCCCCTCCGCCCATGGTGGCGCGACCGTGTGCAAAGGGCTTGCGCGGAATTGGACGTCCACCCCACAGGAGCTGAGGGGCGAGCGTCCGATTCTTGGAATCCGACGCCCGCCCCTCAGCCTCCCGTGTTGGCGCGATCCTGGGTGAAGGGCTTGCGCGCAGGACCCTCCGCCCACATCCATGCCACCATGGGCGACGGGGAATTAAATACTAAATTCTTTTTTTAAATAATTTTTATAAATTATTAAATTAAAAATTAAAAAATTTTATTAGTTTAAAACTTTTTTAATGATTTTTTTTAAATAAGGAAAAAAATGTTTTAAAAAAAATAATATAATAATTATTTTTTAAATAAGAAAAAGAAATGTTTTTAAAAAAATCCGTTAAAAATTTTTAAATTTTATTTTATTTTTTAAATAATTTTTAAAAAATTTTAAATTTTAAATTAAAAACTTTAATTCGTTTAAAAAAAATTTAAACATTTTTTAAAGATTTTTTTTTTTTTAAATAAAAAAAATAAACATTTTTTAATGATTTTTTTTTTAAATATATAAAAAAAAAAGAAAAAAAAAAGAGGTTAATAATAATATTTTTTTTCAATAAAAAAATTAAATTAAATTATTTTTTTCGTTTTTTTTAAATAGTTTTTTTTTTAATATTAATTTTACTAGTTTTTTTATTTTTTTTCGTTAATTTTATTTTATTTATTTATTTTTTAACTAGTTTTTTCAATTTATTTTATTTTTCCTAGTTTTTGCTAATTTTTTTTTTTTTTTCAATTTCTCTATTTTTACTTAGTTAATTTTCTCTCTATCTCTCTCTCTCTATATTTATTTATTTATTTATTTTTTTCCAAATTCTTTTATGCTTTATGAGATAATTTTATTTTATTATTATTTATTTATTGTCTTTTTTATATATATTTTTGTATTTGTTTTTTTAAGTAATCAACATTTTAATCTTAATTTTAGTAGTTTTAATTTTTTTTTTGTTATTTTTATTTTTTTAAATCTAGTTTGTTATATATATATATTTACGTACTTAATTTTTAGTTTATTTCAAATGTTATTTTTTTCCATATTTTTGTTTTTTTTTTTAACTGATTTTTGATGGTTTAAAAGTTTTTTTGTTTTTTGTTTTTGTTTTGGTTTTTTTTTTTTGGGTTACATTTTTATGATTGATTTTATTTATTTATTATTATTATTATTATTTTATATTTGATTTTATATTTATTTATTTTCCCGTTTTTTATTTTTGTTTTAAGTTTTATTTTTAGTATATATTTTAATTTATGTTTTGTTTTGTTTTTTTTTTTTTTACTTTTTTTGTTTTTTTGGTGTTTTTTTCATTGTTTTAATTATTTTTATTTTTATTTTATTTTATGTTTTCATTATTTGTTTTAAATTTTAATGTTTTTCGAGGTCATGATAAAATATTTTACGCGATTATTTCAAAATGTTGAAATTTTACTTCTGAAAAAAAAAAAAAAAAAAAAAAAAAAAAAAAAAAAAAAAAAAAGGTGTTTTCCCAACGTTAGCATTTTTCATTTTGAGGGTGTTTTTTGGACTATTTTTGTGAAAAAAATTGGTTTTCACTGCCATTTTTAAAACAGGTTGAAAATTTACCCAAGAAAAAAAGGTGTTATTCCAGCATCAACACTTTTCGTTTTTAACACTGTTTTTGATGTTTTTTCGAGGTTTTTTGGCCAGAGTTCCCGTTTTGAGTTTATAGTTCCCATTTCAAAATTTGCATTGTTGGAAGCAATACCCTCACTTGATTGATGCTTAAAAGAAAACCAACTTTTGGTGGTCCAAAAGCTTTTTCAGTGGGAAGCCCATGATCCAAATTGGATCCTAGAACACTCTCTAAGTTTTCATGAATGTTTCAAATTATGCTAAATGATTCAAGTCCTAGAAAAATCAAAGCTATCAGAAGGAATCCTTGTAACAGTTGCAGTTGTGGCTAGAGCAAAGCAACGAGGACCCTCGATCGAGCGTGCATACTGTTGGCCCATGGTAACGCGCACTGGCGCAAACTGGCAAAACCAGAGGCCAAATCAAGAAACGGGGGTGGTTTCTGATACACGATTAGTGCTAAAGTGCTAATCACGTATTGTAGGGCATCCCCCTCAGTGAAGGAAAGCCCTGAAGCGCCTGGACCTGAAATCGCTATAAAATTTAGAAAAGTAATGCATTTGGTTCCGTAGCACGGGATTCCACAAATCGGCAGGATATCGGAAGGCCTCGAGGTGGTAAGCAGTTTTGACTGAGTCCTGCCCGATGCCACACATCGAGTGACACACGTCCAGTGAATGAGAGAGAAAACTGCTCACATCGGACGAGTAAACATCATGCGACTTGTCTGCCCGATATGAAGGATGACCATAGGATCTGAGGGGCCCATATTAACGACGGAGATACATCTCGATGACTGACCAGATTTGACAGGTCAAAAAGCAAGATGACAGGGGACTTGAAGTCCAACGTGGATGATGAGTTGGAAAACAATTCATGGTTCGTGGGCGATCTTGAAGTAAACAGAATTAACGACCATTCAAAAATGATTCAAGGAATCTGACACCCAATTCATTGGGAAACAAGTGGCCACCTCCCTGTGAGGTGTTACCTAGTGATGATGACGCAGAGCAGAGGAATTCAAACAGACAGAGGTAAGGAAACCAGAAGGCTAGGAAGTGGAAACGAACAGTCAAAAGAACAAACTAGCTTTAAAGTCGTGACCTGACAGAAGCAGAAAAAAACACACAGAGAGGTAGACAAGAGTTAGCTAGACGTAGGAAGCTAATAGCAGAGAACAGAGAGTAGAAGCCGAGTTGACCTGAAGGCAACATCGAGCTAGATAGAGCCAGAGAGAGTCAGAGAGTCTGTGTACTCCATTGAAGGCTTGAGAGGTTCAAGCAAACTCCTCGACATAAGCCTGTCATACTACTGTGACCCTCAGAGGTCGAGTTTTAGTAAGGAGAGTTTGTGCACTCCATTCCTACTGACTTCATTTTGTTTAGTGAGTCTCGAATCGAGCTCACTATTGTAAAAACTCTGCTTGAAAACATAATAGAGATGCCACCATTGAAAGGCTGGACCAGGAGACGTAGCCCAGGAGCATTGGGTGAACTCCTTATTAAACTTGCTTTGTTTACATGTTTGACTGTTATGTTTTCTCTGATTGCCTCAGTGTCTATGTATTCTAGCAATCTTATCGATCCGTTGCATAAGTAACCTAGGCACATCCATGCACATGAGTCTGTAATACCTTTAATTCTTTGTCCTGGATAAATTCCAAATCAATACACCCACCTTCACTTCTACTTTCTGATCTACTCGTTTTCATGTTACCATTGGGCAGATTTGGGCTTCCTTAGCTTGGATCTAGCTCTTCCCAGGCATGCACTATGCATTTCTAGATCTCAAGGCTCTTCCTTGGCTCCAAAAATTGCGCAAAGGCTTCTAAGGCCTGGTTCAAACTACGCATTACACAGTTCCAGGAGCCAGTCCGTGATCACTAGGATTGCACAATGCGTAGTTCCAGGAGCCAATCCTGAGCCTTGGTCACTGGGATTGCACAATGCGCAGTCCTAGCTGGCCTAAGCTTGACTAAATTACACATTGTGTAGTTCCAGCTAGTAGAACCTCCACACTGGAAGCTGGGACTGCACAATGCATAGAACCAACTGGTAGTCAGTTACCTCTAAAATCTAGTATTGCGTAATTCTTCCCAATAGTTTCCTGTTTTGTTGTTTGGTCTATTATTGAAGTTCTTTTGGTTTAACACTAATATTTGCATGCCATGAGTGTCCTCTCTATCTCTAGCTACAATAGTTGTTAAGAAACTATCCATAGTTATATGTAACATGGCTTCGAAGAGAGCTGCATTGTAAGATATTGTTGAAAGTAGCACTAGGGATGTAGTTGAACAAGTGTTAGTGAGTTTACCAGTTTATGTAGGCACTCGACTATTCATTAAGAAGGGCATGAAGTTAACATGGCATGAAATCAAGGATATCTTTGGAGGATACCTCAAGGAAGATCTATAAGATCGGGAGGTGTATTTCAATATCCATCGGTCAGGCCTACATAAGGTTTCATGCAGGTACCCTGCCTTCCAATCTGTGGACATCATCCACTGAATTTTCTCACACATGGATCCTGAGACTATGAGATTGAGCAATGTCAGTGGACCACATCTTGCTACCTTCAAGATGGAGAATTATCATCATATGTATTAGTTACCTCAACTAGTGAACCACATGGATGAAGTTTTATGTGCCACCCATAGCTATGTAAACACCATGGATATTATAAAGCATTGCATGAAGGGGCCATCAAAGTTCATATCCACACCCAATCATGTTTACAAGATGAAGTCACTAAGAAAGGCCTATTAGTTCTTGAGAATATTTGCATGCAAATTGTATGGTCAAGAAATCACAGATACCTTTTCATAGAATTGGGTGGTTGTGTTGGACTAGTTGGTGAATGATGGAAAACCATTCAATTGGTTAGACCTATTAGCTCATTAGTTGAAATTCCATGTGACTAATGGCTGAAATCCGCCCAAGGATGATTAAGCGAGATTCTACATGTTTGCATATTTACTTGATGTAATCTATGCCCAACATCAGTTTCCTGAAATGGGTTGGACGTGGACACCATAGGAGTATGCCATCAATATTTATTAGAAGCTGTTTTCCAAGTGCAAATACCAATGAGTTATGGCGAGGCCAGCTGACCATTTCATCACCCCAGTGTACAAGTTGATCTTTGAGTAGGATCCACCTTGCATGTCCCACAAAGTGATGGAGGCAATACTGAACATTGCAGATTGGTAGGCCTCACTTGGTGTCACCTTCATCAGGACTTTTGGCAGAGAGAAGCCTCCACATGTTCTACCAAGGTTTTCCATGGACATGTTGGTCGTGAAAGAGGTCACATATCACATCTCCACAAGGTTATCAGAAGGTTTGCATAAGAGGAAGAAGGCAACATGCCCTACTCTTCCTTTGTGGATTGGATTGTACGAGATTAAGAGGTTGAAAGATGCGGATGTCGAAGCCAAGGAGATATCGAAGTATGAGTTCGGCACCAAAGATTACAATCCATACGATCCCATGAGATTTGCAAGAACCAATGTGCGAGGGTGTATTATCCATGGATCCACGGGGCATGTCATATGGAAAAGGAGGAACCCTAGAGGTATTTTTACAACCACTCCAAGCTCAATGAACCAGTTAGCATAGCCACAGAATGGAAATTTGCTTTGCAAGAAACAACACCTCAGGAAGCAACAACAAAAATAACAACAATAAGAAACAAATCGATGCAAGACAAGGGTAAGAGGAAGATTGTCGAGAACCCAGAGGCTAAGAAAAGCTACAAGTTCATATAATATCGTCTTATTGAGAAAGAAACTTTGGCAATGGAGGAAATGAGGCAACAACACATAACGAGAGAAGAGTGAAGGAATAAAGAAAAGAAAAGGGGCAAGGAAGCAGAAAGGATGTTGCAGGAAACGAAGAAAAAGCTAAGAGAAGAAAAAGAGCTAAGAAGGAGAGAGAGGGAAGAGAACCAGAAAAAATAATAGGAAGGAGGGCAAGGCACGATCATTGAGAAAACCTCGCCCATACAAGTTAAGGAGTCAAAACATCTAGACGATGAAGAATAAGGTGAGAAGATGCATGATTGAGATCTTTCTCAGTATATTAAGCAAAGATTAAAGCAACAGACATGGAGTTGGGATAGGAGCCATGTGACCAAGACACCGACCTCATGTCGAGAGCATCTGAGGTCGCCCCTCAATTTCCACCACCTCTAGTATCAGAACATGTCCCAAGTGAGCAAGGAGAGGTTGTTCTCCTTGATGATGATCCGGTGATGGATGTGTACAATTTGTCATTTGATGAGTTGAAACAGAGGATTGTACACGTGCAGAGAAATAATTTCCTAGGTGATCACGCGTCACCTGCATTTATGAAGGAAAGGGTGATAGTACCAGATTCCATGAAGCATCCAGCCGCCATGGTCGGTGCCACTATGGCTTATGTTGGAGCCATAAGATGAAATGTCAAGTTCTTGCTAGAAGAGAATGAACACATGGCTAAGAACTTGCAAGGGTCCATGCAGAATGCAGAACATTCCACAGGATCCGCAATGGCATAAATGAGGAAGTATCAGCCCTTGAGGCCACCATGCATAGACTCTATCACAGATTTTTCACCGTGCATAAGGTGGTTGTCCATCTATTTGGTTTTTAGTGGCAGAGAAGAAAGATTATCCAAACTCTCAGAGACATACAAACTGATATCACCCATGTTTAGGAATGAAAAATGAGATACAAAGGAGCCCCACTTCACTTTCCCAAGATGATGAGGCCACAGGTAGAGCTAGACAAACCAAAGATCCAGATGCAGATCGAGAACTATGAGCATCTCTCCCCATTCGTCAATACCATACAATCCTCATATGCATGGTTGTTTAAGAGTTTGGATGTTATGTTGAGAACACATAGGATCCCATCAATCAGTTCCCTCATTGTAGCCAAGGACAAGAACCAGGTCCGACTAGATATCGATAGGTACATGGAGCAGCTAAGGCAAGAGGCCACAAGGGATGACTTGGAGCTGAGCACACATAACATGTAGAAGTACATTGATGGCCCTTCCATGGTCAACACCATGCTGCGTATGCTTCAGGATGAGTTGGAAATAGGTTCCAAGACCATATACGTGGAAGCTATGGAGGCAAGAGTCCGCTATCAGAAAGACACCATCAAGCAATTTGAGGACATCATCACATAGTACCAAGCTTGGCATCCATACGTGACTGAGAAGCGTCAAGTGTAGGTTGTCGAGTTGGTATTTCTCAAAACTTTGGAGTCATAGTGTTTTGTCTTGTTAGGACGTCTCTAGCCTATTTTGTCTCACATGGGTACATGTGGAAAATGCATATTATTTGTAAATATTTTGTAAGTGAAATTCCAAGTGTCATTAGTGGAATATGAAAAGTCACTATGTAATGTAATGAGTTATTTGTAAAGGAAGTTGAAGAGTCATGAGGGTAGTCAAAGAGTCCCAAAGGGGAATTTCAAGGGTCACCCCACCCTTTGTTATAAATAAAACCTCATAAATCATAGAAGAGGCTTTTGGGAGCCAAGATTTTGGCTAGGTTTAGGCTTAGAGAAGGCTTGGCAGTATTGTGACGAGCCTTGGTTTCTCTGAAGGGTAGAGTAAGTATATTTCTTTGGAGGAGCAAGGGTTCATGACTGTAATTTTCCACTATTGTGGCTAATGGTTGTCAATGGTGTATGTATGGATGGAACTTTCACTTAATAATAATAATAATTCAGACAACACGTTTTCATGCATATGTTGTTATTGTACTTGGACTATTCTGGTTGCTTTAGCAATGTATGTTGTTTAACTTATGCATTTTCTTATGAACTATTTTGTTTGCAATTGTACGAATCTGGTTGGAGGCGTGGTGTTAGATTAACCCATCACTTTGTTTTGTGGACTATTCCTCATTGCAGCTTGTGATGTCGTTCCGCTTGTGTGTTCCTTTTAGGCTGCGTACTATTATAGGCTTCTATGGGATACACTTCCTTTTCCCCTTCGTGCATTAGAACCCCCATGCATCTCACTTAACTCGTTGCAAGGTCACACACTTGCTTCCAACCAAATTCATCATACTTATCTCTTCACGCTCTCGTGGTCAAGGCACAACATGATCTAGGTGGCTCCAGACACATGCAAAATTCCAAGAGGGCTCATAAATGCACCAAATTAAAAGTGGTCATATTGCTCTCAAACCAGCACCAGATCCAAGTGATCGTCGCCCTGATTCCAATGGCATGAACGACACACAAATCCAATTCGTATGAGGGAGATAGAGCTCTTTACATATTGACACGACTGGGGAAAAGAGGGGTTGGAGTGTGCCACATGGCATCCCAGTGAGCAAGTGGGACCCACATGGCAGCCCATCACCCATTGACACATGGCGCCCTTTCATTGGCCTCTTCACTCCTACACAAAGACAAAAAATATAATATTAAAAAATATCATATAAAATAAAATCATTTTATATATATTTGTTAATATAACTATATAAAAACAAAAAAAGAACAAAATAAAAAAGAATCCATGTGATACAAACATTAATTTCATAAGAAAATATGGTTGAAATGAATTAACATGGGTGGTGGGTAATATATATGTGAGTTAACAACTATATACCATTTGAAACACCATAAATAATAAATCGTTCATTTCCATCTAACGTTTGTTATAACTGCAACACAAAATCACAACTGGAGACACATTATGGTTATAACATGGTAAACGACAGTCAGAAGGATCAGGACTGGGTCGCATGGTGCGGACCCCGCCCACCAACTATGTACTATACTACACCTCAAACATTACCATATCATAACCGCTCCAAGATTATGAAACTGATGACGTTTAAAAAAAAAATATGCGCCCAAAGTATCTGCTATGTTGTGTGCATTGGGGATTTGAACCCCGAACACCATAATCCTAGAAGGCTCCACCACCGCTAGACCAATGACCAACACTTTGAAATGTCCGCCCAACATTTTACTTAAGTTCCTAGCTAAGCATTTGACGGAACGAAGCGAAATGGTGAGTAGCAGCAGAACTCAGAGCCAATGGTAAAATGATCTGTGTGGAACCATGACACAACTCTAGGAGGTGGAACCATGATTGGCATGCATTTTGAGATAGATTCTCAGAGAATATTCTTTGATGCTTGAAGATTCTCCGAGGAGGTAAATTTTCATTTTATCATAATGATATGAAGTTTATAGTCATTTTAACCAGAATTTCGTAGGGAATGCGATGGTGAAATCAGAGTCATGATCTGAGTAGTAGATTTGCAGATTCCTGACAGAGTAGAATCTTTGAAGAATTTTGAGGGAATCTTCCAGATTCCTTAGAGGTTGATATTTCGCCAGAGTTAGAATGCATCCAACTTTATACTCAGAACTCTCAAAATATTGCAAGGATCATGATGGAGAGATCAGATTTGTGATTTGAGTTGCAAATCTACAATTAACCTATAGAACAAAATCTTTGGAGAATCACGGGGAATCTAAAAGATTCCTACAAGTCTAGATTTTGGCAGTGTCAGAATTACACAAATGGATAGTCGATTTTACACCTTTCAACGACAAAAATTCAGTGGTGTAGTCAGTTTTTTTAGCTGAGGCTTCCATTTTCCGACTAACTTAAGAGGTGAAGGTACATGAATTAGTCATGTCATGTTTTTCTTCATAATTTCTGAGATGATGTATTATGTTTTGAGATCCCTATTCGATGTGATGTTGTGGGATCTCTTTTGCCACATTATGTAATATGTATTTAGCATGTCATGCTATGTATTGTTGTTGAGATCCTTGTGTAACTATGTTGAAGGGATACTCATTGCCACATTGTGTGAGATCATGTGAGTTTTTCATGTTGAGAGGAAGCCTTATTGAATGAGAATTCTTGTAAGAGGAATGTCTCGTGGAGAGAAAAGCCACTCTTGTTTGAGGGTAGATGTCCTTGCTATGACATAGATTCTTCCATGTACATCATCATCTTTTTCCAGCATTGTATGAAGCAGCCAACACCACCTCAACACCGGGCCCAGAGACGTAGTCCATACTGGACGAACTCTGTTATCAAATGTCTCGTGTTTTGAATTGTTGATCTTGTCATGTTTCCTCTTGTTTAAGAATGTACATGCAGTTCTTTATGCTCTTTTAAATGCAATTCTAACAACATCACAGAAGTAAAATATCTTGGATGATTCTGGTAGCTGAAGGAACCCAGATCAGACATAGTCCACACTGGATGAACTCCGTTATCAAATGTCTCGTGTTTTGAACTGTCGATCTTGTCATGTTTCCTCTTGTTTAAGAATGCGCATGTGGTTCTTTATGCTCTTTTAAATGCAATTCTAACAAAATAACAAAAGTAAAATATATTGGATGATTATGGTAGCTGAAGGAACTCGGATCAAGTTTGGTATTGAAGTGGTCTCCGCGTGGATGTGAATTGCAAGCGTGAACAATTAAACGTGTAGCAATGGAGGATGGCAAATAGATGTATGAGGCGATGCTCAGAGTGTCCAGAAAGGTGGACATAATGTATGAAGCTCTACAAGAAGAGATAGTGGAATGTCAGCGATTGCAACGTCAGTTGCGAGCCACAGAAGAGGCCCTGGACGAACTGAAGCACAACAACCCGAATCTTCAAGGAGATAATGTTGAATTGAAGATGCTTCTATGAGAAGAGAAATAGGAGAAACAGAGGTTGCTATGATAGCTGCAATTTAAGGATGAGGCCTTGGAAATGGTGCAACGTGACCCATGTGAAGTAAAAAGTAATTATCTGACTTCATGTATGTTTCCTAATGATGATTTCGCTATTTTCGAAAATAATACCACATGAATTGGCTCCAAATTGTTAAAGAAAATGGAGTATCAGGGGAAGGGCCTCGACATTAATGGCCAGGGCATTATAAACCCCATCAAAGTAGAGGAATTACCCCATCAGGAAGGATTTGGTTATGCCAGGAAGGAAGTTGGGGAATGCACCAAGACAACCAGCAAACCACCAACAACAGATGACGAGAAACCATCATCAGTTCTTTCCAAATTTATAGTGGAGATAAAAGATGTTAATTTCCCTTCAATTTCATCTTCACATGGTATACTTTCTATTGGAAATATGGAGATACCAATTACAGGGACAAACATGAGGCTCCTTACCAGGATGAGGTACAAGGAAGAAGAAGGACTTGGTGTTAGTAGCCATGGCATAACTCAACCATTAGAGGTCGTGCAAAGACAATGATTTGTAGGCTTGGGATACAGCGAAGGAGAATTCTCAAGGGTGTCAGATGCTTCTGAGACATTGTTGAGACTGTCGAGGAAAGAGAACGATGGGAACACATCACCATCATCCCATGAAAATATGCATTGCAGAGAAAGAGCTGAGGCAAGCTCTTGTTCCCATGATCATACCAGAGACCAAAAAGAAAGGTATAACTAGTCTCAGTATTCTAATTTTCATTTTGATTACAGCCATATTGTTAATAATGGACGAAAATCATGGAATAAAAGAACTTGCAGTTTTTGCGGTTTACATAACCATATGTTTGCTGAGTGCTGGAAAAGAATAGAAGCATGGAAAAAGATGAGGCATGAAAGACCCTCTCAACAAGAATCAAAGAAGAAGGTAAAGAATATCTGGAGGAAGAATACTTTTTGTAGTCATTTCAACAGAAGTGGACATTCAAAGGGCCACATGTTGGAGGCTCCATCTAGAGCAGTGTCGCAAGGACAAAACATATGTGCATGAACCAGGTGAAACAGTTGTTCGACCAACGAATGCACCACAAGGAGACGACCCATTCACTTTGATAAGTGAGAGATGATTTTTCTAGGTGTGGTAGAATTTCTTGGTCTTATTTTTGCCAATCATGTGTTTCATTTTAAAATGTAAAAGTGATGATGTGTTTTCCATCACTTGTTGCAGCAACAATGATGTCTGGGATTTTTTTTATGTTGCATTTTAAACTGTGAAAGTGATGATGTGTTTCCATCACTTATTAAAAAAACAATATTCTCCGACCTTCTTTGTAAATCATGTGCTGTAGTGATGATGTTTTTTCCATCACGTGTTGAAGCAACAATGATATGTTGGCCTTGTTTTCATAGCTGGGGTATTATTTCCATTTTGATGTAAACTTGACCATAGAGTATGTGTTATAAACTCATGGCAAGTATGGGATGCTTGGGTCATTATTTGGTAATGTAAATTAAGCATGTAATTTGTAGAATTGTACTATAGGTTTGTAAAGGGTGCAAGTGTCGACTCATCACTTATGGCTCCAAAGGACAAAGGTGAAGGAGAAGGAAGGGTGACTTGTCAAGACACTTGTAGTGCAGACAAGGTACAAAGAAGTTGTAAATTATTTTCATCTTTTTAGAGGACCAAAAGCTCCTCAATGGGGAGGATTGATCTAGGTGGCTCTAGACACATGCAGAAGTCCAAGAGGGCTTAGAAATTGTCAAAATTCAAAGTGGTGAGATTTCACTCAAACCAACACCAGATCAAAGTGCTCATCGCCCTGATTCCAACAACGTGAACAACACTCAAATCTAAGTTTGTATGAGGGAGATAAACCTCTTTAAAGATTGACACGACAAGGGAAAAGAGGGGCCCACAATGTGCCACATGGAATCCCAATGAGAAAGTGGGACCCACATGGCAGCCCATCAGCCATTGACACATGGTACCCTTTCATTGGCCTCTTCAATCTTGCAAAATAAAAAAATATAATTTTAAAATATCTCATATAAAACAAAAATCATATAATATATAGTTATTAATATAACTATATAAAAACAAAAAAACAACAAAATAAAAAGGAATCCATATGAGACAAACATTAAAGTCATAAGAAAATATGGTTGAAAGGAATTAAAATGGGTGGTAGGTAATATATATATGGGTTAACAACTATATACCATTTGAAACACCATAAATAATAAATTGTTTGTTTCCATTTAATGTTTGTTATAATCGCAACACAAAATAACAAATGGAGCCACATTATGGTTATAACATGGTAAACAAAAGTAAAAAAGATTGGGACAGGGTCGCGTGTGTTGGGTGTGGAGCCTGATTATCTTCTATATTCAAAGGTATTGCCACATTGGACCCCATAAAATATTCGCTGCATGGGGGGTCCAGGGGGGGCGAATGCGACCTTTGGGAGCCCCCCCCTGGCGGGGGGTCCAGGGGGCAGCACCCCTGAAGCTAAAAATAGCTGTAAAATTGCCTTGTAAAAGTATAGTAATTTCTAGTCAATCTGGGCCGTTCACTAGGCGGATGATCCGACGGTAGAACTTATGTTTAGTTTAAGGTTTTTTGCCCTAGAAGGAAACCCCTCTCTATGTATGAGGGCATTGTATTTGAGGTTGTGTGATAGATGTGTATTCTGTGAGCGGGAAATAGAGAGGTGAGGTTGTGAGAGAAAACAAAGGATATTACAACGGATCTGCTGTAGGTTGTGTCTCTTCATTTTGCTGGATAATAGAAAGGAAGGACTGGCTGTTCGGGGTGGACGTAGCCCAAACTGTGTGAACCACATATATCTGTGTCTCTCTTGTTTTATGCATTTTCTCTGTTTATATTTCTGCAATATTTTCTGTGTTCCATTGCTCCATAATATATAATTTCTAACAGCGTGGCGTGGACCACACCCACCAACTATGCACTATACCACACCTCAAACATTACCATATCATAATCGCTCCAAGATTATTTGACAGACGACGTTTAAAAAAAACATATGCCCCCAAAGTCTATGCTAAGTTGGGTGTGTTGGGGATTCGAACCCCAAACACCATAACCATAGAAGGCTTCGCCAGTGTCTGCCCAACATTTTACTTTAAGTTCCTGGCTAAACATACGACGGAATGTAACAGAATGGTGAGTAGTAGTGGATCTACATTAGAGAGAAGTGAAACTCAGAGCCAATGGTAACATGATCCGTGTGGAACCATGACACAGTTTGAGGGGGAAAAATGATTATTGGCACACATTTCGAGACATATTCTCAGAGAATATTCTTTGATCCTGAAGATTCTCCAGGGAGGTAAATTTTCATTTTATCAGAGTCATATGAAGTTTACAGTCATTTTAACCAGAATTTCGTAGGGAATGCAATGGTGAAATCAGAATCACCATATGAGTAGCAAATTTGCAGATTCTCGGTAGAGCAGAATCTTTGAAGAATCTTGAGGGAATCTTCCAGATTTCTTGGAGGCTGAAATTCGCCAGAGGCTAAATGCAACCAAATTTATAATAAAAAGTATCAAAATATCACAAGGATCATGATGGTGAGATCAAATTTTTGATTTGAGTTGTAGATCTCTAGTCAGTTTAGAGAACAGAATCTTTGGAGAATCATGGGGAATGTAAAAGATTCCTACAAGCCCAGATTTTGACAGTGTCAGAATTCGACAAATGGATAGTTGATTTTACACCTCTCAACGACAAAGTGGTGTAGTCAGTTTTTGCAGCTGAGCCTTCCATTTTTTGGCCAACTTCAGCGGTGAAGGTACATGAATCATTCATGTCATGTTTTCCTTCATAATTGCTGAGATGATGAATTATGTTTTTAGATCCCGGTTTGATTATGTTGTGGGATCTCTTTTGCCACATTATGTGAGATGTATTTAGCTTGTCATGCTATGTATTGTTGTTGAGATCCCTTTTTAATTATGTTGAAGGGATACTCATTGCCACATTGTGTGAGATCATGTGAGTTTGTCATGTTGAGAGGAAGCCTTCTTGAGTGAGAATTCTTGTAAGAGGAATGTCTCGTGGAGAGACAAGCCACTCTTGTTTGAGGGTATTTGTCCTTGCTATGACATAGAGTCTTCCATGTACATCATTATCTTCTTCCTACATTATATGAAGTGACCAACACCACCTTGACACCGGGCCTAGAGACGTAGTCCACACTGGATGAACTCTATTATCAAATTTCTCGTGTTTTGAATTGTTGATCTTGTAATGTTTCCTCTTGTTTAAGCATGCACGTGTGGTTCTTTATGCTCTTTTAAATGCAATTCTAACAACATCACAGAAGTAAAATATCTTGGATGATTTCGGTAGCTGAAGGAATCCGGATGACTACATTACCTCCCACTACTGGGACTCCTACTCCAAACGGTATGACGTCTAGTTGGGAATTCTTACCGGGGAGATCCCCTTGAATGTTTGCAGGTCTAACACCATCGATAGGTGCATAAAAGGCGCATCAACAAGTTGGAAACAATGTGATAAGATTTCCAATATAAGACATGCTTAGAGGTCCCAAGATGATACCTTGAACTACACCGCTAATCATCCCTTACAATCAATTTAACAAATCACTCAGCCATGCAAAACTCAAAGTTGCAATCTAACAACCTCTTTAGAAATTTCCCACCAAGCATCCCATACAGTCCCCTCCTAGGACATTTTCAACCAATCTCCATCAAATTCTTCCCTTCTTTTCATCCTATAGTAGAGGATTAGACTTCTATCCTTTCGTTGTAAAAATACCAGACAACCCACTCTCCTAAGTCTCTATCAATTAAACAAACATTAGTTCAGGAAAGGATTAATTCACATGCATGATGCATGTGAGGGGGCAACCACACAACCCCGTTCATTTACTACATTCTAGGTTTTAGAGTGGTAGGAACAACCCCCAAACCTCCCACTTTCCTTGAGGTTCATGCCCATCAGACTATCTTGGGTTTGCTCATTAGCCTCCCTTTCTGATTGATATTTGTCCCCGTATATAATACATTGTAATGGTTTCTACCATTTTGAATGAGTTCCCATAATCCATCCTTTATCAAAGTTAAGGTCTCTTTAGTTGCATCCCATATTAGCCAAAAAATCAATGGCTTCATCACATGTTCTGAGATTGTGGGAGCTGAAAATGTAGTTGAAAGAGAGGAGTAATGTTCTCACATGAGAAATCAAGTTAATTAACCTCCAACTGCTAGTTAGTTTCTTAGTTGGAGTCCCTTGAATAATTTTATAAGTTTTCTTGATCACCAACTAAGAATCCCCAAGCAATTCGAGTTTTCACAATTGTACCATGGATGCTAACTAGATGCTCCTTTCCAAATCCATAAATTCTAATTCATTGTTACTAGTTGTTTCATATTCAACTACATATATCCAAAGCAAATTATGATTTTGATCTTCAAATATACCTCCATAGCCAGCTGTCCTAGGGTTACCCTTTGAGGCCCCATTAAATTTTAACAAAGCCAATAGGGGGAGGAGAATAGCTAGAACTAGAGGATAATTGAAGTTTCATAGGTTTGAGAGAGGCTAGGGAGAGTATGTAGAGGAGGACCCTTGGAGGTATTTTTACAACCACTACAAGCTCAATGAACCTGTCAGGACAACCACAAAATGGAAATTTTCTCTGCAGGCAGCAACACCTTAGGAAGCAACAACAAACAACAAGCCCCGGAAGTGATGATTGATGCTATGTGATTCGTTCTCCACATTTCACTAGTTTCAATCCCACTTCTTCACCCCTGTGAGCATCACCAGATGCAATGAGTGCTAAGTGAACTATTCAAAAATCATGAGAAATTAGTCAGTTACGACTACCTCTCATGGAAATGGTCATACGTTTGAATGACTTACTTAACGCAGTTGAATCCCAAAAATGATATCTAATAAGAAACAAATCGATGCAAGAAAAGGGTAAGAGGAAGATTGTCGAGAACCCAGAGGCTAAGAAAAGCTACAATTTCATAAAATATCCTCTCATTGAGAAAGCAACTTTTTTAGTGAAGGAAAAGAGGCAACGACACATAAAGAGATTAGAGTGAAGGAAGAAAGAAAAGAAAAGGTTGGAGGAAGCAAAAAGGATGTTTCATGAAATGAAGAAGAAGTTGAGAGAAGAAAAAGAGCTAAGAAGGAGAGAGAGGGAAGAGAAACATAAAAAATAATAGGAGGGAGGGAAAGGCACGATCATAGAGAAAACCTCGCCCATACAGGTTGAGGAGCCAAAACAACCAGCAGATGAAGAATAAGGTGAGAAGATGCAAGATCGAGGTCTTGATCAACAGATTGAGCAAATGATTAAAGAAATAGACATGGATTTGGGATAGGAGCCATGCGACCAAGACATCGAACTCATGCCGAGAGCATCTGAGGTCGCCCCTCAGTCTCCACCACCTCCAGTATCAGAACCTATCCCAAGTGAGCAAGGAGAGGTTGTTCTCCTTGATGCTGATCCAGTGATGGATGTGTACAATCTATCATTTGATGAGTTGAAATAGAGGATTGTACAAGTGCGGAGAAACAATTTCCCAGGTGATCACGTTTCACTTGCATTTATGAAGGAAAGGGTGATAATAGCAGATTTCAGGAAGCATCCAGTCGCCATGGTCGATGCCACTATGGCTTATGTCAGAGCCACAAGCTGAAATGTCAAGTTCTTGCTAGAAGAGAATGAACACATGGCTAAGAACTTGCAAGTGGCAATCCAGAAAGCAGAACAATCCACAAGATCCGCAATGGAAAAAATGAGGAAGTATCAGTCATTGATGCCACCATGTAGAGACTCTATATCAGATTTGTCATCATGCATAAGGCAGTTGTCCATCTATTTGGTTTTTAGTGGCAGAGAAAAAAGATTGTCCAAACTCTCAAAGACAAACAAACTACTATCACCCAATATGAGCATCTCTCCCAATTTGTCAATACCATGCAAGCTTCATATGCACGGTTGTTTAAGAGTTTGGATGTTATGGTGAGAACACATAGGATCTCGTCAATTAGTGTCCTCACCATAGCCAAGGAAAAGAACCAAGTTCGACTAGAGATCAGAAGGTACATGGAGCAGCTAAGGCGAGAGACCACAAGGGATGACTTGGAGCTGAGCGCACATAACATGTAGAAGTACATTGATGGTCCTTCCATGGTCAACACCATGCTACATATGCTTCAGGATGAGTTAGACACAAGTTCCAAGACCATATACTTGGAAGCTATGGAGGTAAGAGTCCGCTATCAGAAAGACACCATCAAGTAGTTTGAGCACATCATCACGCAATACTAAGCTTCACATCCATACATGACTGAGCAGCATCAAGTGTAGGTTGTCGAGTTGGTATTTCCCAAAACTTCAGAGTCATAGTGTTTTGTCTTGTTACGCTATCTCTAGCCTATTTTGTCTCACATGGGTACATGTGGAAAATGCATATCATTTGTAAATATGTTGTAAGTGAAATTCCATGTGTCATTAGTGGAATATGAAAAGTCACTATGTAATGTAATGAGTTATTTGTAAACGAAGTTGAAGTGTCATGAGGGTAGTCAAAGAGTCCCAAAGGGAATGTCAAGGGTCACCCCACCCTTTGTTATAAATAGAACCGCATAACTCCTAGAAGAGGCTTTTGGGAGCCAAGCTTTTGGTTAGGCTTAGGCTTAGAGAAGGCTTGGGAGTATTGTGATGAGCCTTGGTTTCTCTATAGCATAGAGCAAGTATACTTCTTTGGAGGAGCAGGAGTTCATGACTATAATTTTCTACTATTGCAGCTAGTGGCTATCAATGGTGTATGTATGGATGGGACTTGCACTTAATAATAATAACTGAGACAACAAATTTTCATGCATATGTTGTTATTGTACTTGGACTATTCTGGTTTCTTTAGCAATGTATGTTGTTTAACTTACGCATTTGCTTATGAACTATTTTGTTTGCAATTGTACAAATCTAGTTGGAGGCGTGTTGTTGAATTAACCTGTCACTTTGTTTTGTGGACTATTCCGCATTACAGCCTGTGACGTGATTCCGCTTGTGTGTTCCTTTTAGGCTACGTACTATTACAGGCTTCTAAGGGATACACTTCCTTTTCCCCTTCATGTGTTAGAACCCCCACGCATCTCACTTAACTCGTTGCAAGGTCACACACTTGCTTCCAACCAAATTCATCATACTTATCTCTTCGTGCTCTCGTGGTCAAGGCACTACATGATCCAGATGGATCCAGACACATGCAGAAGTCCAAGAGGGCTCAGAAATGCACAAAATTAAAAGTGGTCATATGTCTCTCAAACTAGCACTAGATCGAAGTGCTCATCGCCCTAATTCCAATGGCATGAACAACACTCAAATCCAAGTTCGTATGAGGGAGATAGAGCTCTTTAAAGATTGACATGATAGGGGAAAAGTGGGGCCAAAGTGTGCCACATGGCATCCCAGTGAACAAGTGGGACCCACATGGTAGCCCATAAACCATTGACACATGGCACCCTTTCATTGGCTTCTCCATTCCTGCACAAAGAGAAAAAAATATAATATTAAAATATCTCATATAAAACAAAAATCATTTAATATATAGTTGTTAATATAACTATATAAAAACAAAAAATCAACAAAATAAAAAAGAATCCATGTGAGACAAACATTAAAGTCATAAGGAAATATGGTTGAAAGGATTTAACTTGGGTGGTAGGTAATATATATATATGAGTTAACAACTATATACCATTTGAAACACCATAAATAATACATCGTTTGTTTCCATTTAACGTTTGTTATAACTGCAACACAAAATAACAAATGGAGCCACATTATGGTTATAACATGGTAAACGACAGTTAGAAGGATTGGGACGAGGTCGCATGGTGCAGACCCTGCCCACCAACTATGCACTATACCACAACTCAAACATTACCATATCATAACCACTCCAAGATTATTCAACTGACGACGTTTAAAAAAAACAGATGTGCCCAAAGTCTATGCTATGTTGTGTGCGTTGGGGATTCGAACTTGGAATGCCATAATCCTTGAAGGCTCCTCCATTGCTGGACCAATGACCAACACTTTGAAATGTCCAGCCAACATTTTACTTAAGTTCCTGGCTAAACATTTGACGAAACGAAGTGGAATGGTGAGTAGCAGCAGAAGTCAGAGCCAGTGGTAAAATGATCTGTGTGGAACCATGATGCAGTTCTAGGAGGCAGAACCATGATTGGCACACATTTTGAGATAGATTCTCAGAGAATATTCCTTGATGCTTGAAGATTCTCTGGGGATGTAAATTTTCATTTTATTAGAATGATATGAAGTTTATAGTCATTTTAACCTGAATTTCATAGGGAATGTGACGTCGAAATCAAAATCACAACCTGAGCAAAAGATTTTCATATTCCCAGCAGAGTAGAAGCTTGGAAGAATCTTGAGGGAATCTTCTAGATTCCTTGGAGGCTGATATTTTCACCAGAGCCAGAATGCATACAACTTTATACTCAAAAGTCTCAGAATATTGCAAGGATCATGATGGCAAGATCATATTTGTTATCTGAGTTGCAGATCTCCAGTCACCCTAGAGAATGAAATCTTTGGAGAATCAAGGGGAATCTAAAAGATTCCTACAGGTCTAGGTTTTAATAGTGTCAGAATTAGACAAATGGATAATCGATTTTACACCTCTCGACGACAAAAATTCAATGGTGCAGTCAGTGTTTGCAACTGAGCCTTCCATTTTTTGGCCAACTTCAGAGGTGAAGGTACATGAATCAGTCATGTCATGTTTATCTTCATAATTGCTGAGATGATGTATTATGTTTTGAGATCCTTGTTTGACGTGATGTTGTGGGATCTCTTTTGCCACATTATATGATATGCATTTAGCTTTTCATGCTATGTATTGTTGTTGAGATCCTTGTGTAACGATGTTGAAGGGATACTCATTGCCACATTGTGTGGGATAATGTGAGTTTTTCATGCTGAGAGGAAGCCTTATTGAATGAGAATTGTTGTAAGCGGAATGTCTCGTGGAGAGACAAGTCACTCTTGTTTGAGGGTATATGTCCTTGCTATGAAATAGATTCTTCCATACAGTACATCATCATCTTCTTCTAGCATTATATGAAGCGGCCAACACCACCTTGACACTGGGCTCAAAGACGTAGTCCATACTGGACGAACTCCGTTATCAAATGTCTCGTGTTTTAAATTGTTGATCTTGTCCTATTTCTTTTTGTTTAAGAAGGCACATGTGGTTCTTTATGCTCTTTTAAATGAAATTCTAACAACATCACAAAAGTAAAAGATCTTGGATGATTCTAGTAGCTTAAGGAACCAAGATCAGACGTAGTCCACACTGGACGAACTTCGTTATCAAATGTCTCGTGTTTTGAATTGTTGTTCTTGTCATGTTTCCTCTTGTTTAAAAATGCACATGTGGTTATTTATGCTCTTATAAATGAAATTATAAAAACATCACAGAAGTGAAAGATATTGAATGATTCTGGTAGCTGAAGGAACCCAAATCAAGTTTGGTATCGAAGTGGTCTTCGCATGGATGTGAATTGTGAGCATGAAAAATTGAATGTGCAACAATGGAGGATGACAAAGAGATGTACGAGGCCATGCTCAGAGTGTCCAAAAAGGTGGACATAATGTATGAATCTCTACAAGAAGAGACAGAGGAAAAGCAACGATTGCAGCTTCAGTTGCGAGCCACGGAAGAGGCCCTGGATGAACTGAAGCACATTAACTAGAATCTTCAAGGAGATAACGCTGAATTGAAGATGCTTCTATGAGAAGAGAAAGAGGAGAAACAGAGGTTGCTATGCTAGCTACAAGCTAAGGACGAGGCCTTGGAAAAGATGCAACATGACCCATGTGAGGTAAAAAGTAATTATTTGACTTCATGTCTGCCCAACATTTTACTTTAAGTTCCTGGCTAAGCATTCGACGGAACAGAGCAGAATGTTGAGTAGCAAGAATCTACGTTAGAGAGCAGCTAAACTCAGAGCCAGCGGTAATATGATCCATGCAGAACCATGACAAAGTTCTAAGGGGTGAAACCATGATTGGCACACATTTCGAGACATATTCTCAAAGAATATTCTTTGATCCTGATGATGAGCCCCAAATTTGGTAACATTTTGGGCTCATTTGGCCTAACTACCTTTGCTCAATCCTTCATTTTTCATAACTTATGCATCATTTTTTTAGTATGTTTATGTCATTTGTACGAATAAGGGCAGTCACTATTCCTAGGTGGCTAACACGTGCTCATTTCAGGTTTTTTGACACATGTTGGAGCAAAACCGAACAGATAAAGGCTAGGAGACAGCCAAGATGGGGTTGAGGATTCGTAGGAGGGTTGTCCACGGCATTAAATAGCCTTCCTCGGGATCTTCACCCCCAACTTCGAGCTCCAAAAGCCACCACAACTAGATCTAGAAGGCAGCCAAACAGATTTTGTGGAAGCAGTTGTTCACTCCCAATTTGGTCAGCCAAGTCCCATAGATTTAGGAGGCCAGATTGGGGCCTCGTGATGTATAAATGATAAGGCTTCAGCCTTCGAAAAGGACCTTTTGATAAAATGTTGCACATTCTGCACTACGAGTCGCCAGCTCTGTTTTTGCTCTTTTGTAGCCATCATTGGCATACCTTTTGACTTATGATTATTATTTTTTAATGAGAAGCAGTCAGATTTGATCTCAGCTCTGAGTTTCTAAAGGAGCCATAGCTCTCGGGGTTGGGCCCAACCTGAGAGCCTAGGGCCTCCTTCTTTTGTATTGATATCTTTCCTTTCAGCAATATGGTTTTCTTTACATGCATTTGAAACACAGTTTGTTGAGTTAGATTTCGTGGTGTGGTTAAGTAGGTCATTGTTAGAAGATAGAGTTGCTTCAGATGTCTAGAATAGAGTAAAGAGATTAGAATTGATAAGAGTTCCAGAAAAGGGTTGCCTGCACTCTCATTTTCACCTCTTTCTAGGGGCTGGAATTGCAGACAGTGCTACCCAACAAAAACACTAGTTTGCGTACTCATGCAATCTTTGGTGCAATATTTTCATTTGTAAAAGTTATCCATGCGCTCAGACCTCTTGGAATGTTTCTTTGCTTCAGTACCATACATGGTTCTCTTTAGAAATAACGTTTTTGTTCATTGGTTTCATTAATAGTTAGGATAGATTAGTAATATTTTGATTATGTGCAGGACGTGGATGATTTGGTTCAGTTTACATTGTGCAGTGCATCTCCATCACTCTCTCGTCCATCTAAGCTTCGTCCAGGCCAACTGCTCATCTCCAATTTAAACCTCTCGTCTCACAACTACTCTACTGCCCACGTCATCCTACCTTTTTGGCCTTCCATTCCCTCTGCCCTCTTTAAGACAAACTGGTTTTACACACCCTCTCATCACCTCATCTCTCTGTCACTATGTCATTACAAACCCATCTCCTACCTCCCTATCCATCCATGCAGCCTCTTCCACTCACCCATCATCCAAAATCCAATCGTAGGACATCCTGTAGGAATTGCTGAACATCCTGTAGAAATTCTGAAGCATCCTATAGAACCCCTGCAGACTTCTTGTAGAAGCTCATAAACGCGGTTTCTTGGCAGCCAAACTTTGTGAAACTCTCTGGAAGGATGTTAGGGACTCCTTAGACCCTCTCTGATCCTTCCTGACCTCTTCCAAGCATTTCTCCTCCGTGATCCGCTTCTGCACAATAAAAAGCCAGTTAAAAGCACATGCATGATAATTATAAATAACTTATTCAAAAATACAAAAAGATGTTTTCTTCAGGTAGAAGTAGTCTAGACACATGCATCTTACCTTCATAGAAGTAATGGCATATCTTGCAGTAGTTTTCATTCCCATCTTTGCATCAGTAGGACTAGCTGGTAGAATTAGGGTTTGCTAGGGTTTGCGTTTCTTGTTGGCTTTCAGTTTCTTTCCGCAAGTAGATTAGCTTCCTTTGAGTTAGCTTTCGTCCATCAGTTAAAAAGCTTCTTCTAAGAGCTCATAGAAGTTGGCTTAAGCCCCTAGCGGACTTGTGCTAGCTGACCAAGTGACAGCTGCGGCAAGAGCTAGTACTTGTGCATACAACACCGTCGCTTCCAAGTTTGTTACGAACTACCGGGTTGATAAAATTAAAGAAGGAAGCTCCAGGAGTTGTAGCATTATTGCTACAATACTTGAGCCCACCATCTTTTTGGCGCCATTGTCGGGGAAGCGTCAGAGTATTGGCGATTGTTGCTTTTCTTCTATTTTCCTACTCTCGCCTTCTGCTAAATAGTTTATTTCATTTCCATTCCGCAATTTCCTTTCCGCAAAAGTAGCATAGAAATTTCCTGCTTTCATAGATTAACATTTCAATTCCGCAATTTCATTTCTGCAAGCGTAGATTAGCATTTCAATTCCGCAAGCGTAGCCTAGAATTTCATTCCTGCAATTTCATTTGAGCAAAATAGATTAGTTCTTTCATGCTTTCACTTCAATTCCGCATTTCCATTTCAGCAAGATAGTTAGTTGCAGTTCAATGTGTTTTAGTTTTGTAGGTACCAGAAAAAAGAACAAAAGCAATCAAAAGTCTTTCCATTTCATGCCTCGTAGAAATCGAGATAAAACAGGAAAATTATTACCCAACACCCCCACCATGTCACTGAGTCACCCTTCTCTCTTCTTTGGTGACAGTGATCCAGAAGAACCTATAGGCGAGCCTCCTGAGACATACGAAGATCCTATAACAGAAGAAGAGTTAGAGAACACTCCACCTGAAGCCATGGCTGACAATAGGGGAGAAGATGAGAGAATAGAAGGTGCCTTCCCCATCCGAGAGACCAATGGAGACATGAAAATGAAGAACATAAGCCCCTCCGCTTTACATCACTTCCATGGACTGACTACTGAAGACCTTGATACCTTCCTGTTTGAGTTTGCCGTCCTTTGTCAAACCTATGACTATACCGAAGATGAGCAAAAACTGAAACTCTTCCCCTCTACCCTTAAGGATGCAGCATTATGCTGGTTCATGGGCTTACCTGGGAACAATATCACCACTTGGGCCCAGATGCAGCAAGCTTTCACTACCAAATACCGGGACTACTGTAGGTTCAAGGAAGCCAAGGGAGAAATCTTTCGAATGACCATGGGGAATGATGAGTCCTTAGAAGATTATGAGGAAAGGTTCCAACTTAGCTATAAACGGGCCAGGTGCACACTTGACCCTGAATCTATCAAGTTGGTCCTGCTCCGAGGAGTCCCTGAAGACCTCTTAGATACCCTTCACATGCTAGCTGGAGGAGATATTTACCAACTACCTTATGAGGATATAAAGACTGTGTTTAGAAACCACTCTAGGGCAGCCCGGAAAAGAGGTAGAGGAAACCTCCTCTCAGCTAGTATTCCTTTCTCAAACATGAGTTTGTGAATCAATTAGAGGACCTCAAGAGTGAGGTGAGACAGACCATTGCCATGCAACTTGATACATTCTGAATCCAGCAGAAGAAAGAGGAAGCTGAGAGGGCTTTGGCTATCTTCTGCCCTCGGTGTACAAGGAAGCACCCTAAGAACGAGTGCCCATTACATTCGGTTGAGGTATGTTTTGTTTGTGAGGAGGACCACCCCACAAACCAATGTCCAACCTTACCTGGGCTTAAAGCCATGTACCAAGGGACAGAAGCGCCCACTGAACCTCTCTATTTCCTCCACCAAAGGAGGCCACATGGACCTAGACCTTACCAACAGGGGATGCAAGGGACACCCCAAGATTATTATAGCCCCAACCAATCTGCTCCTATGCCTTCCTGGGGCCCCCCTGCTCATCATTCCTGGTCTGTGCCTCCTCCATGGTCTTACCTGCCTCAGTACCATACTCAGCCCACTACTCATTCGTTTCACTCACATGCCCAGCCACAACCTCAGTGGAATGCACCTCAACTGGGGTGGAGGCCCCAGTACAATACTCCTCTCGCCATTTTTCCTCCACCACCAGCTCAACCACAACCATTACCTCCTACTCCTCCAAGGCAACCCCAAATGCCTGCTCAACCGAACCCGAACCCCAACAACCGACAGGCCCAGCAGGTATATACTGGGGAAACATCATGCCCTACCTATGCTGTGGAGATCCAGGAGATCAACCTGCGATCCAGAAAGACTCTTCCAGATCGCCAACCTCCTCCCCCAGAGGATGAGGAAGATAAACAGGAAAGTGAACCAAAAGCCATTCCACCCTTTCCTGAGAGACTAACGGCCACCACACAACCCAACCCAGAGGAGGATGAGCTTCTGGGAGAACTCAAACAGTTGTGTGTGAGAATACCACTTCTCCAAGCCATCAAAGATGTACCGATATACAACAAACTGGTTAAGGAAAAGTGTTTCAGACATCCAGGCATGCGAAAAAGAGACACTTCAACCATCAATGTCATAGGACAACTGTCTGATCTTATGTTGGGGCAAGTAATCTACCCAAAGTATTTGGATCCTGGGAGTCCTGTAGTTGATGTCCACATCAATGGCACCATCATACCACACACATTGATTGATCTGGGGGCTGCCATTAATGTGATGACCAGGGATACCATGCTCAAACTCAACCTTCAGGGTTCCTTGAGAAAGACCTCGACAGTCCTGCAACTAGCAGATCGCTCCACCGTGACTCCCGAAGGGATTGTAGAGGATGTTTTGGTCTCTGTTGACTCTTGGGAGTACCCTGCAGACTTCTTGGTTCTGCAACCAAAGGCAACGCTTACTGGATACCCCCTTATTTTGGGAAGGCCTTGGTTAGCCACTGCAAATACTTACATAAGCTGCCGTGCAGGAAACATGACCATCAAAAATGGTCCTATGTCCAAGAAGCTAGTCCTGTACCCTCCTGCCCAATCCTTATTAGAGCATGACTTACCACTTTGGTTGGAGGAAGGAGAAGAGGATGAGGTGTACTCAGCACCCTTGTGCACCCTAGACACCACGAGGGGAGGCCCCCCAACCGAGGATGATTTGATTGAGACCTTGATACAGAATCCACCTCCCAGTGCATTGTCCTTAGAGGAATTGGTGGAGGATACCCAAGCCAGCACCTTAGTGGACCTTTGTGTGACCAACCCAGTCACTCCCAGAGTAAAAAATGTGGAGTTCGGCCCCGAGAGAACGTTAAAGATCAGATCCTCCCTATCTCCTTCCCAGGAAAAGGAGTTGTGTAGTCTGTTGGCCAGTCATCTAGATGCTTTTGCTTGGAGCTATAAGGAGATGAAAGGAGTCCATCCTTCGGTCTGTACCCATCACATCTACATCAAAGAAGATTGTAAATCGGTTAGGCAACCCCAAAGGAGAATGAATCCAGCCCTTAAGGACATCGTTAAGGAAGAATTGCAAAAACTGTTGGATGCCGGATTCATTTACCCCATCTCGGATAGCGAATGGGTGTCCCCTTTGGTGTTGGTTCCCAAGAAAAACGGGAAGTGGAGAATCTATGTGGACTACCAAGAACTGAACAAAGCCACCAAGAAAGACCACTTTCCTCTACCCTTCATAGATCAAGTGTTGGATGGATTGGTAGGAAAGAAGTTTTTCTCTTTCCTAGATGGGTTTAGCGGGTATAACCAGATCCAAATCAGCCCGGAAGACCAAGATAAGACCACCTTCACTTGTCCTTGGGGTACCTTTGCTTACCGAGTTCTTCCCTTTGGACTATGCAATGCTCCTGCCACCTTCCAGAGAGCCGTCTTGAGCATCTTTTCTGAGCTGGTCCATGATTCGGTGGAAATCTATATGGATGAATTCACTCCTTATGGGTCCAACTTCCAGGAAGCATCGTCCAATCTGGGAAAAGTCCTAACCAAGTGCATTGAGATGAACCTGTCCCTTAGTCTTGAAAAGTGTGAATTCTTGATGACTGAAGGGACCGTGCTAGGACATACCATTTCTCGCCAAGGGTTACATGTGGATCCTAACAAAATTGCTCTCATCAAGAAGGTTCCACCTCCTCAGAAGGTAAAAGATGTTCGAAGTTTCTTAGGTTTAGCAGGGTATTATAGGAGATTCATTAAAGACTTCAGTAAGCTAGCCTTGCCATTGTTTAGCCTCTTGGCAAAAGATGTTGAGTTTAAATGGACTGACGATTGTCAGAAGGCTCTGAATGAATTAAAGGATAAGTTGGTGTCTGCCCCAATCTTGAGAGGTCCAAATTGGGCCCTACCTTTCCACATCCACACTGATGCCTCGAACAAAGCAATAGGGGCAGCCTTAGGACAAGTTGAACAAAAACTTCCATACGCCATATACTTTGTCAGCAAAAACTTATCCAAGGCAGAATTGAATTATACTGTAACTGAGAAAGAATTCTTGGCCGTGGTCCATGCACTAAACAAGTTCCGACATTATATCACTGGCTATCAAACATTTGTACATATAGATCATGCTGCAATTAGATATTTAATGAATAAACCAGATGCGAATGCTCGTATTATTAGATGGTTACTTTTGTTTCAGCAGTTTGATTTGACTATCATTGACAAACCAGGTAAAGAAAATGTTGTTGCTGGCTTTTTGTCTAGATTGGATTTACCTGCAAGTGAGGATGGAATAGTGGATGACCAGATGCCAGATGAACATCTGTTTGCTATCTCAGTACTCTCTCCATGGTTTGTTGATATAGCAAACTACCTTGTCTCAGCACAGTTCCCTCCGCACCTATCCTCAAGAGAGAAGAGCAGAATCGTAAGGAAGAGTGCCTCATTCACTTGGATCGGGGGCAACCTGTTCAAGCATGGCCCCGATCAGATCTTAAGGCGTTGTGTAAGGGAGGAGGGGTCTTTGATATCCTCCTAACTTGTCATGACGGGCCTTGTGGAGGACATTTTGCAGCCAAAAGGACTGCCTTCAAAATCCTATAGGCAGGCTACTATTGGCCCACGCTTCATCAAGATGTCAGAAGGTATATCAGCCAATGTGACCGATGCCAAAGGATGGGGAAACCGACTCCAAGGGACGAAATGCCTCTCCAACCTCAAGTGACTCTTGAGCCATTTGAGAAGCGGGGTATGGATTTTGTGGGTCTAATCAATTCTCCTTCGAGGCAAAGGTCTTACATCATTGTGTGCACAGACTACCTGACAAAGTGGGCAGAAACCAAGGCAATCAAAGCAGCGACAGAAGAAAAGGTGGCCGAGTTCTTAAGAGAAAACATCTTCTACAAATTTGGCTACCCAAGAGAGCTAGTCACCGATCAAGGAAGCTAGTTCACCTCCAACTTAATTGAAGACCTACTCGCTCATCACAAAATCAAGCATAGGATTTCCACCCCCTATCATCCTCAAGCAAATGGGCAGGTGGAAGTCACCAATAGAGCATTGGAAGGGATCTTGACTAAGGTGGTGAGAAGCAGTAGAAAATATTGGGCAGATCGCCTGGTTGAGGCCACGTGGGCTTACAACACCACTTGGAAGACCACAACCGGCTTCACACCTTATGAGATGGTCTATGGGAAGAGAGCTTTGCTGTCAATTGAGTTCGAGTACAACACCTTGAGGATGGCAGCTCAGCTGGACCTGGATCTCAGCCATGCCCAACAAGAAAGGTTATTGCAGCTGAATGGATTGGACAAGCACCGAATGCAGGCCCTTCTCCACTCAGAAGTGGTTCAACTTCAGAGGAAGGTATGGCATGACCAACACCTCAATGACAAGAAATTTCAGCCGGGAGATTGGGCGCTGTTGTACGATTCCAGGCATAAGGATTTCAAGGGGAAGCTGAGAACCAGATGGCTGGGACCATATGCAGTGGAAAAATGTAATGACAATGGGTCTGTTCTTATTCAGACCATTGATGAGGAGGCCATCCCCATGCTCGTCAATGGGCATCGACTAAGGATCTACAGAAAACCTCTTTCAAGGCAAGAATTCATCAAAACTGTGGAAAAATCAGTGCTCGTCATAGAGAGGGGTTCTGCCTCTGTTTTGGGCATACCCTGAACATCTCAAAATAAAAAATAAAAAAATGTATATAATAAGGATCCTTGGGTGAAAACCTTTCTAAGGCTCCCAAGGCAAATGGTAGGGGTGAAAACCTCATTGAGGCGTCCCTGTTGTCTTTCTGAAAATGTTTGAAAAATGACCCTTGGGTGAAAACCTCTCTGAGGCGCTCAAGGCAGATGGTAAGGGTGAAAACCTCACGGAGGCGCCCCTGCTGTCTTTCAAAAAAAAAAAGAAAAAAAAAAGAAAAAAAACAAACAAACAAAGAAACAGGGAAAACAGGTTCAAGATTTGACAATTCATGCAGGTTGCAGGTATTCCATGCAGGAAAAGAGGTCCCTCAACTCAAGGGAAAGGGTCCCTACTATGCTACCAGGTGACCTCACCAGCACTCCCTCCAGAAACACTCATCTCTTCCAAGGTCTGGGCATGATTTGATCATAATTTAGCCTTCTACAGGAAGCTACAGGACTTTCTACAGGAAGTTCTGTATTTCTACAGGAAACTTCCTGTAGAATCTTTGGATGGCCCAGGACTGACTGTGTGGGAGGATTTGAAGCCCGAGGTCCAATACGGAGGCATGCAAGCCAATGTTTTTTTCCATCACCCACTGCTGTCGCCTCCTTCTACCACCCCTGTTACCATGCAATGGAAATACCTGCACAACCAAATCAGAATGTTGGATTCTCAGAAGAAACAATTCTCAAATGGAATAAAGGATGTAGAGAGCCCCATGCGCTACTTATCAAAGCCATCCAAGGACCCTGCGACAGTGACTGTGATGCCACCGTTTTGGCATGCACCCGAGGAGGAGAAACGACTACAGGATATCCTACAGGAATCCTGTAGCAGTTCATCCAGCTAGAGCGTACACCATGAAGGCACCTACAACACATAGAGGAGGCACATGCACCATCCGCCGCCAGGTAACAAGTCTTGTAACCAGCAGCAGTCGGCAAGAAGGAACCCCCGTGCCTGTGCATGAAGCAACAACAAGCGGATCCGTCACCCTCGTCCTGAAGCCTGAAAATAACGTCGCGGCCGCACAGGTAAGTGCCTCACCCTTGTTCATCAAATTACATGAACAATGCTCTAAAATGTATGCGAGTATGAAAATGAATGGGTTGAGCCAGTCGGGTAGCCATTCAATTGGCCACCACGACTAGTCCGATGGTCTCGTCAGATTCGGAAAGTGTTGGTCGTGTCAAGCAAGACAGGAAATGGACACGTGGGAAGCGTCCAGTCGGGGAGAAGCGGCAATCTAACAGAAATGGCGGCAGTAGATATGCAGGGAATGATGCAGCGGTCAGGCAGAATTACAGTGGAATGATCATAGGTGACGTCGTCCAACGGTCCGGCAGGGACAGCTCACCCCCGCGCCACGAGTTCCGCAGGGATTCAAATCCACCGGCTAGATCGTGTATGGCACTCCACTCATTTATCATCAACCGCTTTGTAGTCGAGTAAGCATCCGAAATTCCCTGAAGCCTCTTACTCTGAGTCCTCAGCTTGTTCAAATGTCTGGTTGTTGCACAGAAGGCCCAGAACCACTGATGCACTCTCCAAAACCCGTGCGCGACTTCTACAGGAAGCTGCGCTACAGGAAGCTCACCGCTACAGAGGAAATCAATCTATTCACGTCAAAGGTGGCGAATTGGAAGAGGTAAGCCTGAACTTGGTCCTCCCATGCAATTGGTTTGAAGGGTGGCGAAGTCGACGTCCTAAAAAAGTAGAACTACAGTCTGCGCATAAATTTGCAAGCGTCATCTTCCTTCTGCATGAGAATTGTCGTCGTAGTGTATATGCGGGGTTTTCTACAGGATTTGGTTCGTAATTGAGCCCCTGTCAAGGCTCACCTGTAGATAGCCGAGAATTCACGAACTGTGTGCTTGACAAAGGCATAATTCTACGCTCTGTCTAAAGAAATCCCAAAGGCCCATCTTTTGATACGCGCCAGCCACCTCCGGCTAACACAGCAAGCTTTCACCATGCCGGGTGGGTTCATTAGGAAGGAACCGACAGACTCAAAGAAGCTACGGGAAAACCCTGAGGTGGTAGAACTGTTTTCTCGTGCACGATGGATGTCGTTCTGCGACAAGCTTCAAGGTTACGATGACGAGGTGGCAGAGGAATTCCTGCGAGCTTTGAAGCCAAAATCAAAAACGCTGGCCGTTGTCAATTTCAGGGGTTTGAATCTCAGACTCACCCCACAGTTCATCAGCAGAGTCACTGATCTCCCAATGGGGGTACCGTGGGATAAGGAGGAGAGAAAACTAGGCCAGAAGGCTAAAAAGGAGTTCTTTCTGCCGGAGGAGCAATTCTCAGAGGATAAGAACGGGCTTCGCAGGGCTAGCCTATAGCCGCTCTGGAGTGAGGTCAGCCTCCAAATTATGAAATATATCACGTGCGAAGGACGATTCAACATTGTATATGGGTACCATTTCCGGCTGCTCACAGAACTTAGGCACCAAATAGACCTACCTTCAGAAAACAAGCTAAGTATTCATTACTTCCTCCTGCAGTCCATGACTGAATGTGCCACCAAATTACGAGAGGGCACGCTAGACCAGGTAGCCCATCATGGGCTCATTAAGCTCCTCATGGCGGATGCACTCCACACATACACCATCCCTCTCTCGTGGGAAGCCTTTCGAAATTTTACTAAGGATGGCGACATCAAAATGTTGACCGAGGAGCTCACCTCCTCCAGCAGCGAGGAGAAGGAACCAATACAAACAGAGAAGAAAGGAAAAGGCCAAGAAACCATGGCCAAAGCACCAAAGAAAGAACAAAAGGGGAAACAAGAGAAACACCAGGTTGCCGAAACAGAGGATGACAAACCCACATTGACACCCAGGGAGAAAAGGTTACAAAATAGGGTGGAAAGGATTGAACAAGTCCACGTCAATGAAGGCACCTTGAAAGCAGCCACAACAAAGTCAAAAGATAAAGCACCCTCAGCCAAATAGGCTAAAACGGTGCCACCTGTTTCTACAGGAAAATAAAAAACGACTTCTACAGGAAGCCAAAAATCAGCCGCTACAGGGCTTTCTCCAGGAAGTCATGAGAAAGGAAAATAGAAGGAGAAGACAACCGAAATCCTTGCAAGGGAGGCAGCAGCCGTGCTGGCCACCCTTAGTACCCCTCCCAAGCCGAAGGAAAAACGAAAGAGGGAGATCCCTCTGTATTTCAAAGCCAGGAGAAGTGTGAGAATCAAAACAGGCAGGCCCCAACCTCCATCCAGCAGCCCAATTACCATAGAAGACACCCCTACCTTGCCAAGGGAGAGGTCCGCAAGTAGATTAGCTTCCTTTGAGTTAGCTTTCGTCCATCAGTTAAAAAGCTTCTTCTAAGAGCTCATAGAAGTTGGCTTAAGCCCCTAGCGGACTTGTGCCAGCTGACCAAGTGACAGCTGCGGCAAGAGCTAGTACTTGTGCATACAGCACCGTCGCTTCCAAGTTTGTTACGAACTACCGGGTTGATAAAATTAAAGAAGGAAGCTCCAGGAGTTGTAGCATTATTGCTACAATACTGGAGCCCACCACCTGAATATTCTCCAGGGAGGTAAATTTTCATTTTATCATAATGATATGAAGTTTACAGTTATTTTAACTAGAATTTCATAGGGATCGTGATTCTGTAATAAGAATTACCATCTGAGAAACAAATTTGTAGATTCTCGATAGAGCAGAATCTTCAAAGAATCTTGAGGAAATCTTCCAGATTCCTTGGAGGTTGAAATTCGTCAAAGGCTGAATGCAACCAAATTTATACTAAAAAGTATCAAAATCTCGCAAGGATCATGATGGCAAGATCAAATTTGTGATCTGAGTTGCAGATCTCTAGTCAGTCCAAAGAATGGAATCTTTGGAGAATCACGAGGAATGTAAAAGATTCCTACAAGCCCAGATTTTGACGGTGTCAGAATTCGACAAATGGATAGTCAATTTTACACCTCTCCCAGACAAAAATATAGTGGTGCAGTCAGTTTTTATAGCCGAGCCTTCAATTTTTTGGCCAACTTCAGAGGTGAAGGTACATGAATCAGTCATGTCATGTTTTCCTTCATAATTGCTGAGATGATGTATTATGTTTTGAGATCCTTGTTTGACGTTATGTTATGGGATCTCTTTTGCCACATTATGTGAGATGTATTTAGCTTGTCATCTTATGTATTTTTGTTGAGATCCCTTTGTAATTATGTTGAAGGGATACTCATTGCCACATTGTGTGAGATCATGTGAGTTGTCATGTTGAGAGGAAGCCTTCTTGAGTGAGAATTCCTGTAAGCAGAATGTCTCATGGAGAGACAAGCCAATCTTGTTTGAGGGTAGATGTCCTTGTTATGATATAGATTCTTCCATGTACATCATCATCTTCTTCCAACATTATATGAAGCAGCGAACACCACCTTGACACTGGGCCCTGAGACGTAGTCCACACTAGACAAACTCCGTTATCAAATGTCTCGTGTTTTGAATTATTGATCTTGTCATGTTTCCACTTGTTTAAGAATGCACATGTGGTTCTTTATGCTCTTTTAAATGCAATTCTAACAACATCACAGAAGTAAAAGATCTTGGATGATTCCGGTAGCTGAAGGAACCCATATCACTACATTACCTCCCACTGTTGGGACTCCTACTCCAAATGGTATGTGGTCTAGTTGGGAATTCTTACCGGGAAGATCCCCTTCAATGTTTTGTGGGTCTAGCACCATTGATAGGTGCATAAAGCTCGCATCAACAAGTTGGAAACAATGTGATAAGCTTTCCAGTATAAGACATGCTCAGAGGTCCCAAGATGATACCTTGAACTGCACCGCCAATATTCCCTTGCAATCAATTTAACAAATCAATCAGCCATGAAAAACTCAAAGTCGTAGTCTGAAAACCTCTTTTAGAAATTTCTGACTGAACATCCCATATAGTCCTCTGCTAGGAAATTTTCAACCAACCCCACCATCAAATTCTTCCCTTATTTTTATCCTATAGTAGAGGATTAGACTTGTATCCCTTTGATGTAAAAATACCACACAACCCACTCTCCTAAGTCTCTATCAATTAGACAAACATTAGTTCAAGAAAGGATTAATTCACATGCATGATTCATGTGAGGGGGTGGCCACACAACCCCGTTCATTTACTGCATTCTGGGTTTTAGAGTGGTAGGAACAACCCCAAAACCTCCCAATTTCGTTGAGGTTCATGTCCATCAGACTATCTCGGGTTTCCTCATTAGCCTCCCTTTTTGATTGAGATTTGTCCCCCTCTAGAATACATTGTAATGTTTTCTACCATTTTGAATGAGTTCCTATAATTCATCCTTTATCAAAGTTAAGGTCTCTTTAGTTTCATCCCATATTAGCCAAAAAATCAATGGCTTCATCACTTGTTCTTAGATTGTGGGAGGTGAAAATGGAGTTGAAAGAGAGGAGTAATGTTCTCACATGGGAAATCATGTTAATTAACCTCTGACTGCTAGTGAGTTTCTTAGTTGGATCCCCTTGAATAATTTTATAAGTTTTCTTGATCACCAACTAAGAATATCCATGCAATTCGATTTTTCAAAATCGTACCATGGATGATAACTAGATGCCCCTTTCCAAAGCCATAAATTCTAATTCATTTTTACTGGTTGTTTCATATTCAACTACATAGATCCAGAGCACATTATGATTTTGATCTTGAAATATGCCTTCATAGCCAGCTATCCTGGGGTTATCCTTTGAGGCCCCATTAAATTTTAATTTAACAAAGCCCATAGGGGGAGGAGAATAGCTAGAACTAGAGGAGAATTGAAGTTTCATAGATTTGAGAGAGGCTAGGGAGAGTATGGAGGGAGAAATATGAAACTAACTCATATTGAATATTTCTTGTAGGGGGGGATCTCTACTCATCCTAATACCTGTATCAGCTAGAAAATTTTCCAAGATGTACTACTTAATAATTTGCCACAATTTCTCAAAAGACCCTTGTTGATTTTGAAACATTCTTCTATTTTTTTCTTTCCAAATGACCCACAATGAAACCCATTGAGAGATCCTAGGCTCTATTAACCACTGGGATGGAAAATACAATGGGTATCCACTATTCAAAAGTCCCAACCAGATTATAAGGGGATAGTTTAGAGTGGTGAAATAACTCCAATATTCTCCTCCATATCAAGTTTGAAAATGGGAAGGTGTTCAAAAGATTCTCTATTGTCTCCTCATGTTGGTGACATAGAGGAAAATGACTAGCCTGAGTAACCCTTCTTCTGAATGTGATCCCATATTAGAGGTATGCCATGTCCCACTAACCAAAGGAATGTCACAAAATTGGGCCGCAACTTTCATATCCATATTTTCTTCCATAGTGGTTCTCGAAGTAGTGTATGATGTTCCACAAGAATAGCATACACCTTCTTCAAGTTAAACATGCCTCTTGATTGGTACCACCATCGAAGTATATTAAGAGCATGATCAACGTGAATGAACTATTTCTTGAGTTCTATGGCTAGCCTAGGCCATTGATACATATGTGGTGAGTTAGGCCAATGTTCCTGGGTTTTCCAAATTCACCACTACCCCCTCTTGTGTTTTCTCTCTAAAAATAGACTATAGTGAAACATTGTTGGTTCCACGTGTGGGCCTTTATCTCCCTCAAGTCCCCCCTATCATCCATATTGGGAATTTTCTACCCTGATTATTGACATAAGTAAGTTGTGTGTCCATATCTAATTTCCCGAAAGGCATGGTTTTTAATCAGTTCTTGATTTGAATGGGCAAGGTTACATATTGAGGATCCCAAAAGGAAACTCACAGCTTGCAACTTCTTAGCTTGGAAAGTATTTTCTATTCCATATTTGTTTCCACAAATCCGTCTCACCTCGTAACCATCTCCACCTCAAATTTGATTGTAAATACTTATTCAATTTCCCCAGATGCCTAAGACCTAAGCCTCCTTCCATTTTTTAAATAAAAAATTTCTGCTAGGCTACATGGGTCCATTTTTTAAAGTTCTTGGCCCCTCTCCATAATAAATTCGTAAACAAATAAATGTTAACATTGATAACAAATTTGGGGGGATCCTGAATAGATAGTTTGTGGGTGAAAAATGTGAAGTTAGGTTACACGTTTTGCCCTTTTTTGAGAAAAAAATATCATTTTTAGAATTTCTTCAACTTTCGGCAAGCCAATTTTTTTTTTTCAATTTAGAATTTAATTTTACAATAAAAATAAAGCTTGTCCCCCAGATGCGGGTGATGACGAGCCAGGGAGGGACGTGACACATGCCCAGCATGTGCCGCCCCGTGGAGATTTAAATTAGGCGGGTTCGGACGCCGTCAAAGCATAAGGGTTCAGCAGACATGCGATGGCATTCAATGCAGAGCAGAAAATCTCGATGGTGGAGCAAAGAGCAGTTAATGCTCTGTTGCAGAGCCGGTCTAGAAAACGTTTTCAGCATGGGAGGTGGATACATTGGCGAGTTCAAAGCAGATGGATGCGAGAGCAGAGGAATTGTGAGTCGGCGGATGCTAAGCCTCCTGTCGCAGTGCAAGCTCTGGTCTGCAGCTGCAATTCAGGCTGTGGCTGGAAGCAGGGGAGGAAATTCGAAGGATTACTGCTCCAATTGGAAGCAAGAAGGGTCAATTCGCGTGCAGGAGGTTGCTCAGAAGTTTCACTGGTGTGGGCATACGCGGGTAACATGGCCAAGCTGCGGGAAAGACAGCCTAGCAGACGAGGACCAGGGAGAGGTTCCTCCTCTCGAGCTCCTGCAGCAGACGAACACCACCATTGCTGCTGCTGCTATTGTCATAGGAGAGCCCGAGCCACACAACTCCCCTGCGGACAATTCTTGGAGGTTGGCAGCTCGAGCGAGGGAGGGCCATCGCTGCCAGCGTTTGGCTCGGTGGTGTTCACTTTGGGCGGTCCAATGGACAATACAGGCGTCAATGCCCATATTTCCGTTCTCTTTACAAAAATCCCTGAAGAATTCGGGGCTGGAATTCCTGAAGGCACGCCGGAGAAACCTCCAGAAGGCTCGGGCAAGGAAGCAATGGCGAGGCCACCAGGAAATTCGGGAAAGGATAGTGCTGAGAAGGAAGGTCTGGAGGAGGCGCCACCGAATGAGCCAGACAATTTGGGGAAGGAGGCGGTGCAAGACACCTCACCCTATTTGGGGCCAGCACCTCCAGGCATGGATGAGGACAAATGGAAAGCAATGTGGGAAGGAGTCCCGGAGGGAAGGGGATGGAGCTATGTGGTGGAAGACCCAAGCCTCTGCGAGGACCAGGACACTGAGCCCCAGCTCCACACAGTGCCACCTCTCTCCACCAGAACTCAGGACTAAAACTATTGCGGGTATGTCGGTTTCGGATTCTACTGTGCTTGACGGTTGGCATCTTCTGTGTCTGTCCGGTTGGCATTTTCTGTATTTATCTGTTTGGTTTATGTATGTCGAGTCTAGTTTAAATTCTGTTCAGTGTGAGGTTCAGTTAGATAATGTCGAGCGCCCCTGCGTGGGCAGTCGTGATTATGCTCAGAGTAATGAGGCCCATTAGCTTGCTGACTCTTATTTCCTCCAGGCCTCCAGAAGCAACTTGTTTTGAGAGGAACTCTATCAGTTTGGCTGGTTATTTTGAAAAGTCTGTCGGTGCTGCCCCTGCGAGGGAGCTTCTTGTCTTACAGTTAAAATTTCACAGGGTGCAACTGCTGGCCCTGGAATGTCTGTCTCACTGTTTGTAAAGTCTTTTTGTAAATATAATAGAAAAAGGTAGCTAGTCTTTTAACGAAAAAAAAAGAAAAGAAAGCTTGTCAGAAATTTTATTATTTTTCTATGGCTTATTTTTTAGAAATTTTTTATTCACATTTGATATGTCAACTTAGCAATTGTTTGACTATGTGTTCTTTAAAAATCAAGGGATTCGTGAAAAGCCATATTTTTTGGCACTAGTGTATTCTTTGTTAACCTGGAGTTTTTGAAACAAAAGATCTGTTGCAACAATCTAGACATACTGTAATTCGATATGGTTATATTTATGAAACCAACTGATGCACATCATAATTACTAGAAATTTTTGAATTGAACCAATATGAAAAACTGCAGATTTTGAAGATGTTTAACATAGCGTCATGTTTCTCAACATATTAGTTAAAAAATAAAAATCTAAAAAATACCCATTAAAGAAGACGGACCAACATAATGCACCATAATTTTTTCATATTTTTTTACAGTGTATTTTGGAAGATACAAACTTTTGATTTCACTGAATCTTATTGGCCTTCAGATTTTTTTTCACACATTGTATTAGAAAAATAATTAAAAATAACAAACATCTATGAAATTCCATAAAATTTATATCTACTGAAAGTAGATCCAATTCTACAAATGCTGGTATTTTTTCCGTGAGTAAATTCACCATATTTGATGCAGTTTAACCATTCCAAAGTTGAAGAAAGGTAATCAGAGTTGAGTTGTTGCAGAGTTGCAGGTTTTCAGCCTAATACAATGGCATGGATTGAAGAAATAACTTGAGAAAAACTAGGAAACCTTCCATATTGAGAGATCTAAAGGCCCATCATTCCAATTTTTTTGAGTTTTTTTAAGGACTTCTCTCCAACAAACAACTTTTAGTGAATTAGACACAAGTGGGACACCCAAGTATTTATTCGAGAGACTCCTTATTTGGAATTCATGGATGTGAGAAAGATATCTCTAAACCATGGGGTTAATGATGAAGAAAAATACATTTTACTTGTCTCCGTTTATTAAGGTCCCTGAAGCTTTCATAAAGCCACCAAGGATTGACTTTATCACTCACATCTCATGTTGTGAGGCTTGAAAAAAGGGAAAGGTATCATCTACAAATTGTTGGTGGATGACAAGGACATCCTCTAAAAAAAATCAAAGCCCTTTTATAGAATTCTAGCATCTAGTTGTATTGAGATATCTTCCTAAAGCATCCTTTACAAGAATAAAAAGAAAAGGGGAATTAGGGTCACCCTATCTAAGTCCACGAGTGGGGTTAAAGGGAATTGATGGAACTCCATTCAAAAGGATAGAGTATAAATGGGTGGAGATTAATGATTTAATCCTAGAGACACGTTGAGAGAAAAACCCAAAGGTAAACAAGACCTTCAAAAGATAATTCTAGCTCAGGCTATCATAGGCCTTAGAGAGGTCAAGATTTATCAACATACCAAATTTTTTAAGGTTCTTTAAGGAGTGGATAACCTTGTGAGAAATTACATTTCCATCAAGAATTTGATGACCTTCTACAAACCCTATTGATTCTGGGGAGATAATGTTTTTGATCAAGGTTTTAAGGCAATTGTTTGCGACAATAGAAATAATCTTATAAGTAACATTATAGAAATCGATTGGAGGGAAATTGTTAGGGTCCTCCAATCTCTCAACGTTAGGAATTAAGGTGATGAAAGTATAACTAAGACTAAACCATACCTTTTGGGATTGTTGAGATTCTTCAAATAGGGCGTGGATTTTAGGGCCAAGAAATTAGTAGCAGGACCGAAAGAAGTTTGTTGTGAAGTTTTCTAACACTGGAGCTTTGTTACGGGGAATGAACATCACCACCTCCACCACCTCTATGAAAGATATTTCCCTCGTTAAACCACCATTAAACCCTCATTTTGGTCTTTATTGATAATAGAAGGACAATGTTCTATTCCTGCCTATTAGGGGTGGGATTTGTGAGCATGCCCTAGAAATTTGATACTAACACTTCCTCCATCTCTTTCTCCTGAAGTAGATGTTGTCCGTCCCTAGATTTGACAAAGATGATTCTATTGTGATTCAGGTGCTTGATCATGGTTTTGTGGAGAAATTTAGTTTTGTTCTTGCCTTCTCTTAACCAATGCACCCTATATTTTTTCCTCCAAACCATTTCCTTTTATTTTCTCCAATGTTCTATTTTATTAACTAGTTTCCCTCCCTCCATAATGAGGGCCTAAAAATGACCTTCTGTTATGATTTGTTATTGTATTTTTTGCATGCAACTTTCCATCTCTTATTTGTCCCTCTGAATGCGCCTAAAATATTTGTTATTCAACTGCTTAATATTTGTTTTTAATTATTTCGTATTTAGTTGAAAAGTGCATTTAGTTCCATCCAAAAATGTGAATCTCATCCCACCATGATTTGGCTTTGGAGAGAAATTCAAGATCTTACAGCCAAAACCTCTCAAAACGAAAAGGGTGATTTTTGGGAGCAATTTTTAAGTTTATCTCTAACCTGAGAGGCCAGTGATCCAACCCTAGTTGTAGCCTTCACAAATATATCACAATTTAGAAGGGCTTTTGAGGCTAAAAATCTGTTTAGGGAACTATCTGTTTGATGCTTTCCCTCACAAAAATTATTCTATGTAAACACTCCATTCATTGTTTCTAGATCAATTAACTGTAAGTCTTGAATCAACTCAGTGGAATGAGAGGCCTCCAAATTCAGTCTTTGCAACCCTCCTTTCTTTTCCTCTAATGATTTAATAAGGTTAAAATCGCCCCCAGTGATCTAGAAAGAATCTGAGTTCTCTTTCTTAATCATCCATATGTATTCTAGAAAAGCATCCTTTTCACTACTAGGGATATGAGACCCATAAACCACCATCAAAACCACTATTTCTTGTGTGCCAATGAATCAGAATCTTCTCAAAAGGATCTTTGGGTAAGCCATCCAAATTGTATATGAGACTTAAAGAGGGTTGTATAATGTAACGATTCCTCCCTCAATTCTATGGGCATCTATTTCCATTGATTCACATCTTATCCAACAATGCTCCTTAATATCTTTCAACTTCTCACGTGCTATCTTTGTTTCTTGTGACATTACAATTTCGAGACGTTCCTTGGTGATTATGTCTCTGAGGTGCCTCTCTTTCCCTATACTATTGAGTCCTCATATATTCCAAGTTAGGACTTTAATTGGAGAATTTTTTCAAGGGAAAACCCTATGAGGTTGTAATTACCTAACCCATATTGATAATGGGATATCCTATTGTTTGGATCGACTCCTTTGTGGATTTGCTCCCTCGTTTCTTGGGTCCTTTTCTTGTTTGTCCTTTATCAGAGCCTCCATATACATAGGTTTTAAAATATGTGTGAGGTTCGCCTTGTTCTCCATTGTTTCTCAAGCCTTGGTTCTGAAGCTTTTGGTAGGTCTCCTCAAAATTGTTTTTTCTAAAATTATATAATTTTGTTTTTAAATAGAATTTCTATATTTTTACATTCGTAAATATTTATATTAATAGTTTTATAATTAACTATAAAATATAATATCTATAAATTTATAGTGATTGAATAGAACATTTTCTTATCACTCTCCATTTTTTTATAATAATAACTATTATTGATTTAGTGCATATTTAATAATTTAATTATATTAAAACATATTTTAAATTTAAAAAAAAAATACATTATAATTACTTTAATTAATTTTGAAGATATGTCTTCTATTGAGATTATTCAAATTTACCTTATCTCATTAACGTTGTGAAAATCGATTATTAAAATGGATAGATAAATATTTTAGTTCTTTAATCACTCAATGTTAAAAATAAAATAAAATAATAAACGTTATTAAAATAAATACAATTTTAAAACATTTAAATGCTTCGTTTACCCAACTCAATGTTTGATAAGAAACAACTTATCAAGTTTATCGAGATGTAAGAAATATCTTATCAAGTTTATCGAGACGGATGGATTATTATAAAAAAAATCTTCATATTGTTTTGAGTGATTTACACTCGGTAGTTTTTTTTTTTTTTCCTTCTTCAAAGGAATAGCCTATAGTTGTGATGTCTTTGTTTGATAATTATGTAGTATTTGATAAAACATTGAGAAATAACTTACATTTGTGAAGTGGTTATGTGATAATTTTGTAGAATTTTAAAAGTTTTTAAAATTATATATAAATCTGATTTTAAATAAATTTTTTAAATTTTATTATTTATAATGGTGTAGTTTAATTTATAGATTAAATAAATTTTTTAATTGGAATTTGGTAAAAAAATTTCAAAAAAGAATATGATTTTTGTTATTTAAAAAACATTTTTGAATGTATAAATAGATCTAGCACTCTAAAAAAATCTCCTTGTACAAGGGAAATCTAAGATTAAACAACTTAAACTAGAGTTTTTATAAATTTCTGCTAGATTTTAGTTATAATTAACCATAAAAATTGTCGTGAAAAAAATCATTTTGTTTATAAATTAAACTACACCATTTATAACTAGTTATATCAAATTTATAATTTTCTATACAATATAATATCTATAATTTTTAGTTATTAAGTAGAACATTTTCTTCTTTCACTTTTGTATTTTTATTCATACATATGTATTATTATTTGTTTATAGCAGATTTAGTAATTGAATTGCATTGGTGCACATTTTAATTTCAAATAATTTACTATTTTATTTAATATTTATGAATTTCATACGTTTTGTATTTTGTTAACAAATTAAAATTTAAAAAATCAATATAATTAGTTTAAGTAATTTGAAAGATATATGTTTTATTATTACATTAATGTTATGAAGATGGATTATTAATAGAAATGTATTATTTTATTTTTTAGTTGGTTTGACTCATGGAAATTTGAATCTTGAATCTCATTATTTACATAATACATCATACATCATAATATAACGATTGCCGAATAAATAAATGGATTGTTATAATAAAATAATTTATAAATATTTTAGTATTTTATTTACTCAATATTTTTATAAGAAGTAAATGATTAACCAAAATAAATAAACTATTTTTTTTCTTTCTTTTCTTTTCTTTTCCCCAAGGAAATATCTAGACAGATCCAATCGAAGGGATCACATCCCACCGAGTTATTAGCAGAGCATAAACACCAAAGGTGTAACGCCCCCAGGCCTACGGTAGTCTTCCAACCGTGCCCGGCGAGGTGCGGCACCACCGTGCACTTTTTTTTTAACAATACTCATGCACATGGACTACGCCTTTCCACATTAACATATTTAGTTTGTGTTTCGCAACCAAGTAAAATGCATTAACCTTTATACTTAATGAAGCCCATACTCATTCATTATCCAATATGCAATTAACCAAGACAATAACAATTGCACACAAGTATAAAGGGAGGGGCAACTCCCGAACAAGTCTGCCCGATAACAATATATTATGATAATCTTCAATAATACATCATACAAGTGTGCTTGACAGACTTCAAGCCAACACTTAGAATAATTTACAATATAGGCATAGACAACCTTTACAACATTTGTGCACTCTTGCACGGTAGAAAGATGTCCACCCGGACTACCCACAACACTACCTCAAGCCCGGCACAAATCTGCAACCAAACCACACCTTAAACACCTTACAATCGACCTCCGGTAAAATCTGCACCCTTTACAAGAGAAGCACATGAGATATGCGCACTTCTCTTTCTGCGCACTTGTTTACCCCTGTCCTAATGCGTATAGGAAGTGCGAGCTTGTTCCCTGTTCGAATGAGCTCCAAGCACTTATGTTTATACACATCCATCGTAGGTTTATGGGAGGGTGTCCAGCCTTAAGGCCGACCCCACAACCCATCACCAAACGCCCATGAACGCATATCAACACGTCGGCTTCACTCCATATGCAAGTCTCCAAGCGTGGGTATAAACTCCTTCGCTCTGTTTTATTTTTGCTCTAAGTATGTGTGCACTTATGAGTATCGTCGCTCTCTTTCGTCGCACTTTTAATGTCGCCCAAGTGTCCCGGTTCACCGTCACACAATACTCGTCCGTCGTCGCATGTTGTCCGCTCGCCGCGCCCAAGGAGCGCTCGCCCACCGCGCGCCCATCCGCCGTCGTGTACGCCTGCCCGAGTCGCCCAAGTGTCGGAGGTCCGCTCACCCGCTCGTCGCACCCATGTGTGCCCGCTCGTCGTGCACGGAGCACCCGCCCGTTTTCATCGTCTGCCCGTCGTGCACGGAGCGCCCATCCGTCGCGCGCCTGCCCGAGTCATGAGGGCCTTACATCCTCCTCCACCTGAAATCATTGTCGTCCTCGACAACACACCATCCCGGTAGCTCTCCACCAAGATCATCATCAACCATGATGTAGACTCCTCCATATAAGGCAAACATCCCTGCAACATATATAAAGCTCCATCTCCATCATGTAACACCTTAGTGACCAATTGTCACCAAGACAACCATACCAATGTATGTCATAGATGTCCATGATCATCGACCACCTTGTCACAATCTCCCCATGCTGCTCTCCATCATGGAAGGTCAATCCCTCCAACTCAAGCTACATGTTCACCGCAACAATGTGTCAACTCCATCATGTCATCATCACCATGTGCAAAACTGCCCATGATATGTCAACAAGTGCTAACACACCTCAACCATGTGTCAACATCTCATCTCATCAATCGGAAGTCATCTCAATCCATGATGATCAATCATCATGTGTCGTCCTCATGTGAACTGCTGCCATGATACTCCAACATAATGCTAACACATCTCTGTACACTGAGCTCCCTCATGCCTGAACTAGTTGGGTAGCTAATCCAACTATCACGCCCAAATCATGAGAATGCACATCCTCATGCCACCATCAGTCGTTCCTCAAAGCATCCTGTCACATCCTGAACTCGATCAAGAATCCATCCATATAAGTAAACCATGCTCAGGTCCATGAAGTAATCCTCATCTCAACTGCAACATGTCATCCATGATGTTTGGTGTCAATGTGCTACATGAAACTAGCCACATCTATCCCAACATCATATGTGTGCCTCCTCTATATGAAGAGACCATCTCATCAAACTCCAACTCTCGGTATGCCACATCCAAGTCCATGAAGCAACCTCCATCATATCTGCAATGTGTCATCCCTCAAGTCTCCATAAAAACAAGTATACATCTGCCTCATCTATCCATGTGCTGCCCATGATCATAGATCAATCAGCTCCCATGTGTCAAAGGGTAGTTGAGTCTCGGCTCAACTCATGCCCAAGTGTAGCCACCAAGGCATCATCATCATTGTAACTCCATCACTCCAAAGTGTCTCATATCGATCATCCACATCAAGTCACTCTTCCAAGCCATGCCCATACATGTACTTGAAAGTATGCACCCCATATTGCATCAAAGTCACCTGACCTCAGCTCCTTAATGCATCAAATCCTCTAAGTCCACCATGTATGAAGTCCCCAAAAGTCACAACAATCTCATGTCATCATGAGCCCTATAAATCATCCCCAACCAATACTCTAGCAAGCATACAAGTCTCGGCCCAAAGGTCCCTGCAAGATGCTCCAGCTCTCCATGTAGTAGGAATGCTTCATAGTCTGCTCACGACTCCATCCAAGTCAGCAATCTTCGGTTTAGTGAACTCGGTCACTCAACCATATCATCATCACATCATCACGAGTCCCTTCCATCATGGCTCCTCCACCAAAGTATCCACCAAGACTACCTCTCGGTTTCGGCCATGAGAAGTCCACCCAAGAGTGTGCCCTTCAATCTGTCCATGAGTCATGCCGGGCACTTAGCCAGAGTGGCTAAAGCATGACCCAATCATCCACAACGATCATCAAGTTCCACCCTTGTCACGGGTCCTTGCACCTTTCAACACAAGGTCACAAGCAACCCCAACAAGTCCTGCAACAATCAACAATCCTTGCTTCTCCATACGAGGCCTCATCATGAACATCCATGGTAAGATGTCCTCTAGCATTGGCAAACTGGCTTTGCCATTCATTGTACACGGTCCATCTATCAAATGCCCAAATGAAACACAAGTATCAATACTTACTTCATCATCATGAGGTTCCTCCATGTGAGTATCCTCATTCATCCATGTTGACAAACTGCACGACCGTGGTTCAACTTGATCAGCCTCAAGTTCATCCTCCATCGTGATCATGTCTGCAACATCTTCATTACAGAAGGGGACAACAATAACCTTGTTGCCCTTCAAGAAATCTCGTCCAAGTATCATATCGAAGTCATTCATCTCCATCGTAATGAAGTCCAACTGACCTCTCCATTCTTCTATCTGCACAGGTACATCGTGTACCAAACCTGCCACCTTAGCTCTAGAGTTCACTGCCTTGATCTCCATAGTAGATGTCAGCCCAACCTCTTTTGCTAACTGTGTAGTCATAAAGTTATGTGTAACACCCATGTCTACCAGAGCTCGAATGGTTTTGCCATAAACCATCAAGTCTATGTGACCCAAACTGTTCTCCATAACCGAGCAACCCTGCTCAAACCGAGTCTTGAAACTACCTTCAAATGCTTCAACACCTGAACCTTGTTCAAGTCTCAATACCTGTCATCAACTTCAAATCTTCACGAGCAACCTTGCTCTGATACCAACTGTCACGCCCCTAGGCCTACGGTAGTCTTCCAACCGTGCCCGGCGAGGTGCGGCACCACCGTGCACTTTTTTTTTAACAATACTCGTGCACATGGACTACACCTTTCCACATTAACATACTTAGTTTGTGTTTCGCAACCAAGTAAAATGCATTAACCTTTATACTTAATGAAGCCCATACTCATTCATTATCCAATATGCAATTAACCAAGACAATAACAATTGCACACAAGTATAAAGGGAGGGGCAACTCTCGAACAAGTCTGCCCGATAACAATATATTATGATAATCTTCAATAATACATCATACAAGTGTGCTTGACAGACTTCAAGCCAACACTTAGAATAATTTACAATATAGGCATAGACAGCCTTTACAACATTTGTGCACTCTTGCACGGTAGAAAGATGTCCACCCGGACTACCCACAACACTACCTCAAGCCCGGCACAAATTTGCAACCAAACCGCACCTTAAACACCTTACAATCGACCTTCGGTAAAATCTGCACCCTTTACAAGAGAAGCGCATGAGATATGCGCACTTCTCTTTCTGTGCACTGTTTTACCCCTGTCCTAATTCGTATAGGAAGTGCGAGCTTGTTCCTTGTTCGAATGAGCTCCAAGCACTTATGTTTATACACATCCATCGTAGGTTTATGGGAGGGTGTCCAACCTTAAGGCCGACCCCACAACCCATCACCAAACGCCCATGAACGCATATCAACACGTCGGCTTCACTCCATATGCAAGTCTCCAAGCGTGGGTATAAACTCCTTTGCTCTGTTTTATTTTTGCTCTAAGTATGTGCGCACTTATGAGTATCGTCGCTCTCTTTCGTCGCACTTTTAATGTCGCCCAAGTGTCCCGGTTCACCGTCGCACAAGACTCGCCCGTCGTCGCACGTTGTCCGCTCGCCGCGCCCAAGGAGCGCTCGCCCACCGCGCGCCCATCCGTCGTCGTGTACGCCTGCCCGAGTCGCCCAAGTGTCGGAGGTCCGCTCGCCCGCTCGTCGCACCCGTGTGTGCCCGCTCGTCGTGCACGGAGCGCCCGCCCGTTTCCATCGTTCGCCCGTCGTGCACGGAGCGCCCATCCGTCGCGCGCCTGCCCGAGTCGTGAGGGCCTTACAAAAGGTGTTGAGGAGGATTGACCATACAATCTCCCATTAACAAAACGCTTTAGCGACGAGAATCCGACCAATCAACTAACCCTTAAAACAAATAAATAAACTATTATAATAAAATAATTTTAAATATTTGAATACTTAATTAATAAATTAAAAAAAATAACTTATTAACCAATAATAATAAAATTTGGAATATTTATTATTTTGAATCTTTCATTTACCCGATATTTTATAAAAAATAACTTATTCATGTGATGTGGTTGTTTGATAATTATATAGTATTTAAAATGTTTTTAAAATCATGCATAATTTTGATTTTAAATGGAATTTTAAATTTTATAATTTATAAGTATTTATATTACTTTTATAGTTTTTTAATTAGTTATGTAATACAATATTTTTAAATGTATGGTTATGGAATAAGACATTGTTTTTCACTTTTATATTTTTATTCTTATATATTTATTATTTAGCATTGATTTAGTAATTGGATTGGATATGTTTTTTCATGTATTTTCAATTTTTTGGTGTGGGTTTATTAAAAAAATATGCATAGTGGATACTTGTGGGATGTGGAATTTAATTCTATATCTAAAGAGTGTTTACACTTAACATTTAAATAAACTTATAAAAAATAAACCAAAAATATAATTAAAAAATTAATTTTCATTTTTTCCTGTTTCTTATTTAATTATTTTAATTATTATTTAATTATTTTCCTTAACTTGCTCATTTTATATTTCAAAATTTATAAAATAATAATATTTCATGAACTTTTAAAAAAAATTGATATTTTCAAAATTTACCTTTTCACGAAAGGAAATAATCTAAAATATAATTATTATTCCATAATTGAAATCAACACTATTCTATCTATTGTATTAGTATTCACTTAAAGTTTCTTTCATATCCCACAACAATCACAAACCTACCTTATACTTCATATCCTAGTCTATCTATTTGTATAAATGGGAAGTGTGGGAGCCAAATTCTTCTCAACAATTTATCTTTCAACCTTATTCTTAAAAACTTGGACTCATGTAAACTTCTCATATAACTTCCCAGGGAAAGAATTATCTCCCTGCCGAGATCCCTATTAAGATCCTAAAACATTGCCAAAAAAACTAAAATAAAGATCCCTATTAAGGTCCTAAAACATTGCCAAAAAACTAAAATAAAAACAACATTAGTAATACCCAACAACCAAAGAGATTTCTAATTAATTAGTATGTATCTGCTTTAGAAGCAACATTAGTAACGCCTAACAACCAAAGGGTTTTTCTCATTATCTCCTTTATGCTTTTTAATGAAATAAAGCTTAAAAGCCATCTTCGGAGAAAACACAAATAAAAGCCTCAAGGAACAATTTTATACATTTGTTATTATTCTTAACTACTTCAAACGTGTAAAGGATAACTCATACTTAATCCAAACATTTTCATAAATTTTAACATGGTGAAATACTTCCATACATTATATTAACCATAACCTTTTTCTACTACTTTGCAGTAGGATGGCAAAAGATCTTTCCTTTCTTAAAAAAAACACATTCAACCAACTTCTAACTAAAATTCCACACATTCGTTCTATTAAGTTTTCCAATATTTTGATTCTCAAATCCTATACAAATGGGAGAATCTAAAATAGAAATTCCTCTTAAAAACATTACGCAAACATGTGCATAATGCATCCCACCTACTACAACGATTTTTTTATTTTTTTTTTCGGCTATCGTTTCCGACAATTACGCTAAAAAAATCGATCCAATATAATACACTAATTTATAGGTTTTAACGTGTTAGCATTCAGTTTTCCAGAACAATGTTTGATTAATCATTATACATTTTTATTCATCTTTAATGTAATAAATAAAAATCCATGAAATAAAGAACATAATATTTAGATTATACTGGAATTTGTGTAAAAAAATTAATTATTTTTTTATTTATCATTTTATTTCAATATTTACATAATTATATCATTACATTATTGAACTTTCGATGGAATCTTGATAAGTCAACAATTATGGTTTGGGATATTTGAGTATTGTTGATGCCAGAATTTAATTTGTGAATATTATATCATGTTATGTTTTTTGATGACATGTTTGTGTTATGAAGCAAATTGGATGTTCATGGAAGTGGTGGGACAACATTCCACCTTCTACTATTCCTAACATGACTTGGAGTAGAAGGTGTTGAGACACTTTCACTTTGAAGTTCTCAATGCCATGAGGGTAGACCAAAGATTTTGTCACTCATGAGGCTTTACCTAGGGGAATACACTAAGGTGTAATCCTTGATCTTCAATACCATTATCCTCACATTATAGGATGACCTAGGAGTTAAAAGTTGTGTTCATTGTTGTGCTCATGTTCCTCTCTTTTAGTCACATATGTTTGAAGGGAAAGTGGTGTAGCATCCATGAAAATTCATTAGGGAGCCTTTAATGAGAAAAAATGACTTGGTATCCCCAACATTAGGAAAATAGAGATAATTAATGGTCATGTTGATGAATTAAAGCACTAAAAGAAACAAGACCAATAAAAGGGATAGTTAAATTAAATATGAATTGAAAGGGTAAAGTTTTAGGGATGAGAAATAAGATTATACTTTTAGAACTAAACTTAAAGATAAAAAATTATTCCCTTTAATCACCCTCACTCTTAAGAAAATATCCATAATAAAATAAACCTTTAAAACATTCAAATTATCCTAAAATATGGGGAGGAATGAACTCTAAAATTGGAAAATAAATGGGTGATACATATTTACAATAATAAAGGGGAAGTGCAAATGAAATTAGAGGGCTAATTTAAAATTAGGAAAAAATAAATTCATTAGAGAATCTCTGCGTGGTTGAAACATAAATTTAAAATTTTCCAATTAAGATTAACTTGAAAAAGAGTAGGAAGTAGTTAGCACCAAGGATATGATACATAGTTGTTGAATCTAGTTGATTAAACACCAAAGCAACAAAATAGGGAGTCTAATTTGGGATCCAAGTACAACTAAGAGAAGAAACATGAAAACATGTGTGGATAAGGGAAATTTTTTTTTTTACAAGAAAATATGAAAAAATTCATAAGAACCCTCATAAAATTCTAACACTAGGTGGGTGAATAATTAAAATTTTGAATTAAAGAAAATTCTTATTTTTGCATGAGGAGCCAAATGTCACCACTAAATCCTTATATAAAAGAAATAGCATGCTATGATCCTAATGATAATTTGTTTTTGAGTGATTACTTGAAGATCTATTGTAATTTTGGTGAGAGTGAAGTTCCATTGTGGACACATCTCACTCTCCTCACCTTCACTCTTCTAGTGTACACATCTCCTATATAGTTCCATCACAACTCGGGGATCATGGGGGAAGAAGAATGCCCAAGGAAAAGTATGGTTGTTCAATTGATGAGTTTGTAAGTTCAGTTATGTGGTGTGGAAATTGTAGTTGCACGGATCATAAAAATGAGAGTTATCCCTCAGTAGCTACATCTTCAAGTTGGTTAGCTTAGAGACAATATCAATCAGTCAATCATACATTTATGTTGATAAAAAAGAAAAATATTCATTTATATGATAACAAATTGTTTGTAAATTAAAAATAATATGAAAGCTTATGAGTTTATGAATTTTATTTGTTTTCAAGTGAATGCAAAGGCTAGTAAAATTGTTTTTTAGAATAGTGAATTCACATTGTAAATATTTTTGTATTATCATTAATATTGTTGAATTCATATGTTCTTATGAGTGAGTCACCATATGAACAATTGAATAGTTATATGCTGATTATTTTAATAAGGATGAGTAAGAAATTATGGTAAGATTGTGTTGGAAACTATATTTTTATTATTGATTTGTGTATCCATATTTTTTATGGTTGTAATTCCCATGAATAAGTTATTGATGTTTTAATATTATAAACCTTATTATTTATGATATAATAAGATTTTTCAATAAATGTTTAATGAAAATTTTTGAATTATCACCAATGATACCATTATCTATAAATTGGGTTAAAATTCTAGTCATTATATTTTAAAAAATGAAGTATCTTGGGGTTTTCTACACTTGTTAAACTTAGAGATGAAGGTAGTTAGAAAACTTACATTTTTTTTTCATTAAAAAAGAAAGGAGATTATCTTTTAATGTTGCATTGAATGTATTTGCATACGGATGTGTAAATGAGAAGGATGTTTTCATGGTTATATTGACTCAATCTAGTCTACAAATTAAACTCTAACAAAACTCTATTGTATTCCTAAAACAGTTGAAGTAATTCATGTGTTAAAAAAAATTGATTTCACTGGATTATAATTTGACTTATAACTACTTGACATGTTATTCTATTTGTATATCACTTCATTACTCTCTTTATTGTCAAACATATTGATGTTGTGAGTTTTCAAGTCATTGGTATACAAAAGTGTACATATATATTAACCTTGGATTGATGCAGGCTTAAACTCAGCGGCATGAACATGGTATCATAACATGTCAGAGTCATTTCCATTAAAATTTTGTTATAAATGTTTGGATATATATATATATATATATATATATATATATATATACACATAAGAGTTAAGGGAGTTAAATATCTCTTGTGTTAATTTCCTCACATATAATACCCTCCACTCTCTCAAAATTGATTTTTGGTGGAAAATTTAACCATATTGCACCACCTACGCTAGTTCACCTTCATGAGAGATACAAACTTCAACACAATAAAAATGTGGACCCAAAGACATGAAAGTTGAAGGGATTGATAGCACAAGATATCATTGTCCTTACACCTTGAAATGGCCATAGGGATCACTTTGTCTGGGATTATGTTTCTTATAGAATTAATATTATATTAATTATATACCCACAAATCTTTTAATTGAGTGTGTTCTCTGCTTTCCACATGCTAGAGACATAATTTAGACCACTACTGTAACTTGGACATAGGGAGAGTAAGCAACCAGAGAATTTCCATAGGGTAGCCATGGCAAGGTTTCCATGCATTACCTAAACACTATGCCGGCCTCAGGGCATACAATACACATATACTATGACTTCTCCTAGTTAAACTAACACCATTTTTCTTGAATGATTAAGTCAACCCTTATGAGGCAGTATGAGGCAAAGATAATAATTTTGTGAGGTTCTAAATATTATTCATACCATTATGGATTGATGAGACTTTGATTGGTGACTATGATTTTCCATAGGAGATCTAGTCCAAACTGTCAACCTTTCCCAGCGCACACATCTTACATCATAACACAAAAATATTTTGGATAATCATGTTGAGGTTTGAGAATCATCTTTGTGTTTACTCTGAATCACTCAAAATATTTCATTCTGATCATGGTTATACTCCTTGGTGAAGTAAATGAATCCAATACATTAACACTTAGATTATTGGTGGAGTGGTAATGGTGTTTACATCTATAAAATTTCCATTGAATACCATCATTGAATGGAATCTCAAAGAGTGAGTTATTGTTGGTAATGATTAAACCCTCTATCAATTTAAATCCACTTGAATGATAAAAGTTAACCCTAACTATACTCTAGATCCCTCTAATCTAATGAGTGTTGCTAACTCAACAAAAAATCCCTCAATTACAATGCAACCATCCTCATGTTAAAACTCTTAGTCAAGTGGATAATTGTTGTGAGTGGTCAGTTATCATAATTTTGAGTGTGGGACTTGATGTCCATTATGAAATAATGAGTTTAAATCTTAATTTGGAGGATTACCACTAGATTTATCTAAGAGTTGAAAAACCATAGTGGTAGATGTTACACAATATTTTTCCATTGACCCCGCATTTCCTAATCTCGGGTAGAGTCGGTCCTTGAATGGCATCTGTTCTGTGTCACACATCAAAATATGTGTCCACATCTTCCATATCACTCCAGAAGATCAACCATGCTCATTAATCCTAAAGTTGACTCTTTTAACTTATGTTTCATGATCATCGCAAGGCATCAGTGTTCTATCTGCGATGATGGGTTAAAGTGAACCAGAACCTTGCAACATCGTCACAAGAGTACATTTGTTCTCTGCAACGGTTGAATTTTAGGGATTGTTGCAAGTCATAAATATCCTGCTTGCAATGATAGCTCTGAATGCACTATTGTCTCTTGATGCCATCTCTGAGTCTTAGTGTTTGACTCGCGATGACCTAGATATGGCGAATTAGTTCAAACAGAATGGTTTTGGGTGGTTCTGGAACTGGTTGTTGGGTCAAGGAAGTTCACCTTTTCTCATTTGAGATGGTGGTTCTGCCTTTTGAGTAACCTTCCATGAAGATAAGCTCCCTCTCCCTCATTTATGGAGGCTCCTCTTATAAAAGCATCCTCCATTGCTATGATCAGCTAGTTTTTTGTAAGGAGAAAATTAGCTAGTTCGTGGTGTTGGATTGATAGTTTTCAGTGTGAATTGATGATAGTCTAGCAATTGGTTGTGGATTGCCTTAGCCTTATACTAGTGTTTTTGGGTGAGAGAGAGTGTTATCAACCTTTTTGGAAGACATTTTGAGAGTGAATTCTTGTGGAGACATACTGGCTGAACCCTTCAAGGAAGCTTGTGACGTCAGGGCATGGTTGTAAGCTTTTCTTTTGATCATATTAATACAATCAATGGTTGTTTTCCTATATCATGTATGAAATATATTTGATAGCTTATGGTTCCTTGACTCTGTAAGTAAATAGTTCATTTTTGTGCTCTATTATGCGTTTCATTGTTCTCTTATGTTGTTTAAGGTGAATCACTCATCAAGGAGAAGGAAACAATAGCCAGAGCAATGTAACGAAGACTGCATTGAACACCGGCATAAGGTAGGCTCTTTCTACGATGACTATTTAAGGAATTAGCTGTTGTATTTGTCTTGCTATGACTAGACACACTCAAGGGCTAGAGGGGTTGCTTATGTCCGTAGAGGGAACTTTACCTACATCACAAGTTGGCGACTTCGCTGGGGAGTCCTTTGTGTGTTGTCTCTTGTTTTTCTCTTGATTTGTTTTTGATTGAATTACATAGTGTCTCTTTGTTTTGGGACTGAACCATCAGTGTTCTGGATCACTTGAGTAGCTCTGGTATTCCACCTCACTATTTGAGTGACAAGCCTAGTCTCTTTTAGTTGCTTTTGCCTTGTTTTCCTTGTCTGTTGAGATCGTCGTTGTTTAATTCCTAACAACTGTGACGAATCACCCCTGTCCTCTTTGACCAAGCTGTACATCACGGATATCCTGTCATAAAGTTGCAACGATTTATGAAATCGAACTGTCGCCGAAGATAGGTGTACTCTTGTGATGACATCGCTCAGTTGCTAACTTCATGCCTACGACGATTTGGCTTTCGTCTCAAGTTGTTAGTCTAACGCCTGCGACGATTCCTGTAGGGTTGCTTTTCACAGCCCTGCCTCCTGAATAGGACAGTGTAGCTTGTCCTCTATTGTCTCTTACATCTTATCAATCTTGTTTTGACTATGTTTGCTAAGGCATATCCTTCTTGGTTTCGTTTGTCTGAGTTTTGGGTTTTTTGGGCTGTGTGACCTAAGTTTTTGAGGTTTCATCAAGAAGTCACTTGTCTTGGGTTGCTTGTCCTTCCAAGATTATGAACTACGTCCACAACCATCTTATTGACTTGTTTGAAACTGTTCCCTTATTGCTTGTCCATTCTTTCTGATTGGTCTGTAGTGATTGGTCATCGAACCAGTTTGATGTGTTGATTTGATTTCTGTTCACTATTGAAACATAGATCACATTTGTTTTAATCGTTCAAGATTGCATTTGCTTTTTTGTGATTAAATCCAAAAAATAAAAAACATCACACTCATATAGTATGTGAAAGTTAAAGCATTTTGCATTAGTAAATTCTTCACGACGAGGAATTGAAAAACGAAATTTGAATCTTTCATTTTCCGTCATAAGTAGTTGTGAGATAAGTGAGATTGATGCATCGTGTTTCTTATTGATTGGATTGCTTGCATGCATTGTTGTTCTTTCATTTGCTTGTTATTGTTTTCGTTCGCTTGGAAATGAGCTCCTTACCCTCATTTAGGTAGTTGTTCATTGAAAGGAATGGTTTTTTACTCATTGTAGTTGCATCCTAGGAATTGTTGAAATACATTCGGTAGTGCCTTGAAAATGAGACTTAATTCAAGATTAACTGTTAAAATCTATTGAATGAACTTAAAAACGCATTGGAACCTAACGCACACTTATCTAGAGGTCTAGGCTAGAGACATGTTCTAGTGTCATTAAACCTAGTTACTATTATTTTCACTAAGGTTGGGTGATTTCTCCTTTTGTGATCTAATAGGTACTAGTACCGATTTGTGCTCCCCATACCGTCGAGTATATATTGGGAGACCCAACTAGGTTATCATCCTATTATCCATAGGCAGCCGAGTTTGTCACCTTATGTATCATTATGCACCGAACACAACATTCAGGAAGATTGACTGTCGTACAGAAAGGCCTTGGTCATTTCTCTTTCATTTGATCACCAAGGTGTATATGTAGTTTTGCGCTTTTTTTGGTAAACCTCTTGTCTAGTATTCCAAAGCCATCACTTTCATTCCTTTTTGACTCTTTAAAAGTAAACGGATCATCTGAGCACTTGTCCTTTCAGGCTCATTAAACTTTGAAAGCGATAGAGTCATCTTTTCGTCCTTTTCTCGACTCTTAAAAAATGAAAAGGCCAAGTTTTATTTCGATGTCGTAAAATTAACTGCCCATGAAATATTCCTGGTTACAATTTGAGTTCCTTTCAAGGTCATTTCTAATGGCAACATTTCTAGAGTCTACCAGTCAAGGTCTTCCCCCAGATGGGAATCCTGGTCCTTTTCCTTCTTTTGGAAATGCTGGTGCTCCGTACATGGCAACGTTGTCCTTACCTGGGTTAACCATCAGTTTACTCGTTTGGTTGTTTTCAACCTTGGTGGTCCCGAGTGTCGTGACTCTTTTTCCGCCATCTCCTTCATTTTAATCATGACACAATGATTCTACGGTTGAGCCTTCACCTTCTTCCCTTGTTCCTTCACCCTCCTCTCCTACTTCGCCTGGTGAAAGTTCCAAATCCAATAACCAGGAGGCTAAGAAGAAGAAGTGAGATAAGTGAGAGGCCACCCGTGCAGCTATTGCTCCGAGTACACCTCCAGTCAGAAAACCTTCTAATCGTCCGCAGAAGGTTAAATTTCCTTGTAAGTTGTTCAAGGGTGACCATTTTCTTCGTGATTGTCTTGGTATTCTTAGGATCTTAGAAGTATGGTCTCACGATCTGGCTCATCCCTCGTCACCCTGTGAAGCTCATGTCGATGTTACACCCTCAACTGGCAGTGGTAAGAAGAAAGGGGAGATTAGATTCCCCTGTAGATTATGTGAAGACGACCATCTCGTTCACCTTTTTTCGCTCATGGATAAAGCTTCCGCTGTTTTGGAAATTCTTATAGCTCGTTCGCCCTAACTTCCAATTGGTTATCAAAGGCTTTCTTCTGACCCTCTCTCGGTTGACAAAGAGATTGACTTGGATTCATCTCTTGTCCATCCTGCTCTTCCTAAGCCTGGCTGTGTTATGTTTGTTTCCGACCAACCATTGGTCGAGAAGAGTGTCGACTTGGTTTCACCACTAGTTGTTCACTCTATTCTAGAAGAGCATAATGATCATACTGCTCATGTTCTTCTCGTCTTGTCAGATTCTCCTGAATCAAAGAATGACTCTCCTATCCCAGCTGATCAAGAGAGTCCTTCTTCGATTCCTGTAGAGCATTGGGGAACTCATATGATACCCCCACCAAGTGTAACAACCCACAATAATCATGTAATTAATTAGATTAATCAAGTAATTTATAATCAACATGCAATTATCAACCAATTAACATCAAAGTTCAAAGTTATGAGTAGAAACAGTTACTTGTGATTTCATTTGAAGTCTGCTAACTGCAACAAGGTTTTGGGGATGACTCTCCACCCAACCGTAGGCTCAGTTTCACAAAATCTTGCTACAACTGGCCACTTCCGAGCCCTCAATCAACGTAATACTGCCAGGGAATCCTTTGTATTAGAACACTATTCTCCCGAGCGAATGAATGATAGAATCTTGGAATCCTCCCTATCTATTAAATAGAGCAAACATTGGAAGGGGAACCACATGCACACACTCCATGTGTCAACATGCAACTTTACTGATTTCTTGTTTTATTTCTTATTTATATTTATTTAGAGCATGTAATAAAATTATTTTATTATTATTTATTATTTATTTACTATTACTATTTATTTATTTATTTATTTTTATTTATTTAATATTATTTATTATTTATATTATTTATTATTTATTATTAAGGGACATTACATACTCCCCCACTTTGTATCCTAGTCCAAGGTTTGCCTCCTTGGTCTGTATCCTTGTCCAAGGCTGGCCCCAAGGCTCGTGCCTGACTTAGACCTCATCTGCCCCAAGGCAGGCATTCAGTATAGTGCTCAATGTCATCGGTATCTCATAACATTGGCCCACTCCCTCCACAACTCACTAAGGTGCACATAATTAATTATATTAATCAAGCGATTTATAATCAGCAAGCACTTTATCAACTAGTTAACATTAAATTACAAAAATATGAGTGAAAAGAGAGAACTTACCTAAGGAACGCTACTTGAACGCTAGTTGAATTTTCCTACTTGCAACAAAGTCTTGGGGACGACTCTCCACCCAACCGTAGGCTCAGTTGCACAAAATATTGCTACAACTGGCCACCCTTGAGCCCTTAATCAACGCACTACTGCTAGGGAATCCTTTGTTTCGCAACACTATTCTTTTCACTCATATTCTTGTAATTTAATGTTAACTAGTTGATAAAGTTCTTGTTAATTATAAATTACTTGATTAATATAATTAACATCAAAGTTAAAAACTATGAGTAGAAACACTTACCTGTGATTTCATTTGAAGTCTACTAACTGCAACAAGGTTTTGGGGACGACTCTCCACCCAACCGTAGGCTCAATTGCACAAAATCTTACTACAACTGGCCACCCCCGAGCCCGCAATCAACGTACTACTGCCAGGGAATCCTTTGTCTTAGAACACTATTCTCCCAAGAGAATGAATGATAGAATCTTGGAATGATGGAATCCTCTCATCTTCCTCCCCATCTATTAAATAGAGCAAACATTGGAAGGGGAACCACATGCACACACTCCATGTGTCAACATGCAGCTTTACTGCTTTCTTGTTTTATTCTTTTTTTTTTTACTTTTTGATAGCTTCACTGATTTTTACTACTTTATTGTTTTATTTCTTATTTATATTTATTTAGAGCATGCAATTAAATTATTTTATTATTATTTATTATTTATTTACTATTACTATTTTTTTATTTATTGTTTATTATTTATTTAATGTTATATTATATTATTTATTATTTATTATTAAGGGACATTACACCAAGTAGTTTTGTTGTTTCCTTCGATTGGAGTCAGTTGACTGCTTTCCACCTCCCATCTTATGTGCCTTTCTAGATTACAATACATGCCTATAATAAGGCAGTACCTGGCACTCTCTTGGATGAAGGTGCGTCGGTTAACCTCATGCCTTCCACTACTTGGCAAGATTTGGGCTCCCCATAGCTTGTGCCTGTCACCCAGAATTTGTTGGCTTTCGACGGAGGAACTAGTCAACCTTTGGGGATCCTTCTGAAGTTCCCGGTTACTTTGGGAGGCAAAACCATCTGTATAGACATGTTGGTCATCCAAGGTGTGTTGGATTTCAGTCTTCTCCTTGGCTAGGACTATATTTATGCCATGGGGGCCCTTGTTTCTTTTCTTTTCTGTGTGGTTTGTTTTCCACATGATGGAAGAATTGTGACTATAGACCAATTGTCATTCTTTGGTCACCAGGTACCTCCTTTTCAACCATCATCCCCTGTCAGCTCTTGTTTGCTAGCAGTACCTTCCCCACCGCAGGTCAATTATGTGGCTACCAGTTCTTTCTCCGTATTTGTTGATGATGATGCAGATGGTCTCGTACATCATGTACTGGGGGCATTGGACCCCGATCTGTCGTTGGTGCCCCATGACATGTATTCCTCCCATAGCATGGTTCTTACATCCAGTGAAGACCTCTTGGGAGTCATGTTTTCGTATGGACCATGAAATTTTTTGCCGAGGATAGTTATTTTCTTATGTCGGCCTCATTAAAAAGTGAAACAAGGAGTCCCGAGGATAGTTCTTTTCTTCTGTCGACCTAGTTAAAAAATGAAACACAGAGTCCTGAGGATAGTTTGTAATCTTGTGTCAACCTCGTTAAAAAATGAAATAAGGAATATGGAGCATAGTTCCTTGTCTTGTGTCAAGCTCGTTAAAAAATGAATCAAGGCGTCTTGAGGAGAGTTCTTGATCTTGTGTCAACCTCGTTAAAAAAATGAAACAAATGTCTTGAGGATAGTTCTTTTACTATGTCAACCTCATTAAAAAAAATTGAAACAACTCCCTTTTCCCAATCGAGTCTTTGATTGAGATCTCGTAAAATCCCAGTCGAGTCTTTCCAAGATCTCGAAAGTGAAACTTCATTCCATCCACCTAGTTGAATGACATGAAGCTTGGGGGGGCATGCGAAACTTATTCAAGCATAGTTTTTCGTTTCAAGCTTGTATAAAACATGAAACCGAATCCAAGCAGAATTCTCCATGGTTCAAGCTTGTATAAAAATGAACCCACACTTGATTTACGTCTCATGATTGTCATTTTAATCGACTGATTTCTACTAGATGAGCCTTGGTTGCTTCATTCCATCGTCTCCATCCCTTTGGCCAATCATATGCTTTCACTTGGTTGTTTTTCCTATCCTCAGGGACCACAGTGATGAGTGGTTTTATTAGCCAGCCTCTTGACCATTACATGTTTTGAGCAGTTCCACCATTGGCGAAACCAGTTGCTACCCTTTATACCACTCGACGTTCCTCTAGGACGAGTCACCTTTAGGCTCTTTTTTGACTCGTAAAAGCTGAAAATATCGCCAAGCTCTTGTCTCTTTGAACTTGTTAAAGGCTGCGAAGTATCATCTACCCAGTATATGTTTACCCCTTTTTCGAGCTAGGGTAGATTATTTACGAAAAAGGTATACGTTGATATTTTATGGTCAATAGGTTCCCTTGGATATTATTTTCTACCTTTTCGGGTTCGACGGACAAATTTACGAAAAGGGACATCTGGAGTTTTCTTTTACGTGTTTTTTCAAACTCTCTAAATGTGAAAAAGACTCTGATTTTTACCTATGTCAGACTTGTTAAACCCCGATGACATTGGACTCTTCACCATGATGAGACCCGAGCTTCTCCTCCCTAGGGCTCGTTAAAATTTTGATAGGTTGGATTTGTTCGAAGGAAAAACTTATATTGCAAGCATATGCTATCCCCTTCAAGCTTGTGTTTCAAAAATAATTGGGGTACTCGCCAGCAATGGTGGGGGAAAAAATTTGGAAATATTCTATTGATTACCTACGACAGCTTGTCACTCTTGAACATCGACACCTTTTTTTCTTCTTGCCAGGTTTGGGACATCCTCACTTCATCATTGGCCTTCCGGGGTTTGGGTTATTCATTTTTCCTCATTCCATTCAATCCCTGCTGTCTCTGCATGACTTTCAATCCCTTGGTACCAAAATGCTGCCACATTCTGGAGTCGTGTCACTGATATGTTCAAGAGATTAATCCTTCTGCAGTTTGCACATTTACATCCTCCTCTGATTCTCTGTTTCATCCATATACATCTTGTTCCTTTGTCTCGCGTCATTGATGTGGGAAACATTATGGACCTCCTACGACAGATCCCTTCCTGTCGACAACAACTCATTATCTAGGAAGTTGATCTAGGGACTCCTTTCGGGTACCTTGGAGCTTGCGTGCCTCAATGGAAAGTTCTTCGCATTTGACGATAGACTTTCATCATTGCTCTTCGATCAGGTGATTCCATAAGTGTTCGACTCCAAATCATTCTTCGCACTTTGTGGATTGTACTAGCAGTACCTTGAGAACCATTGATATTAATGGTGGTCTCTCTCACACTTGTTAACGGTTCACATCATTGGCCGGTAATCAAGCGATTTTCTAGTATGCTCAACTTCGACACATTCATTAGCATATTAGAAATTTTATGATGGACAGGTCGAGATTTAAGAACCTGGACTAAGATTACATAAGTTCGGGTTGCGTGGATTGGTTCGTGATTGCATACATGACACTTTGATCGGATGGTTGTGATCATACTTGATTCCTTTTGGATGGCTATGACCATACCTGTATTTTCATGGTCTTATCGACTGGATGGCTACATCTATACCACAAACCAATTCTAGTTGTCTTTTGGATGGCTGCGCCCATACCTAGACTACATGTATTTCTTTCACTGTCAGAGATATTAGTTGTACTTGCATCTGTAGGTTCTCTGTGATGGTGTTCCAATTCAGTTATGGTTTCGTAAATCATTTCACCCCTCCCACTCTCTCGGCCTTCATGCTTTAGGGGGCATCTGTTACATAGTATTTTGTCACTGACCCCACATTTCCTGATCTCGGGTAGAGTCGGTCCCTGAATGGCATCTGTTATGTGTCATACATAAAAATATGTGTCCAAATCTTCCATATCATTCCAGAAGATAAACCATGCTCATTAATCCTAAATTTGACCCTTTTAACTTATGTTTTATGATCATCGCAAGACACTAGTGTTCTGTCTGCGATGATGGACTAAAGTGAACTAGAACCTTGCGACACTGTCACAAGAGTACATCTGTTATATGTGACGATCGGATTTTAGGGATTGTCGCAAGTCATCAGTATCCTGCTTGCGACAATAACTATGAATATATTGTTGCCTTGCAATGTCATCTCTGAGTCTTAGTGTTTGACTTGCGACGACCCAGATATGGCGAATTAGTTCAAACAAAATGCTTCTGGGTGGTTCTGGAACTGGTTGTTGGGTCAAGGAAGTTCACCTTTCCTCATTTGAGATGGTGGTTCCGCCTTTTGAGTAACCTTCCATGAATATAAGCTCCCTCTCCCTCATTTATGGAGGCTCCTCCTCTTATAAAAGCATCCTCCATTTCTATGATAAGCTAGTATTGGTAGGGAGCAAATTAGCTAGTTCGTGGTGTTGGATTGATAGTTTGTAGTGTGAATTGTTGATAGTCTAGCAATTGGTTGTGGATTGCCTTATCCTTATACTAGTGCTTTTGGGTGAGAGAGAGAGTTATCAGCCTTCTTGGGAGACCTTTTGAGAGTGAATGCTTGTGGAGACGTACTGGTTGGACCCTTCAAGGAAGCTTGTGACGTTAAGGCATGGTTGTAAGCTTTAATTTTTCTCATATTAATACACTCAATGGTTGTTTTCCTATATCATGTATGAAATATATTTGATAGCTTATGGTTCCTTGACTCTATAAGTAAATAGTTCATTGTTGTGTTCTATTATGCATTTCGTTGTTCTCTTATGTTGTTTCAGGTGAATCACTTATCAAGGAGAAGGAAACGATAGCTGGAGTAGCGTAACAAACACTGCATCGAACACCGACATAAGGTAGGCTCTTTCAATGATGACTATTTAAGGAATTAGCTGTTGTATTTGTCTTGCTATGACTAGACCCACTCTAGGGCTAGAGGGGTTGCCTTTGTCCACAGAGGGAACTTTACCTACATCACAATAGAATCGACCATAATAAATCTAATTGAAGGTAATGATAATTGATATTGCTAGTGGTGATTATTTAAAAATGAAAAAGGTTGATAATTGTGTTATGTGATAACATTACTAAATCATATTTTGTCAATATTGGAGGGTGATAACCATTCTCCTTAAACTATTACACACACATAAATCATATTAGGTGGTTAGATTGAGAGTAATGTTAATAATAGTGATAATGTAAATGGTGTACTTTTACCATGTTTATGGTAATACATGACTAATAGATGTGTTATTAATTATATATACATACACACACACACATATATATATATGTGTGTGTGTGTGTGTGTGTGTGTGTGTGTGGAAATTGCATTATTGTTATCTATGAAATTGCTTTGGAATTTTTATCTAAACATAATTGTTCCTTATATATTATTTATAAGTGCATCATGTGATAAAATTATTAATTAAACAAACAAGACCATTAAATTTGGAAAAAGGCAAGCACACAAGCAATAACTAACTGATAATAATTAAGAAAATTATGTTATAAGGTTTATATTATATTTTATCTATAATCATAATATACTTAATCTAGTACCATATAATTAACTTGTTGATAAAAATTGTTAAGCTTCCATCCAAGAGTGTTGTGGCCACTTAGAAGTATTATTATATTCATGTAATTGAACAAAGTTACCATCATTCATCATTAATGCCAAAAAATTGTTAGGTTAGTTATTGCATAAAATCTAAATATGAAGAATTAATAACTTGGATGACTAACATAAATGCATTCTCATAAGACTATAACTAGCATTTGCATCTTATGTTGCAAAGGAAACGCCGTAAGGCATAGAGTGGGGAAGAATAACATAGAGTGGGGAAGAATAGGGACATGTGAATGGACATTGTTGAAAGCAATGGTGGATGATGATGAGTTACAATTGCAATAGTTAGTTATGTGTATTCTGAAAATGGATATTTTGTAAATAATAATAGTTTGTGGAAGAATAGTGACATGTGAATGGACATTGTTGAAAGAAAGGGTGGATGATAATGAGTTACAGTTGAAAGTATTAGTTATGTGTATTTTGAATATGGATATTTTGTAAATAATAGTAGTGTGTAGAAAAATAACAACATGTGAATGGACATTGTTGAAAGATAGGGTGGATCATAATGAGTTATACTTGAAATAATTAGTTATGTCTATTCGAATATGGCCATTTTGTAAATAATAGTAATGTCATTTAGAGGTTATCCATTATCCATTTAGTTGTTTTTGTTTATGTGAACATGTTTTTGTACATTATTTTAAAGTAAAGCTACAAAATAGATATATCAATAAAGCTACTCAGCAGCTTAGCAACTTTTTTAGCACGAAAAACAAGCTATATGGTTGTATTATATTCATCCAGCAGATATGTACAACAATGTTGATATGGAAACCATCTGATATGAAAAACGTAATGTGGTTGAAACCACATGGAGAGAAAGGATATATGTAGCCCTATCAGATCTGTTACATAAAGGTATTAAGGAAATATATTGCATAATGCACATATGTTCATATAGAATTCAGAAAATCAGTCCTTGAGCCAAGATTATATATGGAAAAAAGACAAAAATATTAGTCAAATGTTGGGGAAACAGAAAATCATACCAGATTTGACTTCACAAAATAGAGAAATATGTACCTGGCATGGAAAAGTCTTGGATTTGGTGGGAGGTGTTGTCCATTGTAATCTGCATCCTACATATACCCTGTGGCGATGATAGCCCCTGTTTTGATAAAGCATCTGCTCTCTGGTTTTTATCCCTGACAATATGGGAGATTGTGTAGCGTATCCTATAGCGCCACAAAGCCTCAAGCCTGTTCAACCGGCCAGAGAGATGCATATTTTTTATGATATGTTTAGACAGTACATGGTCGATGATGACTTTCGAGTCTCCAAAAATATGAAGGTTTTTGAGGCCAAGGAAGTCAGAGATAGAAAGGAGACCAGCCAGGGCCATAATTTCTACTTTGTTGTTAGTTCCAAGTCCTCCATTCCAATGTATGTCAAAAGCTTGTCCTTCTTTTGGGATTATATAAACTCCACAGGAGCATGTGTCATGCTGAGCAGCGCCGTAAAAAAAAACACAGGGATATCCATAGGCATCGTTGGGCTGTTGATCGATTCCTTCCTTTTCTGACTTTGGGATGTCGTGGCCGAGCTAGCGCTTCATATAAACAAAGGATAGATTTGAAAACTTTATAAAACGGTTCCCTTTTGGAATCGAAAATCATTTGATTTTTTCATTTCCATATGGCCCAGATTGTTAACAAAGAAATGGGCCTCCACTTGCAGTACATGTTGCTCCGTGCTTTGGAAGCCTCGAAGATAGAAGGAGCATTGACGATGGTGAAACCAAAGTGAGCAGTTAAGTTCTGCCAAATCAACTGGGATTGAGGACATTGTAGGAAAATATGCAAATTATTCTCAAAATTTGATCTACAAAGGGGGCATATGGCAGGCCCACACCATTTGCACTTCTGGAGATTCTCCCAAGTGAGATTCATGTCATGAAAAACCAGCCAAGCAAAATAATGATTTTTAAAGGGCATCCAAATTTCCAAAACGCTGGGGGAAAAATATTATCACATGTATAAGATTCTGATAATAAAATTTGGAGATATATATGCTTTGCATATACAGCCGATGCACCACCGAGACCTTTCCAAACAAGGCAATCCCTATCTAACGAGCGATACAATCCACACGATTGCAATGAAATAGTGATAGCATTCCATTTGGATTCCAGAGCACCGAGTAATTGCATTTTTGTAGCAGTTTTCTAGATTGGAATAGCACCGTTATGTACCTAGGGGGGATAATATGGGGTACCAAGGGAGGTACCCAAGGTAATAATGTAATAATGGGATGGGCCATAGTAATAAATAAGGTGGTTAACCCATGTCATGTAAGGGACCACAAGTAGTTAATAATAATGTAATGGGTTCATGGTATTAGTTGATGGTATGAAGAAACCATGGTAATGATGCATGGTATTGTATGTATGAGGCCTATATAAAGGCTAGAGACTCCACATATGAGGATGAAGATGAAGAGAAGTATTATTGTAGGAACATGCATATGGCTTGTGGAGTATTCTCCTTCCTTAAGGAGTGAATGTATGGTGTTGCCCTACCTTAAGGGTTTGATCAATAAAGAATCATTTCATATTATTTCTGGGTTATTTTGCATTCTCTTATACTTTTATATCAGATCTATAATATTTCTGGGTTAGATTTACAACAATTGGTATCAGAGCTACAACAAGTGGTATCAGAGCACTTTCTTGGGCACAAAAGTGGAATTTTTTATTTTTTTGTAGGGTTTCGGGGGCGACGACTTTGCAGGTCAGATATATACGTTTTGGTGCAAGATCTACAGAAAATAATTGCAGATCTGTATTCCTTGTGCAAAAATAGCTGATTTCAAAAAAAAAATCAGTTGAATCGGAGTCCGGATGAAGGAGATATCGCTGATTTAAAAATCAGTGGGGTTGCAGACAATTTTCAGGGCAGCGAGTTTTGCGGCGCAGATCTAGAAGTCTTGGTACAATATCTGCAAAATATAATTGCAGATCTGGATTCTTTGGGAAAAAATACCCAACTTCAAAAAAACAATCAGCCGAATCGGAGTCCGGATGAGGGAGATATCGCTGATTTAAAATCAGCTCTTTTTGCAGAAATTTTGAGTGACGGCGGGAGAGTAGCAGCGAAGATCTAGAATTCTAGTGTCTGAATCAGAATTTCTATCACATGGGTAGATGCAGAATGGTTGTTCCATTTCCAAAAACAGGTTATAATAGAGATTCTGAGCAATATTGACGAAACTGTGACAATTACAAATTTTCGCCAAGTAAGTGAATTTTTCTCATGGATAAGCTATATTTTACAGGGAAAGATAATGGTCTTACTATTGAAGAATACATAAAACAAAAAAAGACAGTATGGGACAAAAGTTGGAAACGGTGGGTAGTGTATTACTTTAGAGATGAGGCTACCACATGGTGGGAATTACTTAACCAAAAGAAATGTTCCAACTTGCCCGATGAAGAATTTGAAAAATTACTTTTAGACAGATGGTCTCATGCTAAAAAACAAGATAAGGAGAAACATGTGGGATTATTTCCTACTGGTATATCCTTATTGCAGGTTCATGGATTGATTCAGAAGGAGAAAATCATTGTGTCTATAAATCCGAGTTGCAAGCATAATTTTATCAATGTTAATTTGGCAAAAAAATTGCAAGTCCCAGCAAAACAAATTGAACATACACAGGTTGATGATAAGGATGTTCAAATTTATAAGGATTTGAAGCTTTCTATGGATAAGTATGTGTCTCATGGTGATTTTTATGCTTCAGAGATGGATAATATCGATGTTGTTTTGGGATATCCTTGGATGGAATCTGTGGGTACTATCAATATTAATGTGCAGAAGAAATTCTTGAAGCTATGGTATAAAAAGAAGAAAATTACATTACAGGATATTTCCATCCATAAACAGGTAGAGTCCATGGAGGGTGACGCACAAGATGTTACAGGGACTGACATATCAGATGATGAGCAGTTGATGGTCGACAATCAAACACAAACGAAGGCTGAAGCAGAAAAGGTTACAGGTGCTGATACATCTGAGGACGATTCAGTGGTTGAAGTCATATTGAAAAAGAAGACACCACAAGAGGCACCACAACAAGGTGAAGTAAAGAAAAAGCCATCGTGGGTTAAAACTTCAACATATCATCACCCACATCACCCAGAAAGACAACAATCAAGATGGCAACCAATTAGCCACATAGACAACAAACCCTGCAGGACAGATCGAGAGGAACAGAGATCCACCTACTACACTTCCACACAGAAGAGCTACCGCAGTCAACTTCCATCTCAAGCGAGCGAGGCACCAACAAGATTGAGGGTTCACCTTTCTCTTGGATGGCTAGATGCACGTGCATGGTATCAGTGGACTACTCTCTTGAGTAGATCTTATTATTTATGTTCTTCCCATGTTTCGGGGACGAAACATGTTTAGGGGGGTGGAATGTTATGTACCTAGGGGGGATAATATGGGGTACCAAGGGAGGTACCCAAGGTAATAATGTAATAATGGGATGGGCCATAGTAATAAATAAGGTGATTAACTCATGTCATGTAAGGGACCACAAGTAGTTAATAATAATGTAATGGGCTCATGGTATTAGTTGATGGTATGAGGAAACCATGGTAATGATGCATGGTATTGTATGTATGAGGCCAATATAAAGGCTAGAGACTCCACATATGAGGATGAAGATGAAGAGAAGTATTATTGTAGGAACATGCATATGGCTTGTGGAGTATTCTCCTTCCTTAAGGAGTGAATGTATGGTGTTTCCCTACCTTAAGGGTTTGATCAATAAAGAATCATTTCATATTATTTCTGGGTTATTTTGCATTCTCTTATACTTTTATATCAGATCTATAATATTTCTGGGTTAGATTTACAACAAGCACCATCCCATTTTTTTATTGCACTAGCCCAAACGAAATATCCCCTGCTGTGAAAATTTCTCAAAAGTTGAGAGGAGATATGGATCTTTTCTCCCGCACCTACGAATTCATCAAATCCAATGATAATATTGGATCCGGATTGGAATTTCCAAATCAAATTTTTTCTAAAGAACGGCTCCAATCTTTTAAAACCTCTCCATATATATGAGCCATTGTTGGATCCAGTGGAGCGCTGTCTATACCAATATGTCATGTCTTGCTCATCCATGTACTTAGCTCTAATGGTTTTGCTCCAGTTGGATTCATCCATAATCGCTTTCCACATTGATTTACATAGAAGGGATCTTCTAAAGGAGTGTAAATCCAATATGCCCCAACCTCCCATATTTTTTGGCCGTGTCAACTTCGAAAGCTTGTTGAGGTCATATTTTGTCTTCTACTTCTGTCCTCCCCATATGAAATTAGCTATCATTCTGTTTAAACTGTTAATAGTAGATGAAGGGATATAGAAAAGGTGTGCCCAATAAACCATGATTTGTACCATCAGGGATTGTGTGAGAGTGGCGCGACCTTCAATTGATAAGCACCTATATTCCCATGTAGATATTTTCTTATAGAACCGATCTGGAATACACGACCAGTTGGCCAATCTGTAACCCACAGGTTTCAAATTGAATCCCAGATATTTGAAGCCCTTCAGGATAGGAAATGCTTTAATGTTGAAAAGATCTGTTAGAAATGTGATTATATCTCCATTTACATCAGCGACATAGAATGAAGATTTTAAATCGTCGATATACATGCCGGTGGCTTTTTGAAATCTCCCCAAGATTTCATAGATACATATCCATGTTGATTTGCACAGTATGGCTGACAGAAGGATATCATCAACAAAAAGATTATGCGACATGAATATATCCCTTCAAATGGGGAGAGGCTTGTATCTCTCTTGTTGGATCGCTTTCTTTATGTGTAGGCTCAGAGATTCCATAACTAGAAAAGGAGTGGAGATAGGGAGCAACCTTGACATAAGCCCTTGACCGCTTTGAAGAAAGGAGTTGGGACACTGTTAATTAGGACTGCATAATTTAATACCACCACATAGGCCATGATCCATCTGATGCAACTGACATCTAGGCCAATCCTAGCTAGTAGGCATCGAATAAAGCCCCAGTTCACACAGTCGTATGCCTTTTTAAGGTCGATTTTTAAAAGAGCAACTTCTATTTTCCTGCTATGCATTGAGTGTAAGCATTCTTGGGTGAGAGCCACCGCTTCTAAGATATTTCTGTCTTTAAGAAACCCATGTTGCTCTGGAGACAGATGTAGAGATAGAGTGTTTCTAATTCGAATAGCTATAATCTTTGATATGACCTTGTATAATACGTTGCACAATGAGATTGGCCGATAATCTGAAAATGTGGAGGAGAGCTTTTTCTTTGGAATTAGAGCGATATATGTTGAGGAGATTTTCTAGCTTATGAAACCCTGTGTTCTCATTTCCTCGACCATCTTTAGGATATCTGTCTTAAATAATTCAAAGAAGTGGATGAAGAAATCGATGGTCCACCCATCCGGCCCAAGGCACTTGTCTTTCTGGAATGATTTCATTGTTGCCAATAATTCTTCTTCTGAAACTTCACCAAATAGAGCTCTGTTTAGACTTTCATCAAACATAGTGGGGTATGGGTCTATTCCCCATAGAATATCCTCAATATCGCAGACAGAATCCTCACTGTAAGCCCTTTTGTAAAATTTCACAGCTTCTCTAGAAATAGCCTCCTGTGAGGAGTGAGAATTTCCTTCCTCATCCTTGATCTCCCAAATAGCATTTGTCTCCCTTCTCTTATTTGCAAACCTGTGAAAAAACTTGGTGTTTTTATCTCCCTCTCTAAGCCATAATGCTCGACTTTTGAGCCTCCAAGAGGCCTCTTCTTCTTCTAATATCTTTTTTTTTCTTTTTTCTAAATCCCATATATGTTTTCTGATGGTGGACGTCATGGAGGGATTTTTAAAAAGTGTAGATAAGTACTCCAGTTTCCTACATATGTCCTTCAGCTCCTTTTTATTGGAGGCTGATTTCTCTTTTTGCCATTTTTTAACCTCCTTTTGAAGAAATTGCAGGCGATCAAGGAATTGTCGGGAAGAGTCATTTTCCTGCATGGGAGATAGCTTCCATGTATCATTTATAAATTTGTTGAATTGACCAAAAACAAGCCATGCACAATTGAACTTGAAAGGATATCCAAATCTGCGTCCAACATATTTCCATTGAAAAGAAATGGGGCGGTGATCAGATATGAAAGATGGTATGATGTTCATTGTAGGAGGCCCATATTTTTCTGTCAGTCTTTCATGGAAGATAAATGTGTCTAATCTTTTCGCCAGAAAGGAATTGTTGGATCGCCCATTGTCCCAAGTTGGTCCCTGACCAACAGGCAAGATATCAATAAAATTATTTTGTATAATATATTCCCGAATGAATCTCCCCATCGAATCATATTTCTTGCCATTGCCCCATATTTTGTCATTACAAAAGGTGCAATTAAAATCTCCACCAATTATCAAAGAGTCAATTTCAAGTAGTTCAGAAGAAGAAGATAATTCCAGAAAGGGAACCGGTTTTTATATGGAGCATAAATATTCAATATGTGAATGGGGTCTGAAGATCCACAGAAATTGGCCAGCACAAGAATGCCAGCGAAACATTGAAAAGCACCAGCTGTAATCCATTTAGGGTCCCATAATACAGCTAGTCCTCCAGACATGCCCACAGCATTTGAAGCGACCATATGCCATGTTGGTAGCATCCGCCTGAAGTAAGAAATGGTTTGTGAGCTATCGTGCATGGTTTCCTGTATAAGAAGCATTTTAGATTTTGAAGAGACAAAAATATTTTTAGGGCTATAAATTTGGGGTCAGCTCCAAGGCCTCGAATGTTCGTTGATAGAATGTCGATCATTTGGGAACATCATTATGCCGACATGCTCTAAGAGGCCTTTTATGAGGAATATCTTCAACTGCAATTTCTGTAATAGGAATGTCAATTAAGGAAAGATCTCGGGTTGACGAGTCCTGTCTTCCCTTCCTACCCCGAAAGTGTCTACTACCATGCTTCTCTTTGCGGTGGACAATTATGTTTCTAGTCGAATTAGGGCTAATATTGGGCAAGGGGGAACGATTGGGTCGATGGACAGTTAATGGCTGAAGTTTTAAAGACACTTTTTTAAGAAGGAGGTTAATATCCTGATCAAAAGAATTACAGGGAGAGGATCGAGGGGATAGTGGAGGGGAAATAGGGATATATGGAGCCTTACCTTTACGGTCAGGTACATGTCCAAGGGATGGAGGTTTAGGGGAGTGAGCTATATATGGAGATTTATTATTTATATCAAAAGAGCGACCAAGTGAGGGGGAAGACGGGAATCTTTGGATGGGTCGAATGTGAGAGGAAGGGGATTGGGGTGATGAAGATATGTATTGAATATGGGCAGACACAGGATCAATACATGGAGGCTTAGAAGATGCAGGAGGGAGGGGAATCTCAGGGTCTGGTTCCAATTCATGAGGTGGAGAAATATTGGAGAAGCATGTTACTCTGGCCGACAGGTAAAAAAAGGACAGCAAGGGAGTCTTAGAAATAGTGGAAGAATAGGGTCGATCAGCAGAATAGTTAGAATTACGATTTGTAGGGTTCACAGATACAGATCGAGATTGTGGAAGACTGGCAGATCAATCTAGGGAATGGCCTTTTGGCAAGGATAGGACGCCATTAGTTATGACTGGAGCCCGATAGACCTCCATGGTGTTAGGCCATTCATATGCCGAATTTTCTCTTTCATATGTCGAAACAGGAATATTTACAGCATGGAACTTTTTCTTCTGTTTACCGCTAGGGCGACGAGGACAATTATGAAAAAGGTGTCTAGCTTTGTGACAATTTGAACACCTAAATGGGATGCCCCAATAATCTAATCGTTGTTGAATTTTGGACAGCTCCCAAGTTAAATCAATAGGCTCTGGAAAACCCCCTTTGAATTCCTTTTCTATGAGAATCCAGGCCACCCGCTTGTCTTTTGCCCCAATACACCTAGGATCGATGTATATGAATCGCCCAATAGCATTTCCTATTTTTTCCATAGATTCTTTGGTCCACAGTTCAAGAGGCAGGCCACCCAGAGTTTCGAATAGATAATTTCCAAGTCACGTACCCAGAGGAAGTGGAAAGTAGATATTTTATTGAAAATGATTAATTAATTCTTTTAACTAACTTTACATTATTTGATAAGAGGGAAGTAGATTAATTAATTCTTTTAACTATTTATTGTATTGAAATATATTTTGTATAACCTAATATAAAAGAAATATATAATTCCTTCATAATTCTATATAAATAATAAAATAATTAAACATGTATAATTATTTTAATGTTAATATGAAATTTAAATAGAATATCTATAAATATTAATAAAAGAAATAGTAATAAAAAAATATTTTTATTAAAATATTTTTATTTCAACCTTTTATGTATAAAAATATATATTATGAAAATATAAATTTGATTTAAATTTTAATTTAAAATAATATCATTAAAAAATATTTCATTATTAAAAATAATTAAAAAATATTTCATTATTAAAAATAATCAAAAAATATTTCATTATTAAAAATAATCAAATCTCTCAAAATTAAGATTAAATTGATCTATTAATTTTTCACTTACATACAAAAGAATCTCAAATTATCATTGAGATAAATAAATCTCTATAGTACATACTTGTTATATCTATATATATATATATATATATATGAATGAAGATCTTTGCTATGATTTATATTACTATGGCAATGCCATTTTTCCACAACGAGTTATTTTATTAGTATTTAATACATGACCCTTAAATTTTTCATATACTCAATCTTGACTTAAATACACATGAGTGCATTACAGTTCACTTTAGTTACATTTAGAATTAATAACATCACATCAATCACATGATTTATCCATGGAAATGGTACATATGATAATTATATTTCCACCAGGAGGATCTAAATAATTAAGTTCCAATGTACTAAGTTAACGTAGGTTCTCCACAGAACATGTATATTGGGAAATGGAATTACAATGAATGGTTCTCTATGCAACACACTAGGAATTGGAAACGATAATAATTCTAATAATTCTTTGAATGTATGGCTTTAACTGCTCAATCTCCTTGACCCTTGTGATACACTAGGACTTTGGTTTTTTTTTCGAAACTCCTTTAACAAGGCTTTCTTGATCTCCCATAATCCTCTACCTCTCCCTCCTGGCACATTGTTCTTTAATTTCATGTACCATGTTAACATGTGGTCACTAATAGTGGTATACAATTGTGCCACCTTTTTCTATTCATCTAGTACCTATTTAACATTCCAAACTTTCTCACGGATCGGGCTACTTCCTAAATTTAACTTGACTCGACTACCTAAATTTAATGTATTTTAACAAATACAACCTCTGTCTGTGCTAAGTTTGCCCTATTTAGCTGTAGGCGGTGATCATACTGGCTCTCCTAGTGGACATAAATTCCGGCTGCTTGGCAAAATCAGGCATTACTTCTTTCAGTCCATCGGATTTACAGAATCGATCCATCCATGCGCTCAACAATGGCATTTTCTCTAGATCTATTAAAACGCTATCGGTAGCCTTCTCAAGGCCTTTGATAATCGCTGACAAACCACCCAATGCGATGTCAAGCAAGTCGAGACCTCACTTTTTTTTTCGAGGTAATGAATGCTGTGGAAGCCACCTGTAATCAAGAAATATGTTATATTTACTATCTGTTTTTTTTAATTTTTATTAATACAGAAGCATTTTTTTATTTAGAAAAAAATGGCATTTTTTTATTTAAAAAAAATGGTTCCGAGATAACTCATAATATTGAACCAACAACAGAATTTGAAGCCCAGAAATGGTCCTGAGAACCATTCACATTCCGGATTGTTTTCCAAAATGCAGCAAGGTCCCATATAAAATTACTCTTTACAAGTTTTGTATTTTATGCAACACTTTATGCTAGCTATAAAGGATCTTTCCAAAAAATTAATTGCATTTCATTCTGGTTTCTATTACATTCTATATCAACGCTTCCTTTTCATTATGGTTTCTGTTACATTCCTAATCAATGCACATTGAACAGTGGAATGACAGTGGACATAAATTCCGGCTGCTTCGCAAAATCAGGCATCACTTCTTTCAGTCCATCGGATTTACAGAATCGATCCATCCATGCGCTCAGCAATGGCATTTTCTCTGGATCTATTAAAACGATATCGGTAGCCTTCTCGAGGCCTTTGATAATCGCTGACAAGCCACCCAATGTGATGTCAAGCAACCCGATCTGATCCCCTCCAAAATACGGTTTTCCTGCGAAGCACTGGTTATTGAATAGAAAAATAATATTTTTAACTTTCCAAGACATAAATAGCAGATAAGGAAAGGATCAATGAGATACGAATGCAGGCGATTACTAAGAATGAACTAAATTACCTTATCGTCTACAAAGGCAGCCTAGAAACGAGCAATGGCTCGGTCATATGGATCTTTGGGAATTCTTGCGAACAGGGTTCGATTTCAGAAGCAGCCCGCTCTTAGCTTTGAGATTCTCTTCCGCAAACTGGTAATCGATACCTATCAAGTGCTATGCGAACCCGCACAATGAAGGGACTCAGAGTCATACCGAACCGCTTTACCTGCCCCTTCTCTCCCGATTTTTTATTTCAGTTTTCAAAATTCGTTCAATCGTCTAACACCACCAATCTACGGTGAACAATAGGACACGATGGCGGCTAGGGCAATTGATTTCAAAAGGAAACGCCTTACGACATAATGAACAATAGGACACAATGGCGGCTAGGGCAATTGATTTCAAAAAGAAACGCCTTGCGGCATAATTAAGTATTCCATTTTATATGAAAATGTTAATTAAAAAAAGAAAAGAAAAGACTAAGCCGCTACTTCTTCCTCTTTCATATTTTACTCATAAGTTAAATATTGTAATGGTGAATTCTCATATAAATGCTAACGAAATATTTAAATATGTTAGCAACAACGTGATTGGGAAGAATACCGAGAGGAGTTGCTTTACAACTATTTAACATTGTATGGAAACATAAAGATGACATAGGAAAAACTAAAAAAACACTTTTTGCCCATTTCCTAGCAACAACATACTTGTTGCGTTTTTTATGCTTAAGCATATAAACAGCAGCGTTGGATACTACCTCAAACTCGTGGTGAAAGCGTGTAAAAGTCAGACACTCTAAACGCAAAGTTCGCTGGTACAGTGGAGGCGTATTGGCATACTGTATGTCCTACATTTTCATGAATGAATGCATCCTTAAGGGACAAAAGTTTGGCTGCATTGCATTCACATATGCGGACATGAGGAACAAAACTCTAAGTCAAACTTCTTGCTCTGTAGGGATCGGAGAGCCCTAAGTCCACATGTTTGAGATCTGTATCATCCCTGCTTGCTAATTTTGGCATTTTGTAGGTCAACATAAAAATTTAGTAATGCATGCCCAAACAAATATAAATCAAGAAATACACTGTAATTAGAATCAATAAAGTGCATCAGCTTTATTATTTAAATTGCATTGACCGAAATAGTTGCGCACTTGGCATACTTTTATTGACCAATATGTCTGAGAGAGCGAACACTTCGACCTCTACCAACACCTCAGTGTCTTCTTCAACCCTTAATTTAGAGACCAGTGAAATAAAACTATTTTTATTTGATATTTTAGGAGTTTTCCTATTGGAATTGAGTATTTTAATCATTCTTTTAATTAATTATTTGATGGTTCGATGTAAATTTAAAGATCCCAGTATATTTTTGGTACTTATCATTATATCAATGGATAAAATTTACATTATTAACTTTCTTGCATATGTAAATCATATGATTAAATCATTTTTAAATTAAATATTTACAAAAAATATTATTAAAAATTTACTTTCCTGTTTGTTAATTACAACCTATCCAAATTAACAGAAAATGGAAAGAAACAAAAAACAGAAAATGGAAAGAAACAAAAAAGATAGACTGATTGCCACCTATCTTGATTAAACAGAAAGTGGAATGACAAAAAAAAAAGAAGAAAGAAGAAAGAAAGATGCACTTGAACAATTCTGTTAATGGGAGGATAAATGAAACGTTTTATTCTAGAACGTAACTGAAAGTTGAACGTTTTGCTCAACGTGTCGTGTACTTACAACTTCCATTATATTAAAAAATATATAATAAATCGAAACATGGTTGCATATGCGTTACATTATGAAACATACATCAAATTAAATTAAATTACAAATGAAAGCGCATTGAAACATAGATGCCTGTGCGTTACACTCCAAATTGTGGGATATAATGAAACCGTTTATTTACAAGTATCATGATTAATAATTAATGAAAATATAACTGGTTGGTTGTAGTGGTTGGTAATGTAGAAACTCTACCGAAACACCTAATTCTCTACTCTTGGTCACGTCATCTAGGTCCAGTCACATATTAATCTGGTTCAATTGCTCAGAGTTCGGCTCTATAGTTCTCTGTACTTAATCTCATCAATTATTTGTTTCAACAATGATCAATAATTTTTTTATATAATGATTTTAATATTGTTATTATGTGTGAAAAAATGTTCTTATCAAGTTTGTGAAGATGCATCAGAGGGACGAGAAAGGATTCATCGAATGATTGTGCGAATTTAAGATCAAAATTTATGATATCAAAGGGTTTGAAGGTAGAGTTAGCTGGGTTTCTCATTGCGGAGTACACGGAGTTAAATCTCACATAAAACTAATTATACAGTGCTAAACATATCAAACATAGCAGGTTGAAGAACGTTCGAACTTTAAAATTTTAAGCATATCTTTGAAAAATTTCGGCCCTCCTTACGAGAATTGAACTGTGAACCTGTGTATACCTTCTTTGCGAGCACTTTGTCCTAGACATCAACATCCCCGGAATAAAATCTGGTCGGGTGAGGTGCAGTTTGCTTCGCAGCTAAAGAGCTTAAGAAAGCATTCTGCTGAGCGATGTATTGGAGTTGTCCTGCTATTTCAGATTTAAGCTCGATTAGACGAAAACGAAAAGAAAATAAGCCTACCAAAGAACTTTCAGTCTATGAACCACGAAGGAAAGAAATAGACGCAGATTCCTTTAAAATTTCGTCCGGATTTGGCCGATTAGTCGTTTCTTTTTCATACTTCGGTCCGAATTTAAACTATTTATTTAACAAAAGTACCTGCTGAATTGCCCGAGACTTGTTTCACTAATGCGGTCACATGCCTGCACAGAAATTTAAATATCAGCAATGCATAACTTTTAAAACGATCGCTGAGAAAAATGTCCGTCCTTGAATAAACATTATTTAAGGTCTGAATTCAAAATATACAAAATTTTACACCAGATTAGCACGCCTGGCTTCAGATCAGTAGTATTTCAAGCTCTATTTTCAAATTTGAAGAGTTCCTTGGGGTTTCAGCTCAAAATCCTCAAAATCATAATTTCCACTCCAAAGCCTTCGACAATTTTAAAGAATTTCAACCATAAACCTGCATAAATCAATATGGCAGCATTCTGAAGCGAATGGAGTTGCAGCTAATTTACCCACAGAAATACTGAAAAAATAAAACTCTTCAATTCCACAACCCATAACGCTCCACCTTCACCTCAATCTCTGACATGTTTCTGCAGTTGCCGAAGATGAGAGAGAAACAATGGTTCCTTGAGTATGGCAATCGCTAGGTAATTTGAAAAGTTATTATGGAAAACGACTATTTGATCCAACGGTAGCAATTATTCGAATCATCTAACATCAAATCAGACGGACGATAACGATGACAGCAAAGACCACATGAAATTTCATCTCAGAGGGAACGCCTTACGACGTAAATATATTGCATTAGATAGTGTATGAACACGTTTATAATTAATCTATGTTATGCTACTAATAGAACATTAAGAGCATGAGTAAGGTGAATTAAAATTTTCATGATAGATTGTAAACATCAAATATGTACTAGTATAGGACATCATGCATAACAAATAATGATTTATATGTATCAAAGAAACCCATGAAGTTCATAAATACATTACCTACATTTGTGTAATTATATAAGAATTAAATGTGCAATGAATGCAAATAAGAATTTGGTTTGGAATTTAAAATTTCAAAATTCAGTCTAACCTAAAAAAAAATGAGCTTAGATTAACATTTTTTGGCAAATAAATTGGTAAATGGATTGGGTGCTACAATAATAATTAGACATTAATTAAACCTTTGTCTTGAAGAATAAAACTCAAAATAAGATCCATGAAAATAGCATGGTTGTTGTGCATTTTTCTTGGAGTTCTCTTGTAGCAAACTCACCAAATACTCTCATTGTAGCAAAACCTATCCATCAATGCAAACGATCTAGCCCTTCTTTGTAAATATTGGAGTACTACTTTATTGTTAATACGTTGTTGTACAACATAATCACATAATTAGAAAGGAAATTTTTAGGGGCTAAATTTATCATATGGGATAGTTATCTATGCTTTTTACATAATAAATATTCGTTAACTTTCATTTTTGCTAAAAATGGTTCACCCAAATTTTATAGAATAAGATTATTTTACCTTAAATCTTGCCAAAATTTTATAGAGATTATATAAAATAATTAGAAATATAAATATTTTTACAAACATGTCCCCAAACATTTTACATTTTACATATTAGGGATAATTATGATTCATGATGGTTTCTACACTTAAAAAAAAAATCTCCTTACCTTACTAATGTGAGATAACCTACATATTACAAGAGAATATGCCAAATATTTTATTTATGATACCTCACTCTATTCCAAAAAAACTTATGTTTTCACAAAAGGTGTAGTAGGGAGGAGGCATGGCTAGGCCCTTTAAAGAGACCATGCCTGAATATGTCAAGGAAAATGTAGAATGCACAATAGAAAAAGAACCACCAACAATGAAATTAGTGGCTCCCAAAACCTTAATTTTAAAATTTTTCTATTTATAATTTGCATTTAGATAGACTATTCAAATAAATAAAAATTCTTATCCAATCTATTTGAGTATATGTTACATAATGTACTTATTGTAGCAACTGCAACACCCTCCAAAATTTTGGCTTGCATCCAAATTTTAGAGCCCTCCTTGGTTTTCCCTTTGATGTTTGCAAACACTCGAGCTCACCCCATGAGCTCTTGTGAAGTATTTCCACCCTTTTGCGTGTTTGATCGATGGTCATATTTTGGCATATTGATTTCTTTGTCATGCTTGCGATCTTGTTCTAGTGAGTTTGAAGGTTTTTCTTTGTGCATTTGGGTTGTCTTCGCTATGTGAACACCCGTCGTACTCACACACAGAGTTGTAAGCATTGTTGCGCAAGTGTCATCACAGTAGTCCGAAGGTCTATCTCAAGTGTCGCACTTATCACTCTCAGCTCTAAGACAGTCTAATCGAGGGCATGTTTTGTCTTGTTGTACTGGTTGTCTATGTTGTCCCATCATCAAAGTATGCTAAGTGTGTGAACATAATGTCAAGTCTTCACAAGTTCACTTGCATTCAACACTTAGCGATTTTCCTGAAAATTTGTCTGGCGTGACAACCCTCTTCCACCGGACCCCGAATGAGCTGCACTGCACAATCTCAACCCTCAATGAACCTATTTTGCTACCTAGAACTGCGCAGTTCTTGAGGTTGTCCCCTAGGTCAGCTACACTGTGCAATATCGGAGGTGAGCAACTTGTCTGCCTCCCAAAAATGTGTAGAAATTGCCTCCATGTCCAAACTAAACTATGAATTTCTCAAGCACATTCATCAAGCCTCCTTATTGTCTGTCAGAAGCCTACACTGCTCTAAGACCTGGGTCTAGACTATTATCCAAAACTACATAGAAATGACTAGCTGACCCTTGATTCCTTGCTTTACACTGCCTTTAGAAACTGCATAGACATGTCTAGCAGTCCCCCCATTGCTTGTCCTACACTGTTCTCCAAAACTGCGCAGTCAAGATCAACAGGTCCCTTGCAGCCTTGTCTTGCACTGCTCTTATAAACTGCGTAGAACTATCCAGTTGTCCCTCCGAAGCTCAGCTCTGTCTTCCCTCTAGAAACTACGTAGAACTGTCCAACTATCCCCTACAACCCTGTCTTGTCTTCCTTCCAGGAACTGCATAGAAGTGACCCCCTCAGGGTCCCACCTTATAACTGACACTGGTGACATTCACTGCGCAATTCTCCCTCCCAGTGATCACTGCACAATTTTTCTCGACAATGCCAGCTGTCCTCCTAGAGTTCCTCATTCCAGCCTGAGCTACGCTCTACATAGTCTCAGTGATTTATCCTACCTCTCTGTCACCTGTAACATGAGATTAATGCATCATGCTAGACTAGGAGGTTTTGGATTTGATGTCGTCCCGTCATGAGTGAATTGCAGGAACAGGTACACTTGTAGATCATGGTGAGATAACGAACAGGATGGGGAAGGAGCACACATGATAGAAGACTTGCTTGCAGTTGGATGAATGTAACAAGCATATCAAGCAACAAGCGAAAGGAACACATGCATTGAACCATCATGCAAGACCAAGACCATTGAAGACCCCGTAACACTATGCCATGCGGAGGAGAAGACAAAGCACACCAAGAGTACATCCATCACTCAGCAGCATGACAACTTGACATGGACACCATAGTCAGCCAGCACATGTCAACAGTGTCATGAGTTGTCTTGGCCACATCACCACTATGGGCCATATTTGTTGTAACTGAATTTAATGTTAAGTGAAATCCAATGGACACACACAAGAAGTTGAAGAGTCATGTCAGTTGAAATGTCATGGGAAGTTAAATAGTTGCGAGGGTAGTCCAAGATTCACAAGGGTCAAGCATCACCCTTGGCTCTATATACCCCTCCCATTATATGAGCAAGGAATTTTCACCTTGGCTCCTCCCACATAGCCTTGAGAGTTTGTAGTCTATTCTATGAGGAGTGAGGAGTGGCTCCAATGCCGCACTACTGGGACTAGTGATGCATGGTGTACATTTGTGTCTAAGGACTTTTGCTTAATTCAGAAGCCTGTTAAGGCCAACACATTTTCACACATCTTTTGTAGATGTTTGTAAGATTACTCTTTAAACATTTGTAACGCATGTTTGCTTAACCTGTACTAAGATAGTTGAACCACTTTGGTTATTTTAGCACTTACATTGTTGAAGATGTGTTGTATTTTTTATCACTGTTGTCTCATTTGTGTGGACTACTCTGCAGGACATTAGACAAACCATTCTTGTTTATTGGTTATAACAACCATCACCTCCATGTGGACTACTCTTCTAGATGGTGCACATGTTTTCGCTTGCACTTTGGTTTTAACGATTGCCGCATCTGTTGTGGACTACTCTGCTAGATGTTGGACAAACCCTTGTTGGTTTGCGTGTGTCTCTCCCTGGGTGGTACTATTACCTCTCATCTAGAGGCTCACTTTACTCTCTCCCTTTACAATAAGAGAACCCAGACACAAGTTACATTATGCACTCACCAAGCATACTCACCTTGATTTTTGAAGATACAAGCATAACACTCTCATGTTATAAACAACAAGAGATAATGAAAATACCTAAGATAATGGAAACCATGCCATCGTATTGGATGGGAGTCCTGCAACAAACAGTGTGAGGTCTAGTTGGAACTTCATACTAAGGAAATCCCCTGAATGTTGGTGGGTCCAACACCATCAACATTTCTAGCGCTAGAAGGAGGGAAACCAGCAGTTTATGGCTGAATGTCCTACCAACCCCACTTATCTATCATTTGGTCAAGGTAGTAACACACACTCCCTCTCCCTACACGCAAATTTGAAGTTGGTTATTCCTCACCTCCTAGACCCAAAAGAGAAATCTCATATCGACACATTTGAATTGTTTGTCCTATCACTTGTTAATTTTCTAAAGTTTTTGGACTGATTCCAGGAGTGCACACTCTTCCCTATTTGAAGAAGAAGCAAAAGACTACTCCCACGAGAGGTGGTAGTCTCATCTGTGGAAGAAGAAATCCTCGCCACTCTTGAAGAGATGGCAAAAGATGTTGAAAATGAAGAGGAACCTCTAATATTCCAAGAGGGAGAAGAAGATATCCTCTTCCTCTTTGGCTCAGGTTTTGGCACAAGAGGCAAAGGGGAAGGCAATAGAGGAGGCAGAGGAGGAGGAAGAGGTAGAGATGAACCAATAGATTGAAAGGTAGAACTGTAAGATTGAGAAGAAGAGGATGAGAACAGAGAGGAGGATGACATGGCCGACTGAATTCTAGAATAGATGACCCAGAGCCCATTGGCACTCATAGGTGTCTTCCACAAGATTCCAAGACACACAGAGAAGTTGTTAACAAAGTATGACCCTGGAAAGATAGTGAAGGTGGAAGATCACCTAGACACGTTCTACCTATATCTGTAAACACTCGAGGTACGTTATGACAATGTTGCATGTAGACTGTTTCCATGCACCTTGGATAACATAGTAGTTGTATGGTACCACAACCTTCCTGTGAACTCCATTCAGAATTGGGGGTGTTCAAGAGAATTCTCCTTGAGAAGTTTGCTGAAGACAAAACCCTCACCATGTTGCTAAGAGAGTTGGGTAGTCTGAAGATGGAGAAGAAAGAAAAAGGAAAATATTTCAACCATAGGTTTAACCTTATCTTGAACAAGTTCACAACAGACACCAAACCTCACGACTCCATCACTATTGACTACTACACGTCTATAATATCGACTAGCATTTTACGTAGTTTGTCAAGAGAGTTGTGAAACCAAAACTATTGGAAAATTTCCAAGAGGAAATTGTTATGGAGAAAGACCTCTGCACTATTGGAGTCATTGTAGATGAAAAATAAGCTAAGGACTCCAACTACATGGGTAGGAGGTCTCAGACTACTATGAGTAAGGAAAAGGAAAAGGAAGCAAGTGAAATTGACAACCTTACTCATCTCGTCAAATCCTTGATAACCGAAGTTTCTGAACTCAAACAATGGACAAGCGAGAAAACTGTGAGAGTACGCCTCCCAAGTTCACGCAGAGGAAGAATATGAATTTAGGCAACAACAGTAGCCACCTGACCAAATCGACACAGAGCTCTAACCTTGTGCTCAACTTGGATCATATCATGACAGATCATTACTACAAGTTCCATAGCGAACAAAATTCATAAGGGAATTTCCAAGGATGGAACCAAGGAATGAGCGCTTTGGCTACACAGTTGACTGACCAATTCACGGCCAGTGAGCAGGCTCGGCCTGAGGATGGAGAAAAAGAAGTTGTTGCATCCAATTAATCTCTAAGTGCTGGGCATGTAATCAACATGTATCAATGCGCTTGCACTGCATAGAAGACGACTACTGAGAAGGAGCCTCCAAGCGACCGTCCGACCCCAAAGAAAACAATCGATACAACTTGAGAAGTCAAGGGGGCCCCACTATGTTTGAGATACCAAAGAAAAAGTAAGACAACATCTTCTTAGAGCAGTTGATCTGCCGGTCAACTCAACACAAAAAACTCAAGGCAATTCCAAGAAGACAACTACATCAAAAAGTACGTCCATGAGAAACAAAGACAAGAGAAGCACATCGAAAAACACGAACACAAGTCTACCCCTATAAATCTCGGTGATTCTTCCTGCTCTGGACTACAACATTATTGAAGAATTGAAAAATACTTTTGCGAACATATCTTTGTATGAGTTAACCAATATCACGAGTCAACGGGATATTCTTTTGTGTGCACTAGGGAAAACCTTCATAGATAGTGTTACCTCTTCTAGAAAGGGACCAAGTAAGTCTCATGACTCACTTGCATTTGTACTCAACGCGCTTCGTATGTAGGAAGAAAACTCGCTCTGCCCACCCTTTTTGTTTTCATTCGAAATATTCAACTTCAATGTTCACAACCATTTGGTTGACTCTGGTGCATCAGTTAATGTCATGCGACTCTCCATTGCTAAGACTATCAATGTGCAATGGAGAAGCACAACTGAATAGATCATCCAACTTGACAGGACATGTGTGCCAACCATTAGTGAACTTCGGGATGTGATCATCCTGTTATCGTCTAATGGACGAGTTCATTAGTGCATTAACATTGTGATTGTGGACATCTCGGAAGCATACGACTTATTGCTCAGTAGATACTGGTCCAAAAATCTGCAAGGATACTTTGTTATGGACTAGTCACACTTATGGCTTCCACATAAGGGTAGAAACAACGAGATCTAGGTGTTATTGGAAAGATACATGAAACACAACTTTACTCCCTTGAATGGTGAAAATGATCCGTTGGATTTCACAGAACTCTTGTTCGTCAATTTCTTCCTGGAAACACAGCTGGGGTGTTATCTTCCACAGCTAGCCCCCACCCCACCAGACACACAGTTGGGTCTCTTTCCTTGCCCAAATGGAGAAAATGAAACCTGTACAGTAGATTGTAACAGTAATAGCAGTAGAGATAGTAGTACTAGTGTGGCAAGCGGTCCTTGTACAGATAATATGTGGACCTTATACTTTGATGAATCCAAGACACACAAAGGATCTAGAGCTGGTTTTATCTTAACAAACCCATTGCAAAGGAAACATTTAGTCTCTAGCTACTTGGAATTCGAGTGAATGAACAAAACCACTGAGTATGAAGCACTCATTTTGGGCTTGCAGAAATCCATCAGCCTCAATGTTGTTGTGCTAAAAGTGGTAGGTGACTCAGAGATTGTGGTGCGTCAGGTATGTAACACTATACACTATGTGTCACCCCGACTTAAGAGTTATCAACAAGAGGTACGACGATTTATTTCTAACTTCCAAGATTTCAATATTATTTTTGTACCAAGAATGTGTAACGCAGTTGTAGATGCTCTGGCGAATGTAGCTGCTAGGATGACACCGTCGAGGAATAGATTTTCAGTTTAAATTTTGTAAAATAGATATGTCCCTGATAACATCACTAATTTGCATGTTTTTTATGATGACCAACAAATATTGCATTTAATGGATAATGCCAACGTCTTCAAAGATGAAACAATAGATGAAGACAAGCACAAACATTCTCTGTTGGACGTAGTTGATGAAAGCAAAGGAAACCTCATCCCCAAGGGTGTGGTACTACTCGAGAAGCTATATGACCTACAGAACCACTTTCAGGGGCCTTCGAATGCCAAAACCCATAAATCCATAATGTTGTACGAACATATAAACCTGGGAACAGACAAAGTGCTGAAGTTCACGAATCTTGGTAAATGTTGCACACCACAAGAGCGGCAATCTTTTGTCCACTTGCTCAGGTAGTACCATGATGTGTTCACGTGGACATACGATGACTTGAAAAGATATGACACGTGAATAATCCAGCATGTCATTCCAATCAAAGAAGCGGCCAAGCCTTTTAAGCAGAAGCTAAGGAAATTGCAGCCATCACTTGAGTCCCTCATAGAGAAAGAATTGACTAAGATGTGGGATGCTCAGATCATCTACAAGGTTTTAAATTCCATGTGCATTTCAAATCTAGTCCCTGTTAGAAATAATTACGGGGAGATCTGCCTGTGTGTTGATTTCTAAAATATTAGTCGTGCCTTAGACAAAGATAGCTACCCAGTGTCGTCTATGGAACACATATTGTAGACAGTATCTAGAGCATAGATGTTCTCTTTGCTAGACAGTTTCTCAGGATACAATCAGGTTCTTGTAGCAGAGTATGACAGAGTCAAGAAAAAATTTCGTACCAAGTGGGGTATGTTCACTTACTGTAGAATTTCATTTGGGTTGGTAAATTTAAGAGCTACATTTCAACTGCAATGGACATTTCTTTACATGGGATCATCAGACAGAGCATAGTGGTCTACCTCGACGACATGACAATCTTCTCTAGACAACAGTTAGACCACCTGTGCCATCTTAAGAAAATATTTGAGCAATGTCGGAAGTACGGGATATCCTTGAATCCCAAGAAGAGAGTCTCCACAGTGTCTGAGGGTAACCTCCTTTGGCACATCATTGTCAAGAGTGGGATCAAGGTAGATCTAGACAGAGTTTAGATCGTCATGCAGATTCCTTACCCCATGAACAAGAAAGCTATGTAGTCCTTCCCGGGGAAGATCAAATTCCTCAAAATGTTCATCTCTGATTATGCGCATATTTTCAAACCCATTCAAGAGATGGCCAAGAAGAACGCAGTGTACAGTTGGGGGAAAAAGGAAAAGGATGCGTTCACCCAGATTAAGCAAGCTATAGTAGATCACCTGCATTGTACAACCCAAACTTCAACAAGGTTTTCTTGCTCTACACGTTTGCTTCTAACACTTCACTCGTTGTTTTGCTCACTCATAAAGATGAGTTGAAAAATGAACGACCTATCTCTTTCATGAGTGTAAGCTTGCAAAGACCTGAAGAAAACTATCCCTCCAAGGAAAAACAAGCATACGTAGTACACAAGGCAATTAAACACTTCAGACCCTACCTCTTGAAAAATCATTGCATTGCCTTTGTACTGCAAGAATATGATCTTGACATCAAGCTAGTTCACACCATCAAGGGTCACAGTCTTTACAGACTACCAGTGGAAGCAATACATGTGGAAGAGGAAGAAGAAGAGCTCACCGAATAGGAGCAATAAATTGAAATGTATAATGTTGAGCGAGCCCCCCTCCACTTCGCCCAGAAACTCTTGGTACGTAGATGTGCAGAAATACCTTGAGCATGGCACCATTCCCTCTCACTTCTCTATGTAGCAGAAGAGGGCATTTTGAATAAAAACTCTATCTTATTAGTTGGTGCATGGAGTGCTTTATAGAAAAATCACAATTATGTTTTGTGCAGGCACCTGGAGGCATAGGATTCAGAAAGGGTGTTACATGATCTCAATGATGGGCCAATCAGGGGTCACTTTGTAGGTAAGACAACAATGCACAAGGTCATGCGGGTTGGTTTCTACTGGCCTAGATTATTCAAAGATACACATGCTTATGGTTGCAAGTGTCTGGTTTATCAAAGATGCACTGATAGAAAATGAAGGTCGGCAGCCCTGCTGCAGCTTGTTGCAGTGGAAAATCCATTCCAACAGTGGGGCTTGGTCATCATTGGGAAGATTTTCCCACATTCATTAAAGCAGCAGGAGAAAAAAATATCACCAAAATCAATTCCCGACACTTGGGAATAACCTTTTGCTACCAACCGAGCTTTGTATTTCTCCACTTTTCCTTCTACATTTGTCTTCTTTTTGAACACCCATTTGCTGCCAATGGGTTTCCTTCCAGTCGGCAACTCCACCAAATCCCAAGCCTCATTTCTATGCAAAGATGCCATTTCATCAGCCATGGCCTCTTTCCAGAGTTTTCCATCCTGTGGATCTACTACTTCCTTCACAATTCTGGGATCATCGTCAATAATAGATAAAGAAAAATTTGAACAGAAAGCAAATGGACTATACCTTTCAGGCTGCCTTCTTTCTCGAACTGATCTTCTCACAGCCGGAGTTTGTGGCTCTTCATCTTCTGATTCCTCCTTAGCTGCAGAGTCTGATTCTTCCTCCTTTAGCTCAAACTCTATCTTCTCAGGTTCCTTTCGTTGGAATTCATGTTTAATAACATCTTTCACCTCTATGAACACCACATCTCGACTGTACACAACCTTCCATGTGACTGGGTTCCAAAGCTTATAACCCTTTAAACCATCCTTATACCCAATAAAGATGCACTTTTCAGATTTACTATCCAACTTGGTTCGTTTCTCCTTTGGAACATGTACATATGCATCACATCCAAATACCCTCAGATGTGAAAGAGAGGGTTTCTTACCAGTCCATACCTCTTGTGGAGTCTTATCCTCCAACGCTGATGAAGGTGACCAGTTGACCAGGTAACATGCAATATCCACTGCCTCTGCCCAGAATTCCTATCCTAACCTAGCACCATTGAGCATGCTCTTGCCCTTTCCATCAACGTCTTATTCATTCTTTCTGCAACTCCATTTTGTTGAGGTGTATATGGAGTAGTCTTCTGCCATGCTATACCACACTTCTTACAAAATTCTTCAAATTCCTTACTGCAAAACTCTCCACCATTATCTGTCCTCACCACCTTTATCTTCTTCTCTGTCTGGTTTTCCACCAGAGCCTTAAATTCTTTAAACTTGTCAAAGACTTCAGATTTTTTCTTAAGGAAATATATCCATGTATTCCTTGAGAAGTCATCTATAAATGATACATAGTACACAGACTTACCCAGTGATGGAACCTTCATAGGTCTAAACACATCACTGAGTAGAAGTTCTAATATCTGTTTCGCCCTCTTACTACCAGAGGGGAAACTCACTCGATTCTGCTTCCCATATACACAATTTTCACAAAAATCAAAATCCAGAGAGCTATTACTCATACCTTCTACCATACCTTTACCATGAAGTATCTGAAGGCCCTTTTCTCCAATATGTCCAAGCCTTTTATGCCACAGCATGGTCTTCTCTCCAGAGACCACTAGATTTTCTGCTCCACTTTGAGGAACCACATAACTATTGCACCCATCAATAACAGTGCTACCTTGCATCTTGTACAAAGTTCCAATTCGAACTCCCCGCATCAATACCAATGCTCCTCGAATCATCTTGCAGGTATCCTTCTCGAACACTGTTTTTACACCTGCATCATCCAGCTTGCTAACAGATATCAAATTTCTAGCTAATGCAGGAATATGTAGAACACTTGGAAGCATTCTAACCCTTCCACCTTGCAGCTTCAACTTTAATTTTCCGCGACCAACGATTCTAGCCTTCCTGTCATCCCCCAAGAAGACATCACCACCATCATATTTCTCATACTCGCAGAACCACTCTCTATGGGGAGTGAAGTGAAAGGATGCACCTGAGTCAATCAACCATGCCTCATGATCTACATGTGTACTTGAAGAATCCAAGTACACACCCCCACCTTCATTTGAGGTGGTTTTTGCCTCTACAGAAGAAGCCTCATCAGATCCATTTCCTTTGTTAGGAGCTTTAGATTTACAGTCCCTTTTTTAGTGCCCTTCCTTTCCACATTTCCAGCACACCACCTTTACAGGTTTTCCTGGAGATTTAGATCTCCCTCTAGATTTAGATCTCCCACTCGATGACTTATTTTTGTTTCTATTCTGGGACCGTCCTCGTACAGACAAGGCATCACCATTCTGGTTGTCCATATTTTTCCGTCTCATCTCCTTCTTCAGCAAGGATGAGACTATTTCATCAAAGTGCAAGGCAGTTGCATTGCTACCTATTGCAATAACCAGACTATCCCACGAATCTGGTAGAGAACAAAATAAACTGATGCACTTATCTTCATCTGAAATTTTAATATCAACATATGATAACTGACTTACCACAGTATTAAATGCGTTCAGATGCTCTGTCACCGAGTCTCCATCTTTCATCCTCAGGTTATATAGCTTTTTCCGCAGGAACAGTTTATTCACCAAAGACATAGATTGGTTCAAAGTCCCTAACTTGTCCCACAAAGCCTTCGCCGTATCTTCCCCTGATACATTTAACAATACTGAATCTGAGACACACAATCGTATTGTTCTCTTTTCCTTCCGATCCAACTTCTTCCATTCTTCATCGGTCACTCCCGTTGGTTTAGTACGTGGATCTACCGTGATCCACTGATCTTTATCCACCAACAGATCCTCCATCTTGAGTTTCCAAAACTCAAAACTCTGACCATTAAATTTCTCGATCTCTATCTTTCCACCGCTCGCCATCTTCCTTCACCACCAGAATTGATCTCGTAGATATCCCACTGAACAGGGTCTACCACAGACCCGAGTGAAACCCCTCAGCAACAAAGGCATCCCCTTGAAGCCAAAGACACCTCTGATACCAAATGTAGGTTTTAACCCCGTACAGAAATTACCTACATAAGAATTCTAAAACACAAAAAATAAACAATGCAAGATCATAACACATAAAACACATATGCACAAAGATTTTCCCCTGGATCCCAAAACTGGGACTACCAGCTTGATTTTTCATTATGTTCCTTTCCATGTTACAATACAAATTTATACATGCCAAAGCATCTAATACCATGGAACAAAAACCATTACGTCCAATACCATGGACCGAAAACCATCGCATCCAAAAAACATGTGCAAAAATCATGCACAAAACCATAGGTGGGTCTGCCCAACCTAACATAGGGTCCAAAACCAAAATTTTCTAGGGTGCTGCCCCGGACCCCATAAAGTGGGGTTACGGGTGCCCTTCAAACCCCCTGTTAACTACTTGGAAAGAATATAACACAACCCAACAAAAACCATTCCAACAGTGGAGCTTGGTCATCATTGGGAAGATTTTCCCACATTCATTAAAGCAACACTGCTACATCTTAACCGCTACAGATTACTTCATGTGGTCGACAAAAGAAGTTCCACCAAAACAATTGAATGAATAGGAAGTCATCAGATTCCTAAGGCAGAACATCATTTCCAGGTTTGGCATTCCTGTATCACTTTTTTTTGACAATGCAACGTACTTTTATTCGTTAAATCTTTATGACTTTGCATTGAAAAATGGTATTATGTTAAAGAATTCAACTAACTACTACCCACAAGGAAATGGTCTTGTCGGGCCCACAAAAAAATCTTATGTGCATCATAAAAAAGACCATGTACTATGAACATTCAAACTGACACTCCACTCTGGTGAATGATTTATAGTTTGACTAAGTCACTTCTAAACCCTCTTTGAATACCTCCCCATACTTCCTTGTATATGGAAAAGAAGCCATCCTCTCACAGAACATCTACTTGCCTACTCCACAGTTGTCCTAAGAATCCCATGGCAAGTCATGTCTATTAGTTCAACATAGTATGGATACTTTGCACAAGCTACATGAAGAAAGGGTGAAAGAAAAAAGAAAAGTTTATACTTTACCAGAACCATATCAAGAGATGGTTCGACAAAAATTTTGCAGGGTTTACCAGCTTCACTCTGGGTGACTTAGTCTTGAAGTGGGATAAATGCCATGAAGACAAAGGAAAACACACAAAGTTTCAGTCCCTATGGATTGTCCCATTCACCATTCACGAGAAGCTTGACCAACACACGTATTGTCTACAATCACTTGATGGTAAGATTGACGTTCTCCTTGTCAATGGCCAAGACTTAAAATATTATTTTCAATGATCTGGGGTCGTGCCCCACATTGTGTACATAGTTCTTTCATTGTTGTTCTATTGTTTGCTTTGCTATTTTGCTTTGCTTTACTATTTTGTTCTTCGTTTTTCTGTTTTGCTTTGATTTTTTGGCCTGTTTCTTTGTTTTGTAAATAAGTGTTGTTTCACACTACGTTTTGGCTTCTGAATGTGTATGTGGCTGAAGTTCAAAGAGCCTTGTGACACTGTAAATCTTGGCCATTCCTCTGTCTGTCTTCTTGGTGCTTGGTTTTAACTTTTGGCCGATGAAGTCTTGACGGAAAATACGACCCGTCTGTAAGGAAATTTTTGGTCAAAGCATGAACCCGTGTCCAGTCTAGGGAAACCTCATGCCTGTACTCAGTTTTCTTCTCTATGTGCTCAAGCTTATCCAACTAGTAGAAACAAATAAGGGGAAAACATAAATGAGGAAACCTAAATTAGAGGTATTTACATGCTTCTCTGTAGGAACAACCTCTTCTTCTCTCAATATGTCAGGATCCCTCTTCTACCCCAAAAATAAATATGTGCCTATGCACAATTCTCTTTCAAAAATAAAAAAAGGCTAAAGAAGAGAAAGGCTTCCTGTGCAGAGAGGTGAATCTGTGCAGAGAGGTGAATCAAGCAACTCCATTAGGATACTATCCAGGCTCGCTGGCAGTGGAGCAATGTTTGTGTTCCTACATGACTCCGCCAGGGTAGTTTCAAGGCATGCTAGCAGTGTAGCAACACCAGGGATGAAAAACTATACTATGAAAATCTTAAGCTCGTGAGCCAATTTACCCTTCCTGATTTGAAACACTTTGATTGGGCTAAATTTTATGTTGTGTTCAACTGAGTTAGTACAAGGCTAACCATGTTTATTTGTGGGGTAAGTGGGGAAGATGAAGTGATCTGCACAACGAGTCAATACTCCCTGATAGGCCAAGGCCTTGCGCTGAAAATGAACTAAAATAGAGAAACTGGTATTCAACTAGTTTGTCACCAAGTGTTGTAGAGGTTGTGACGCCCTCCAAAATTTTGGCTCACATCCAAATTTTAGAGCCTTCCTTGGTTTTTCCTTTGATTGTTGAAAACACTTGAGCTCAACCCATGAAATCATGTGAAGTCTTTCCACCCTTTTACTTGTTTAACCAACGATCATATTTTGGCATATTGATCGCTTTGTCATGCTTGTGATCGTGTTCTGGTGAGTTTGAAGGTTTGTCTTTGCTATGTGAACACCCATCGTACTCACACAAAAAGTTGTTAGCACTGTCGCGCAAGTGTCACACTTGTCACTCTCAGCTCTAAGACAATATCACCGAGGGCATGTTTTGTCTTGTTGTACTGGCAGCCTGTGTTGTCTCGTCATCGAAGTATACTAAGTGTGTGATAAAATGTCCAGTATGCACAAGTTCACTTGCTTTCAACACTTAGCCATTTTCCTTAAAATATGTCTGACTCGACAACCCTCTTCCACCCGACCCCAATTGAGTTGTACTGCACAGTCTCAGCCCTTAGTGACTGTGCTATGCTACCTGAAACTGCACAGTTCTTGAGGTTGTTCCCCATGTCAGTTGCACTACACAATCTCAGAGGTGAGCAACCTGTCTACCTCCTAGAACTGCGTAGAAAATTGCCTCCATGTCCAAAATGAATTGTGCATTTCTCAAGCAAAGTCATCAAGCCTCTTTCTTGTCTGCTGGAAGCCTACATTGCTCTAAGACCTGGGTCTGCAATTTTCTCCAAAATTGCGTAGACATGCCCAACTGATCCTTGCTTCCTTTCTCTGCATTGCCTTCAGAAACTACGCAAATATGTCTAGCAGTCCCCTTGTTGCCTATCCCACAATGTTCTCCAAAATTACATAGTTAGGCTCAGCAGGTCCCTTACAGCCCTGTCCTAAACTGCTTTTAGAAACTTTGTAGAACTTCCCAATTGTCCCTCCACACCCCCCTTGTCTTCCCTCTGGAAATTGCACAGAACTACCTAGCTATCCCCTACAACCCTATCTTGTCTTCCCTCCAGGAACTACGTAGAAGTGCACCCCCTTAAGGTCCCACGTTGCAGGTGACATTGGTGGCCTTCACTATGCAATTCTGCCTGCCAGTGGTCACTACATATTTTTTCCTGACAGTGCAGGTTGTCCTCCCAGAGTTCCTTATTCTAGTCTAAGTTGCACTCTATGTTGTCTCAGTGAGTTGTCCTCCTTCCCTATCCCTTAGAGCACGAGAACAATGCCTCTTGCTAGACTAGGAGGTTTTGGATTTGATGGTGTCCTGTCATGAGTGAATTGCAAGAATAGGTACACTTGTAGATCCTGGTGAGACGATGAACGAGATGAAGGAGTACACATTCTAGAAGACTTGCTTTCAGCAGGACAAACATACCAAGCATATCAAGTAACAAGAAAATGTAAAAAATTCATTGAACCATCATGCAAGACCAATACCATCGAAGACCCCACAACACTATGCCATGTAGAGGAGAAGACAAAGCACACCAAGAGTACATCCATCACTCAGTAGCGCGACAACTTGAAATGGACACCACTGTCAGCCAGTACATGTCAACAGCGTCATGTTGAGTTGCGTCATGAGCTATCTTGGCCACATCACCACTATGGACCATATCCATTGTAATTGAATGTAATGTAAAGTGAATTCCAATGGAAGCAAAAAAGAATTCAAAGAGTCATGTCAGTTGAAAAGTCATGGGAAGTTGAACAGTCACGAAGGTAGTCTAAGAGTCACAGGGGTCAAGCATCACCCTTGGTTATATATACCCCTCCCATTGTATGAGAAAATACTTTTCACCTTGGCTCCTCCCACATAGCCTTGAGACTCTGTAGTTTGTTCTTTTAGGAGTGAGGAGTGGCTCCAATGTCCCACTACTGGGACTAGTGATGTATGGTGTACATATGTGTCTTGGGACTTTTCTTAATTCAGAAGCTTGTTAAGGCCAACACATTTTCACACATGTTTTGTAGATGTTTGTAACACTACTCTTTAAAAATTTGTAATGCATGTTTTCTTAACCTGTACTAATATAGTTGAACTACTTTGGTTATTTTAGAACTTACATTGTTGAATATGTGTCGTATTTTTTATCACTATTGTCTCGTCTGTGTGGACTACTCCGTAGGACATTATACCAACCATTCTTGTTTATTGGTTATAATGATTATCACCTCCATGTGGACTACTCCGTTGGATGGTGTACATGTTTTCCCTTGCACTTTGGTTTTAACGACTACCACATCTATTGTGGACTACTCTGTTAGATGTTGGATAGACCCTTGTTGGTTCGCGTGTGTATGTCCTTGGGTGGTACTATTACCTCTCATTTAGAGGCTCGCTTTACTCTCTCCCTTTACAGTAAGAGAACCCAGACACAAGTTACATTATGCACTCACCAGGCATACTCACCTCGCTTTTTGAAGATACAAGCATAACACTCTCATGTGCTAAAAAACAAGAGCTAAGGAAAATCTCTAAGATAATGGCAATCGGGCCATCGTATTGGATGGGAATCCTACACCAAACAGTGTGAGGTCTAGTTGGGACTTCATACCAGGGAGATTCTCTGAATGTTGGCGGGTCTAGCACCATCAACACTATTATAGATAATAAACTAAGAGTAAGAAAATAGTTTATGACAAATGGTATGGAGTTCATTATTTCATCAAAATGCTAACTATATTTACAAATTCACATGGAATATTATTCACACATCTTGATGATTTGTAAATTGATTTGGATATTCTACTGGTTAGTTCGTCACAATTGATTCGTAAAATTGTACTTAAAAATTCCAAAATATATACTATCACAATTTTCTATCTCTTTAGATTTATAGATATTTAGATCATTGTTAATATTGTATGCATGCAAATTAAAATTATGTAGAAAATATAGAAAAGTGAAATAAAATCTCACACACACATTTGATAGAAGATAAGGCATGGGAAACACTTTTTTGAGAAAAGCCCAGCTGAAAGGTGAGGTCACTTTTCTCTCTTTCTCTGAATAGAAAATGTCTGCGAGCGTAAAGAAGTATGTAATGTACCTTGTGGGCTATTACAACCCAAAAATAATCTCTTTGTGCTCTAACTCCTATCCCTCTGAACTATTTTTTCTCGTCCATGGAACAAATTCGCTCGAAAGGATATAATCCATTTTCCTCCTTGTGGCCTAGTTATAACACAATCCGATAGCCTACTAGTGGTTAGGTTTAATTACCTCAACTCTTAACCATATTTACAATATAGAAACTTCTAGAGTCTTATTCATCATAATCACATGGGCAGCCAATTTTTCATGAATTATGGGGGATGACATGGCATCCTCTCAAATTATGGTGGTGAAAATAGGAAGGTCAACTTCTGAGCGACAAAAATTTCGCATAAAGACTCTAATTGATGCAATTCATGTGCCATTGGAAAGGTCTCTGTGTGTAGAATAGCAAAAATGGTCTCATAACTAAAGAGGAAATTTTCTACCCCCAAAAAACACTATTTGACGCCTTAAAATGTTCTTGGAAGGTTTCAGACCCTAATTTACCACACTAGTTCCCACCAGTAAAAATGGTCTTGTGAACTGATTCCTCCACCTTTTACACTTTAAAATATGATGGATATGGATGAAAAATAATATAATGTTCCAATCCGAATCACACATCCCCATTTTGGGAGGCGTTTGGCCCCCAAAATATTCTACTAAATGAGGTGAGGAAATTTTTCCTCCATATTCTCTCTAGTGTACCATTTATCTTTGTTTGGAATTGTCCTTTCAATCCAATCTGCCAAAGGTCATGCTTCCCCTGTCTTGTATTTTTGTACCTCCTCTACAAAAATATATCTTATATCAACTCTACCTGAGCATCTGGTGTCAAATCCTCCACAGAAGGTAGGACTCGTTCTTCTTCCTGATCTAGCATGCAAGGCTCATAGAGTTTTAGATTATCTTCATTCACATCTAAGTAAATGTGCATATATGGTGGTAAATTGAGTCAATAGGTATTATCACCCACCTTTTCTAGTATCTTGAAGGGACCATACCACATAACCTTGATTTTCTTACCAGACCCCTTGTAGCCTCTCCTCGTTCATTTGTAACCTTACTTTGTCTCCCACCTTGAATGATATCTCTATTCTATGTTGACCATGCATGGCCTTAGATTTCTCTTGTGACTTCTGCAACGTTTGTTATAACTGTATATGGATCTAACTGATATTTTCTACTAATCTTTTATCCCTCAAAGCATTTGTTGTAAGATATTCCCTCACTCCTCCTTACTTCCCATATGCAATGTCCAATAGTGAAGGTAGAAAATATCCAAAACAAGTTTCGTGTGGACTATGTATTGTAAGAATGTTGTATATATATTAGATTTTCATCCCAGGTATTTAGATTCTTCTAGTCGTAACCCCACAAAACTTGCTCCAAATTCTTGTTGACTACTTTTGTTTGTCCATTTTTTTGTGGATGGAATGTTGTAGATCTCTTCAAATTTGTGTCCATCTTCTCCCATATGTAGTCTATAATGCACTGAAAAATCTTGTGTCCTTGTCTAAAATGATGCTCTTTGGTATCCCAAAGTGCACCCATACTTGTCCAAAGAACAAGTTTGTTGTTTCTTTCCCAATGGTGGCCTTTTTACAAGGCATCATAACATACATATTGTTAAACTTATCAATTACCATTAATATATAGTCATGTCCCTTCCTAGTTGTCAGTAAATCTCCCAAAAATTCCATGGAAATTCTCTCCCAAGGATGAGTCGGTATATTTAAGGGATGATATAGACCTTGTTTCCTATTGTTAGGCTTACTAATACAACAAGTCATGCATCATTTTATGAACCTAGCTAACTATTCTTGCATCTTGGGCCAATACACATACTTTTGCAAGTTGGCCATGATCTTCCCTACCTTTGATTACATGGCTTATCCAACCTATAGAGTAACCCATCTTGGATATGGTAATCAACAATGTTGTCTCCATTGTGCACATGACTCTTGACTCTACAATTGTTGAAACACCTCCTTGAAGTCCTCATCCTATGCATATGCCTCTTTGTATGCATGATGGGTGAATGGCTCCATGTGCATAAGAGTCCCTAAAGCTGTAATATTTAATGTGGGTGGCCTTGAGTGCATATCAACCAACTTATTTGTACTTTCCTTCATGTACTTGATCACCAAATGAAGTTATTGTAGAATCCACATCCACTTATAATGCTTGGTCCATTGTATTTTACTTTAGGGCTGTAGGTACTATAGTGGCTAGTGATTCATGCGGATTACTATCTCCTTTCCCATCAGATAGTGCTTCTACTACTTCATAGCTCACACTAGGGCATAGAGCTCCTTGTCGTAGGAAGGGTAATTAAGAACTTCCCCATGTAATACTTTAGAATGGTAGCATACAAGCCTTCCTCGTTGCATTAATACCACTCCCATAACATACCCACTCACATATTTCTCCACTTCAAAGGTTTGCTACAAGTTTAGTAATGCTAGAATTGGTGCTTCACTAATCTCCTTCTTTAGCTCCTCGAAGGCCCTCTATTGATCATTTCCCCACTGGAAACTTTTTCCACTTGTTGTTATACATAGAACAATGTTACTACTGTTGAAAATGAGGCTATGGATTTCCTCTCTCTTCGAACCTGTTATCTCTCTGTCGCTCTCTCTCCATCTCTCCCTTGTCACTCCCTCTCTTTTTCCACCTCTATCTATCTATGTCTTTGTCATTCCCTCTCTTTCTCCCCCTCCAAATCCATCTCTCCCTCCCTCCCTCTCTCCTTATCTCTCTTAATTCCTCCCTCTCTTCATCTCTCTCTCTCTTTCTCTCCCACCTCCCTTTGTCTGCCCCCCATCTCCCTCTATATCCACCAACTTCGTGACTATCTCACTCCCTATTTCCTTCTCTCTCTCCCCCTCTGCCCCCCTCCATCTCTATGTATCCTTCTCTCTCTTCCATTTCTCTACATCTCTGTCTCCTATCCTTCTCTCTGTCTTCCCTCTCCTTTCTCTCTCTCTTTGCATATCTCCCTTCTCTCTCTCTCTCTCTCTCTCTCTCTCTCTCTTCTTCCCTCCATCTCTCCCCCCCTCCAACTCCATCTCTCCCTCCCTCCCTCTCTCCTCTTGCTCCTATCCTCTCTCTCTTCATTCCTCTCTCTCCCTCTCTCTTACACCTCCCTCTCTCTCTCCTCCTTGTCTCTCTCTCTCTCTCTCTCGCTATATTTAATGTCTAAAATATTTTATATTTTAAATTTTTATTGTGAAATGAGTTATGGTTTTTCCGCATGTTGTATTGATAAGCCATTGTATTGGTCCATGGTATTGCAACAAAATCTATTTACAAGTTAATAATATCCATAGTAAAGTGGGGGTGGATATCAATAGTTAAGGAACTTGCTATATTGTAAGTATTAAGTTTTTATGTGCTTATTACTTAAATTTAAATATGGTTATCGAATCATTATTAGTCTCTGCCAAGAAAGGGATCTATTGATCACTATTAGTTTAGCATTAAAGAATGCAAATCATAATGCTAACTTTGAAAAATAAATATTTATTTTTAAATATTATTAAAAAAATAATTTTCAAATATTTGATTGGACCATAACTTGAAGGTCATCCTTTGTCCAATATAATTCCATGTGGATAACTTCCTTAGATATTTTATGCCATAAATTATGGATATTGTTGCAATATTAATCCATGATTTTTAGATATTTGTGTAGTGATTTTCTATCCTTAAGCTTTGTAGGAAAATAATCCAAAAATAAAATACTTGAAAATAAATTATACCGAAGTTTACTTGGTACCATAAATTTAGCAGGGCTTTGCACAAAAAAATGGATAGGAGTACGATGTAAAAAATATACTTATTTTATTTTAGTTGCTTCCCACCAATTTCTATGTTTTGTTTGACTCTTATGTAGGAGTAAAACTGTGAATGTGATGGTTACTACCCACCAAAATTTGTGCAAGTTATTTTGCTTTATCCACTTCACATTGCAATTTATTAGTTAACGCCTAAAAAAGACTATTAGACGATTTGTCTATCAACCATTATTAATTTAACATTGACCAATGTAACTTATAATTATTTATGCATTTTTTCCGAGAGCAGATTTAAATGTTTACACTACAACATATCCCCCATAATGGGTTCTATATTACTTTTAAAGTTTTATTATTTTTTAACTGAGTGACACATAATGTTAAATGTTTAAACATTTAAACCTACACATCTACGGCTCAACAATTATTTTTTATAGTATTGAAAAGTAAATATTTATTTTCCAAAATTAAACATTAATCAATGTTACATTAATAATGATCAAGAATTAAATTAATTATTATAATTTTATTTTAATAAAAATATACACACAAATAAATGTAATAAACTATATTTTATTGACAATTTATTAAATTTTCAGTAATGAATAAAAATCAAATTTTTAATATTTTGAAAAATATTCTTCTAATCATAATCATAAATATAAAATTCATTATTTTAATAAATTATTTATAAAAAATATCATCCGACATGATAAAGTTGTAGCTTTAGGAAACTTAAAAAAGAAAAAGAAAAAAGCCATAATTGCTGTAGAGACAATATACTAGTAAAAAAATTCTAAATTCTAAAATATATTAGAGTTCAAACTGACCAGATGTTTTAAAATAGTCCATGACAAAGAGAGTATATATTTTGTAGGTTTTAAGAAAGTAATTTTAGAGAATTAAATTGGAAACTTCGTAAACTTGTTATCATTTTCATAATAAGATCAATTTAAATGGGAATTTTAAAAATATTTTGTGATAACTTAATGAAATAAACCAATTTTTATTATTGCAATTATATAAAAACCGGAACATGTATGCGTGTTTATTTTAATTATGTAATTGAAATTGATGGTTGTATGAAACCAAGTATGATGGAAAATTTTCTAAACAACAATTATAGTAAGTTGCCACTGTGATAAAGAACAGTCGAATTCAGAATATGAAGTTGCAGGCGCACTAACCACTAAGGAACAGAAAAGTAAAATGGTGACACTTTTATTTCAAAATGTGAAAACAGATTGATGTTGTAAAACCTATTTTTTCGCCCAAAAGTTTTTCATCGAAAAGAATCCAAGATTTTTGTTGAAGCCTAAATTTTCGCCCAAAAGTTTTTCATCGAAAATATTATTATAACAGGGAATTTTGGCAAATCCAAGATTCTCGTTGAAACCTATTTTTTCGCCCGACCGTCTTCCAGCGAAAAGCAAAAAAAGCTATCATGCCAGATCATGTTGTCAAGTCCGAGACTCTTGCTGACTTTTCACTGAAAAATAAAAAATTCTCAACCGAAAAAATCGATCAATCCCAACCATGGAATCAAATTTTCCTACGGATAAAAAGGGAGATTACAAATTAAATGAAATGTTTTTAGGATTTGAAAAACCAAAGAATATCACAATTCGACAAATAGGGATTTAAAAACCATGGATCAGAGAAACAATCAAAGTGAAAGTGAGATGATATTCTATTGTAAAGATTTGTGAGCAAAAAGTTTATGGGGGATAAATACAAAATTCACCTTCATTATTTTTATTTTTAAATTTACAAATGTTTTTTATCAGATTTACTTTAAATATGACTAAAATTTCAGTGATTTTCTGGGCAACTCCTTGGTCTCATTAGACTACTGCTCCAATAAATATTAAAATATATAATAAATGGTCCACACTTATCTTGACCTGAAAAGCTAAAAGTGCTTTGTGACTAACAATAATGAATCCGAGATGAAACGGCCAAAGACCGCTTTGACAGGTTCAAATTAGATTCTTGATTAATACCTGAAATCCTTGGTTAGGATAAGTCTCAATTTCAAGTATGATTTTTGTTTGTGAAACCTATTAAATCTCCAAGTCATCTAACAAAAATTAAACATAAACATGACAGAACACATTGGAGGAGTTTAAAATAGGAGCTTAAAATTTCTGAAAGATTACGAAGAGAGATCCTCAAAGTCATATGTAGTAATAATTTAAATTTTAAAGTGATTATAGTAAAGCTGAATATCTAGTAATAATATTAATTTTAAAGTGAGTATAGTAAAGATGAAGCAACTTCAAACTATAAAGGATAATTTTTTGTGATACCCAGTGGAGGATAAGATCGCTGAGGAGCAGTATTCATGGACAAGTGAGTATAATTACATTTTAGCAATTTTCTTTGGAAAGTAGTAAAATATTGGTGGCGATATAATTTTATTTTTCTCACTTTATATTGATGAAGGAAATTTTCATTACTAACTTCTTTCCGTATTTAAATTTAGATGTCTAAAGATGTTTACCGTTTATACATTTATTTATTTTTTCACGTTTACTTTATATAAAAATAATAATTATCAAACAACCAATAACATTAATTATCAAATAACTAATCATATTATAGTTTTAATTTATAAAAAGAATTATCATATTTCATGTGTAACTCAAAATTGAATTTTTCAAGTTTTTTAACTTTTTAATTTGGCTCATCAAGGAGATTTTATCTAGTGACCTAACTGTCTAATTTGGGTTAACTCAATGGGGACTTGAGTCTCATTATTTTACTAATTATGCCAAAGGTTTTCACATACATAATTTTAAGTCTTCTAACTTTCTAATTTGGCCTAACTCAAGGGCATCAAGGAGATTTGACCTAGTGACCTAACTTTCTAGTTTGGCCTAACTCAAGGGGGACTAGAATTTAATTATTTTGCTAATTATGTCTCAGTCAAAGTCTTCCAAGTCTTCTAACTTACTAATCTGGCCTAACTCAAGGGCGAATTTCAAGTCTTCTAACTTTCTAATTTGACATAACTCAAGGGCATCAAGGATATTTGACCTAGTGACCTAACTTTCTAATTTGACCTATCTCAAGGGGGACTTGAGTCTCATTATTTCGCTAATTATGTCTCAATAGAAGTCTTCCAAGCCTTCTAACTTTCCAATTTGGCCTAACTGAAGGGCATCAAGGAGATTTGACCTCGTGATCTACCTTTCAAATTTGACCTAACTCAAGGGACTTGACCTTATGGCTTCTTGTTTGGAAAAATACGTCGTAATGGGAACTCAACCAACTAAACTAACCCTTGAGTTAAATATTTTCACAAAATTAATCTTACACATGAAATAGATAACTTGTGTAGATTGATAGATTTAGCGACACTTTGTTTTCTTTTGCATAGTCGATAGACTAAGATTTTATCCAATCCATACACTCCAATTTTAAGATCTGGGTTACTTAACAAAAGTCCATTCATAATTTCAAGCAACAATATACTCAATTTGATTTTAAAGATGTCTTTGGAGATCGTTACAATGGCTAGCGACTCTTCTAGGAAAGATATGACATGACAGTCACTGTTGTAATATAAAAGAAAGAAAACCAGTTGTAATTACATGCTTTGAAGGCAACCCATCCATAGATTCTTATAAAATAGTTCCATTAAAATGAAAGAAAAATGATAAAGATTATAGTTATTGTGTCAGGTGTTCATGACATGTTCATATGGACTGCAACATCTCGAACACTTGTCTCATGGATGGCCGTCAATTTGGCAGGCTACTTGTAAACATTAACTTAACTGGTAACATACACAAAATTTTCTCTCTACAACAACTACTACCATGTTCACCTACACCTTCAGCTTGTAGAATTTTCCAGTCCAATATCCCTTGCTCCTCCTCTTGCTGCAGAACCACTCCCCACTAATCTCATTCTCTACTCATTATTTTGCTACAGATCCATCCCACAATGTCAAGACTTACTCTATATTCCATTTCGTTTGTCGCTCTCTTTCTAGTTACAAGCTCCAGAATCACCACCCCAAAGTTGTATACATCACTCTTTTCATTCACCTTAAAACCCACGCACTACTTTGAACATGAATACTGATACCAATACTTATAATACTTGTACTCTACACATGAATATCAATACCAATACTTATATTGTTTGATCAATCAATATTACTTATATTACTTGAACTACATCTAGGAATTGAATTGATCGGTTCTTTTTGGTAATACCACAACATACTTTACCGGGGGAAATGTAACCATGAGAACCGGTGAAACCATAAATTTTCAAACCATGACTCCCAATTCTAACAGATGATAATGAGGTAATATTCTCTTGGCTACACCAAAATTAGAAATCTTGGCTCTAAACTCCGAGTCAAGCAATATATTACTTGATTTCACCTCTATGCAATATAGGAGGACTACAATGATTATGCAAATAGAACAACCCATGAGCTACACCAACTGCAATCTTTTGTCACACTAGCCACTTCAATACTGCCATTGATTCTTATCCATGAAAGCAATCAAACAAACTTCTATTTTGTATGTACTCAAATACCAATAACTTGAAATCTGATTATGCATTTGAAACACAACACAAGAGCTTCAAGATGTTGGCATGTAAGATAAAATCCAGGGTCTCAACCTCTACTTCAAATTCTTTTTTGTTTTTTAATCTTCTTCACAACAACCATCTGTCCATTCTGGAGAGTGACCTTGTACACTTTTCTAGATCCTCAAGACCCAAACACATTCCCAAGGAAATGGTAAAGTATTTGGAAAGGCATGAAGTATTTATTGGCATTTTATTTATGAAAATAACGGAAATTAGGAGAAAATAAAGTTGAAAGTTCACAAGTAGCATGTGAGGAGGAAAATGAAGGAAATAATGGAAAATGAAGAAAGTAGAGGCTTAATTGATAAAAAAATCTTTGAGGATCAGTTTGTAACCTTTTTTTGGTTCAATTTTGGAGCACTCTTATTATTCTCTTTCTCTCTCTCTCTCACTCTTGGACAATAAGAGTTTTATTGGAGCACTTTGACATTGGATCAAGAAAGGAAAAGAAGACAAGAGGAAGGAAGAGCAGGATCAAGTAACTACAACATGATTCTTTGCAGGTATCGATTTGCATGTGTGCTTTCCTTGCTAGATTTGTCATGCATGGTATTGCAAGTGGTTCTTTTGTCGTTATGACATGGGTTTTTCTAGGTGTAACAATGTTTTCAGCTTAGCCTTGCCATTTCTAGATTGCCATGGTGTGATGGGGTTCTCATCTTTTGGTTGCGCTGGATTGTCAGATGGATTTGAAGTTGAGTGAGGTGAATCTCTGAATGATAGAATGCATGGCCTAGTAACCCCTGAACTAGACTATGGGTTATAGTAAAGATGGATTTCGTGTTGTCTCGATGGGCCCGAGAATCCCGGACCAATGAAGGATGGGATATATGATAAAGCCTAGAGGTGGGTGCTCTCCATTAGGCCTAGTAATCATGGGATGGGATATGCGGGAAATCCTAGAGAGTGGGTCTCGGTGTTACACAGTAATTTGTCACTGTCTCCCTGTCAGTCTTTCTACTGTGTCATGAGTCCAATTCATCCATGCTCATGCTCTCTAATGTTTCCAAATGACCCACTTTGCCAAATTTTTTTCTATCATCACGACTGTTGTCAAAATAAATGCGCTGATGGGCGCTCCATAACAGACGGAATGCGCTTCCAGCGCGGAAGTACACGTTATTCCCACGCTGGTCGGATCTCATGAGACAGCGCGTCTATTATTCATATCTGATCGCGCTGACATGACCTTCTTTGTTATTCAGCATCGATGTCAGCGCCCCAGTGCAGTTATGGACCCACGCTGATCCAGTTTGGGCGAGTTTGTTCTAACAGCCGGCCTTCCAGACGACTCCAGACCTGGTTGTTGGCCTTGTAAATGTCGCCCTCCCTTCTCTGGCATGTCTGTTTCGTCATTTGAGCCACCTTCCTTGGGGATAAAATCATCCTCCCACCATTCATGGAGACTCCTTCTCCTATTTAAACCTCTACCATTGCCATGAGCAGCTAGTTTGGAATTCATAGTGCTTGGAGTGCTGCTGCTAGTGTGTGAGCTTGATAGGTAGCTGGTGTGACAAGTGTGGGATTGCTAGGGAGCTTAAGGAAGGTTGTGAAGTGTTTCTTTCTTGTGTAAACCTGTGTGAGAGAGAGCTTTTGTCTTGGGAGATCTACCTCCAAGGGTGAATGCTTAAGAGACTTGCTGGCCGAACCCTCTTGAGAAGGATTTGACGTCAGAACTTTGGTTGTATTCTTCTTTGTTTATTAATAATAGACGACTATCATTATGGTTCCACTCTTAATGTCCTTATGATGATGTTTGAGTTATATCCTTTCTGACTGATATATAGTTACATCTACTAGATTTTATGCTTGTGTTTGTATCATTCTTTGCATGTGCAGGTGTCCGTACACAAGGATCGTGAGGACCGTGACCAGCCGAGGCAAAGGGACGAGAGCATCAACTCTTCTACAAGTACTAGCATTGGAATCCAGGTAGGCCTTCATCATTGGTCTCTTATGTGTAATTAGGAAGCTGCGTGTTAGCATTGTTTTATTATTGCTAGACCTTGTTTGGACTAGTAGGGATCGCCTCTGTCCACAGAGGGGATTTACCTCCACAACAATTTGGCGACTCCGCTGGGGAGTTTTTTACCTTGTTGTTTGATTTGTAAACTTTAGACGGAGCCTGAAGCACGGCTAGATAGCCTTCGAAATGCTATTTCCCTGCATTAGCGAAGTAGATCAAAGCCACTTCAGTCCATCTCCAGTTGGTTTACGAACTGAACAGCTTGGAGCTGGCTTCTGTCTTTTTGTGTTCATTTTTTCCTTGAGTTCGATTTTTGCTCTCGTTTCAAAGTTTGGGGATTAGTTCTCTGTTTCTGGATTTCCTGGTTCGGTCTGGGAAGTGCCTTGATTGTTTAAAAACTGATTGTCTTGGTTTGGGAGTTTTTGGCTTGATTGTGCCCATAATAAAATAGTCGCGCTGCCATCGCATAGTTGTTTCTTTGACTTCTTGATCATCGCGTTTATACACTGAACAGTCATGACGGCCCTGGAAATCGGACCAGCGCGGTTAAGCCATGTACTTCCGCTCTGACAACGCTTTGTTGCTACGCGTGATTTCTGATCAGCGCATTGTTGTTGTGTATCACCGGTGCTGATACCTGTAGAATTGAATTTCTTCAATTCTATGTTATATACCTAGGGGGGATAATATGGGGTACCAAGGGAGGTACCCAAGGTAATAATGTAATAATGGGATGGGCCATAGTAATAAATAAGGTGGTTAACCCATGTCATGTAAGGGACCACAAGTAGTTAATAATAATGTAATGGGCCCATGGTATTAGTTTGATGGTATGAGGGAACCATGGTAATGATACATGGTATTGTATGTATGAGGCTTATATAAAGGCTAGAGACTCCACATGGAGGATATGAAGAGAAGTATTATTGTATGAACAAGCATATGACTTGTGGAGTGCTCTCCTTCCTTAAGGAGTGAATGTATGGTGTTGCCCTACCGTAAGGGTTTTGATAATAAAGTGAATCATTTCTATCTATATTCAAATCTTGTTATTTCTTGGGTTTAGTCTATTATCATAATATCTTTGGATCAGAGCTATAACAAGTGGTATCAGAGCTACAACAAGTGGTATCAGAGTTACAACATAATATTGTTATTTATTGGGTTATTTCTATTATCATAATATTTCTGGGTCAGATCCACAACAATTTGTATCAGAGCACTTTCTTGGGCACAACTGTGGAGAATTTTTTTTTTTTTTTTATATTTTTTGCAGGGATTTTGGGTGGCGAATTTGCAGATTATATCTGTAATTTTTGGTGCAATATCTGCAAAATCTAATTATAGATCTGTATTCTTTGCGAAAAAATAGCCGATTTCAAAAAAAAAATCGGTTGAATCGGAGTTCGGATGAAGGAGATATCGCTGATTTTAAAATCAGTGGGGTTGCAGACAATTTTCAGGGCAGCGAGTTTGCGGCGCAAATCTAGATGTCCTGGTGCAAGATCTACAAAATCTAATTGTAGATCTGAATTGTTTGAGAAAAATTGCCCAATTAAAAAAAAAAATCAATCGAATCGGAGTTCGGATGAGGGAGATATCGCTGATTTAAAATCAGCCCTTTTTTGCAGAAATTTTGGTGACGACGGCGCAGATCTGGAATTCTAGTGCCTGGATCAGGATTTCTATCACATGGGCAGATGCAGAATGGTCATTCAATTTCCGAAAACAGGTCATAATAAAGATTCTGAGCAATATTGACTAAACTGTGGCCATTTTAAATTTTCGCCAAGTGAGGAATTTTTCTCAAACCCTCTTCATGGAGATGCTATATTTTACAGGGAAAGATAATGGTCTTACTATTGAAGAATACATAAAACAAAAAAAGTCAGCATGGGAAAAATATTGGAGGGATTCAGTGTGGTTTGGTTTCAAAGATGAGGCTTACAAATGGTATTTCTCACTTGATGACAAACAGTTGACCAAACTCTCAGATGCAGAATTTGAAAAAGTCCTTTTAGACAAATGGTCTCGTGCTAGAAAAAAGGAGAATGCGACACATAAGGGCTTATTTGCTACAGGTGTCTCCTTATTGCAGGTTCATGGATTGATTCAGAAAGAGAAGATCATTGTTTCTATAAATCCTAGTTGCAAGCATAATTTCATCAATGTTAATTTGGCAAAAAAATTGCAAGTTCCAGCAAAACAAATTGAAAATACACAGGTTGATGATGAGGCTATTCAAATTTATGAGGATTTGAAGCTTTCTATGGATAAGTATGTGTTGCATGGGGATTTTTATGATTCAGATAAGGATAAAATGGATGTTGTTTTGGGATACCCTTGGATGGAATCAGTGGGTACTATCAATATTAATGTACAGAAGAAATTCCTGAAGCTTTGGTATAAAAAGAAGAAAATTACATTACAGGATATTTCCATTAATAAACAGGTAGAGTCCAAGGGGGCTGAAGCAGAAGATGTTCCAGGGAATGACACTTACACATCTGATGATGAGCTAGTGATGATCGACAATCAAACACAAACAGAGGCGGAAGCAGAAAAGATAACATGTGCTGACACATCTGATGAGGGTTCAGTGGTTGAAGTCATATTGGAAAAGAAGACACCACAACAGGCACCATAGTAGGGTGAATTAAAGAAAAAGACATTGTGGGTTAAAACTTTAACATATTATCACCCACATCACCCCGCAAGACAACAACCAACAAGATGGAAACCAATTAGCCACAAGGACAACAACCCCCGTATGACGGATAGCGAGGAGCGACGATCCACCTACTACACACAGAAGAGCTGCCACGGTCAACTTCCATCTCAAGCGAGCGAGGCACCAGCGAGATCGAGGGTTCACCTTTCTCTTGGCTGGCTAGATGCACATGCATGGTACCAGTGGACTACTCTTTTGAGTAGATCTTATTATTTATGTTCTTCCCATGTTTCGGGGACGAAACATGCTTAGGGGGGTGGAATGTTATATACCTAGGGGGGATAATATGGGGTACCAAGGGAGGTACCCAAGGTAATAATGTAATAATGGGATGGGCCATAGTAATAAATAAGGTGGTTAACCCATGTCATGTAAGGGACCACAAGTAGTTAATAATAATGTAATGGGCCCATGGTATTAGTTTGATGGTATGAGGGAACCATGGTAATGATACATGGTATTGTATGTATGAGGCCTATATAAAGGCTACAGACTCCACATGGAGGATATGAAAAGAAGTATTATTGTATGAACAAGCATATGGCTTGTGGAGTGCTCTCCTTCTTTAAAGAGTGAATGTATGGTGTTGCCCTACCGTAAGGGTTTTGATAATAAAGTGAATCATTTCTATCTATATTCAGATCTTGTTATTTCTTCGGTTTAGTCTATTATCATAATATCTTTGGATCAGATCTATAACAAGTGGTATCAGAGCTACAACAAGTGGTATCAGAGCTACAACATAATATTGTTATTTATTGGGTTATTTCTATTATCATAATATTTCTGGGTCTATTGGTATCGGAGCACTTTCTTGGGCAAACATGGAGAATTTTTTTTTTCATTTTTTGTAGGGATTTTTGGGTGGCGAATTTGTAGATCAGATATGTACGTTTTGGTGCAAGATCTGCAAAATCTAATTACAGATCTGTATTCCTGGTGAAAAAATAGCAGATTTCAAAAAAAAAATCGGTTGAATCGGAGTCCGGATGAAGGAGATATCGCTGATTTAAAAATCAGTGGGGTTGCAGACAATTTTCAGGGTAGCGAGTTTGTGGCGCAGATCTAGACGTCTTGGTACAAGATCTGCAAAATCTAATTGCAAATATGGATTCTTTGGGAAAAAATACCCAACTTCAAAAAAAAAAATCAGTCGAATCGGAGTCCGGATGAGGGAGATATCGCTAATTTAAAATCAGCTCTTTTTTCAGAAATTTTGGGTGACGGCGGGAGTGTAGCAGTGCAGCTCTAAAATTCCAGTGTCTGAATCAGGATTTCTATCACATGCGCAGATGCAGAATGGTTGTTCCATTTCCAAAAATAGGTTATAATAGAGATTCTGAGCAATATTGACGAAACTGTGACATTTTCAAATTTTCGCCAAGTGATTTTTTTTTTTTTTTTTTCCAAACCATTCATGGCTTCTAGCAAGCTTCTATTATTTACAGGAAAAGATAATGGTCCTACTATTGAAGAATACATACAAAGATACAATTCTACACATGGGAAATATTGGAGGATTCCATTAATATGTAATATGAGAGATGAGGCTAAAAATTGGTGGTTATCACTTGACCACTAGCAGTTGACCAAACTTTCAGATGCAGAATATGAAAAAGTCTTTCTGGACAAATGGTCTCAGGCTAGAAAAAAGAAGAATAAGACACATAAAGGGTTAATTGCTACGGGTGTCTCCTTATTGCAGGTTCATGGATTCATTCAAAAGGAGAAGATCATTGTTTCTATCAATCCTAGTTGTAAACATAATTTTATCAGTGTTAATTTGGCAAAAAAATTATAAGTCCCAACAAAACAAATTGAACATACACAGGTTGATAATGAGGATGTTCAAGTGTACAAGGATTTGAAGATTTCTATGGATAAATATGTGTTGCATGGTGATTTTTATGCTTCAGAGATGGATAATATGGATGTTGTTTTGGGATATACTTGGATGGAATCCGTGGGTACTACCAATATTAATGTGCAGAAGAAATTCCTGAAGCTATGGTATAAAAAGAAGAAAATTACATTACAGGATATTTCCATCCATAAACAGGTAGAGCACATGGAGGCTGAAGCAGAAGGTGTTCAAGGGACTGACATATCAGATGATGAGCCTTTGATGATCAACAATCAAACACAAACAGAGGCTACAGAAGAAAAGGTTACAGGTGATGATACATCAGAGGCGGGCTCAGTGGTTGAAGTCATATTGAAAAAGAAGACACCACAACAGGCACCACAGCAGGGTGAAGTCAAGCAAAAGCCATCGTGGGTTAAAACTTCAACATATCATCACCCACATCACCCCGCAAGACAACCATCAAGATGGAAACCAAGTAGTCACATGATGGATAGAAAGGAGAGACGATCCACTTACTACACATCAACACAGAAGAACTGCCACGGTCAACTTCCATCTCAAGCGAGCGAGGCACCAACGAGATCGAGGGTTCACCTTTCTCTTGGATGGCTAGATGCACGTGCATGGTATCAGTGGACTACTCTTTTGAGTAGATCTTATTTTTTGTGTTCTTCCCATGTTTCGGGGACGAAACATTCTTAGGGGGGTGGAATGTTATATACCTAGGGGGATAATATGGGGTACCAAGGGAGGTACCCAAGGTAATAATGTAATAATGGGATGGGCCATAGTAATAAATAATGTGGTTAACCCATGTCATGTAAGGGACCACAAGTAGTTAATAATAATGTAATGGGCTCATGGTATTAGTTGATGGTATGAGGAAACCATGGTAATGATACATGGTATTGTATGTATGAGGCCTATATAGAGGCTAGAGACTCCACATGGAGAGATATGAAGAGAAGAATTATTGTATGAACAGGCATATGGCTTGTGGAGTGTTCTCCTTCCTTAAGGAGTGAATGTATGGTGTTGCCCTACCGTAAGGGTTTTGATAATAAAGAAGAATTTCTATCTATTTTGATCTTGTTATTTCTTGGATTTAGTCTATTATCATAATATCTTTGGATCAGATCTACAACAATTGGTATCAGAGCTACAACAAGTGGTATCAGAGCTACAACATAATATTGTTATTTATTGGGTTATTTCTATTATCATAATATTTATGGGTCAGATCCACAACATTCTGCCTCCTGAGCCTGTTGGTTTTGCTATCCCCTACTGTTTTCACTTGGTTTATGACTTGATTTTCATTGTCTAAAGATTGAAGCACTTTCTTGTGAAGGCTTGTTGAGCGAATCTTGCTTTTTGTGTCTTGTGACCTAGTTTTGTCATTCCAATTTCTTTGGATCAGCTTTTCTTGGTTACTCGCTTACAAAGATTCATTTACTGCCTGCTTTTGGTTTTGTGAAACCTTCCTCTTTGCTTGCTTTTGCTTGGTTGTTTAGGTGATTGTTATTGAACGAGTCTTCACATTGTTTCGATTACTTCTCACTACTCGGACACGGATCACAGTTGTTTGGGGTCAACCAGTTCTTTTCACATTCGTTTGTTATTATTTCTCAAAAGTTTGTTTAATGCACTTTGCCATCAACAAAAAAAAAATCTCTTTTGCTTTGTATTGGTTAATGAGAACTAGAAGCTTTTCGTTTTGATTAATGATTAGTGATCTTAAAGAAAAGATTGTGAATTTCCGTTAGCTGCATTAGAGAAGCTGTTTGTTGTTTTGTGATCATTTCGTTTGTATGAAAGCCTTCTAACTCTCTCGTAATTAGCATTCATCAAATGGAATGACATATTTTGGCATATAGTTTGCATTTAGGCAATTTTGAGAGATTTCATACGGTAGGGCCTGAAAACCGAAACCTAATTCAAGATCAACCGTAAAATGAACTGAATGAACTTAAAAACGCATTGGAACATAACGCTCATTGTTTAGAGGTCTAGGCTAGAGACGTGCTCCGGCGTCGTTAAACCTAGTCACTGTTGTTTCACATTACAGTTGGGTGATTCCTCCTTTTGTGACTCGATAGTGGTCTAGCACGGACTTGAGCTGCCACGTACCGTCGCGTATATAGGGGAGACCCCACTAAGTTATCATCCTTTATCCACAGGAAGCTATGTCTGCTGCCTTACAAGCCGTAACGCACCGAACACAACATTCGAGAAGATTGACTGCCGTACGGGAAGTCTTTGGTTTTCATATGGCTGCCAAGGTGTATATGCAGTTTTACGGGTTGTGTGGTAAACCCTTTTGCCTAGTTCTCCAGAGTAGTCAAATTTGATCCTTTTCAGACTCCTTAAACGAAAAGGCTCATCTGAGCATTTGTCACTTCGGGCTCACTAAACATTCGAAGGAGACTAGAGTCATCTTTTTGTTCTTTTCTCGACTCTTAAAACATGAAAAGGTCAAGTTGTGTCCTTGCGTCTTAAAATTTATTTGGCCGTGATTAACATTACCCAGTTAGATCTTGTTTGCGTTAGCTTGAGTAGGCTTCTTTTCATTCTCGATGGCAACTTTTCCGGGGTTCACCAACCTAGGGATCCCCTCTGACTGGAACCCTGGTCATTTCGCTCCTTTTGGAAATGTTGGTGCTCCCTATATGGCGACATTGTCCCTCCCAGGGTTAACTGTTGGGTTGCCGGTTTGGTTGTTCTCAACCTCTTTGGTCCTTGCCGTCTCATCGTCTAGTCAATCCGTCCCTCCACCTGAACAACATCATGTTGATTCTAAGGTGGATCTCTCCCCTTCTACGCACACTTCTATGTCCTCATCTTCTACTTCACCTAGTGAAAGTCTAGATTCAAGTAACCAGGTGGCTAAGAAGAAGAAGAAGAAGACGAAGAAGAAGAAGGCTCCTAAGGGAGAAGTTACAAGTGCAACTACCCCCTCAAGTACACCTGAAGTCGGGCCCCCTTCCGCTCCTTCGTGGAAGGTCAAGTTTCCTTGTCGATTATGCAAGGAGGACCATCTTCTTTGTGATTGTCCTGGTATTCCCAGGGTACTAGAAGTATGGTCTCGCGATCCGGCCTGCCCCTCATCGGCCTCTGAAGCTCACGGCGATGCTACCTTATCAATTGGGAATGGTAAGGGAAAAGGGAAGATTCAAATCCCCTGTAGACTTTGTGAAGGCAATCATCCCCTTCACCTTTGTCCACTCATGGATAAAGCCTCCATTGTCTTGGAAGGTCTTACAGCTCCTTCACCCCAACTTCCCGTTGGTTATCGACGTCTTTCTGCAGCTGCAAATCGTCCCCCTGCTGACAAAGAGATTGCTTCATATTCTTCTCTTGTCCAGGCCCCTCTTCCCGAACCCGGATGTCTCCGGCCTGTTCCAGACCAACCATTGGTCGGAAAGAGTGTCGACTCGAGTCCACCGCTCGCTCACTCTATTTCGGAAGAGAATCACGCCCATGTTATTCTTGTCTCTTCAGATTCTCTTGAGTCCCGAAATGACTCTCCTAACCCAGCTACTCCCGAAGGTTCTCCTTCAGTTCCTTTAGCACATGGGGGCGATCATACGATTCCCCCACCAAGTAGTTTGGTCGCTTCCTTTTATTGGAATCGCCTGATCGCCGGTCGCCTTCCATCTCATATGCCTTTCCAGATCACAGTACATGCCTATGCTAAGGCAGTACCTGGCACTGTTTTGGATGAAGGGGCGTCTGTCAGTCTTATGCCATATACTACTTGGGAAGCTTTAGGTTCCCTGCAGCTTGGGCTAGTCACTCAGAATCTGTTGGCCTTCGACGGAGGAGCCTGTCCATCTCTAGGAGTTCTCCCAAAGTTCCCTATTACTTTGGGAGGAAAAACCGTCTATATAGACGTCTTGGTTACCCAAGGTGTTTTAGACTTTAGTCTTCTCCTTGGTCGCGACTATGTTTATGCTATGGGGGCCCTTGTCTCTTCGCTTTTTCGTGTGGTTTGCTTTCCACACGATGGAAGAATTGTGACTATCGATCAATTGTCATTCGTTAGTCCCCCGATGCCTCCTGCGCAGTTGTCGTCCCCTCCTAGTTTTTATCCACCAGTTGTATCTGCCCCACCGCAGATCAACTACGTGGCCACCTATCCCGTGCCTGTATCCAGTGATGACGCCGTCGTGCATAGTGTCCTGGGGGCATTGGGTCCTGACTTCCAAGATGTGGTCCTTCCACCGGGAGTGACACTCTTGGAAGCAGCGACTTCCTGTTCATTATGATGCAGTTCGGTCGGAGCATAGTTCACATTCCTATGTCAAGCTCCTTAGAAAATGAAATTGGGTCTGGTCGGAGCATAGTTCTTATCCTGTGTCAAGCTCCTTAACAAATGAAACTAGGTGTCCCGAGGATAGTTTTTTCCTGTGTCAACCTCGTTAAAAAATGAAACACGGATCTCGAGCATAGTTCCTGATCTTGTGTCAAGCTCGTTAAAAAATGAAACAAGGGTTATGAGGATAGTTCTTTTACTGTGTCAACCTCATCAAAAAATGAAACAACTCCCTTTCCAAATCGAGTCTTTGATTACGATCTCGTAAAATCCAAGTCGAGTCTTTCCAAGATCTCGAAAGTGAACCTTCATTCCATCCACTTTATTGAATGCAATGAAGCTTGGGGGGCATGTACCTCGATTTGCGTTATTATGCTGGGGGTATGCGAACTTATAACAAACATAGTTTTTCATTTCAAGCTTGTGTAAACATGAAACCGAATCCAAGCAGAGTTATCCATGGTTCAAGCTTGTGTAAAAATGAACCCATACCCATTTTACATCTCATGATTGTTGTCTTTACCTGCTAAATTATGCTAAATGAGCCTTGGTTGTTTTCATTCCATCGCCACCATCTCTTTGGCCGATCATATGCTTTCACTTGGTTGTTTTACCTTTCCTAAGGAACCGCAGTTATGAGTGGTTTTGTTAGCCAGCCTCTTGACCATTACATGTTTTGAGCAGTTCCACCATTGCCGGAACCAGTTGCTACCTTTTATACCACTCGTTCCTCTAGGACGAGTCTCCTTTAAGCTCTTTTATGACTCATAAAAGATGAAAAGATTGCCGAGTATTTTCCATTTTTGACTCGTTAAAGAGAATAAAAATGGAGGTCTGCTTTCAGCTCTTTTCCGACCGTTTAAAAGATGAAAAGATTGCCGAGTTATTCCTATTGACTCGCTAAACGTAAATAAGAGGCGGTCGTCTTTAAACTCTTTTCCGACCATGTAAAAAACAAAAGATTGTCGGGTCTTTGTCGTTTCAGGCTCGTTAATGGTTACGGAACGACGTGATATCAACCGCTTTTTTACTTTTTCAGGTTGATGTCACTACATATGAAAAGTACTCCTCGATCGTAATGATCAGGCGATTCTTTCGAGCATTGTTTTATACTTTTTTCGGGCCCGAGAGACACAACTTTACGAAAAAGGACACCCCCCTGGAGTTCACTTTTCTGCTGTCTTTTCAGACTCTCTAAACAGGAAAAGACGCTGAGTTCTTCCTTTGTCAGACTCGTTAAAACTTAATGACATCGGGTTCTGTCGTAATGATGCCTTACAAGCATATGTTATCCCCGTCAAGCTTGTTAAAAATAACTGGGGTACTCACTAGAAATGGTGGGGAAAATGGACCCATAATTATTGTCGTGTCGTCAGTATGTCGCTCTTGAACATGGCACTTATCTGCTTTCGTGTCTGGGTGGGAACCTCTCATCTTGTTTTACACTAGCCTCCGTGGGTTTGGGTTATCCTATTTGACCTCTCATCTGCTCATTGCCCTGTCACCATGACACCTGACCATTTGATGTCAAATACTGCCAAGTCCATTGTCGTGCCATCGATATGTTCAATAGAAGTTGACCTCTGCAAGAATACTCAACCTCCCTCTGATACCTCACACGAAATATCTTATCCTTCTCTGTCTCATGTCGATGATGTGGGAAACATTATGGCCCACCTTCGATCAGGGTTACTTCCTGTCGACTTTAGCTCGTTATCTAGGAAGTTGACCTAGGGACTCCCTTCAGGTGCCTTAGAGCTTGCATGCCTCAATGGCAGGTTCTTCGAGTTCGACGCGAGGTTTTCATCATTGGCCTCCGATCGAATGATTTTGTGGGTGTTCGATGCCAGCTCATTGTTTCACATGCCGTAGATTGTACCTATAGTACCTTGAGGACCTTTGTCATTATTGGTGGTACCTCTCGCGTCTGTTAACAATTTTCAGCATTGACTGGTAATCAGACGATGTCCTTGCATGTTCGACTTCAACTCCTATATTCACATGCTTGGACTTGTACTTTGTTCGGGTCGAGTTGGAGTGCAAGACCCTGTGTTTTGTCTATTGAAATCTAGGCTGTGATTTTGTGGATTATTATGATCATTACATGACTCATTGATGGATGGCTGTGACTATACCTGAGTCTTCATGGATGGCTGCGACCATACCTTTACTATCACCACAGTCTCATTAGCTGGGTGGCTGCGTCCATACCACAGACCTCTTTCATATGTCTTTTGGATGGCTACGCCCATGCCTAGACTACATGTAATTGATTATCAAAGCTATTGGTTGTACATACGTGCAGGTTCTTCCTGATGGTGTTCCAGTTCAGCCAGTTTCGTAAAGCATTTCACCCCTTCCACTCTCTCGGGCTTCATGCTTTAGGGGGCATCTGTTACACAGTAATTTGTCACTGTCTCCCTGTCAGTCTTTCTACTATGTCATGAGTCCAATTCATCCATGCTCATGCTCTCTAATGTTGCCAAATGACCCACTTTGCCAAAGCTTTTGCTATCATCGCGACTGTTGTCAAAATAAGCGCGCTGATGGGTGCTCCATAACAGACGGAATGCGTTGCCAGCGTGGAAGTACACGTGATTCCCGTGCTGGTCAGATCTCATGAGATAGCGCGTCTGTTATTCGTGTCTGATCGCGCTGACATGAACTTCTTTGTTATTCAGCAGCGATGTCAGCGCCCCAGTGCAGTTATCGACCCGCGTTGATCCAGTTTGGGCGAGTTTGTTCTAACAGTCGGCCTTCCAGATGACTCCAGACCTGGTTGTTGGCCTTGTAAATGTCGCCCTCCCTTCTCTGGCATGTTTGTTTTGTCATTTGAGCCACCTTCCTTGGAGATAAGCTCATCCTACCACCATTCATGGAGACTCCTTCTCCTATTTAAGCCTCTACCATTGCCATGAGCAGCTAGTTTGGAATTCATAGTGCTTGGAGTGTTGCTGCTAGTGTGTGAGCTTGATAGGTAGCTGGTGTGACAAGTGTGGGATTGCTAGGGAGCTTAAGGAAGGTTGTGAAGTGTTTCTTTCTTTTGTAAACCTGTGTGAGAGAGAGCTTTTGTCTTGGGAGATCTACCTCCAAGGGTGAATGCTTAAGAGACTTGCTGGGCAGACCATCTTGAGAAGGATTTGACGTCAGAACTTTGGTTGTATTCTTCTTTGTTTATTAATAATAGACGACTATCATTATGGTTCCACTCTTAATGTCCTTATGATGATGTTTGAGTTATATCCTTTCTTACTGATATATAGTTACATCTACTGGATTTTATGCTTGTGTTTGTATCATTCTTTGCATGTGCAGGTGTCCGTACACGAGGATCGTGAGGACCGTGACCAGCCGAGGCAAAGGGACAGAAGCATCAACTCTTCTACAAGTACTAGCGTTGGAATCCGGGTAGGCCTTCATCATTGGTATTTTATGTGTAATTAGGGACCTGCGTGTTAGCGTTGTTTGATTGTTGCTAGACCTTGTTTGGACTAGTAGGGATCGCCTCTGTCCGCAGAGGGGATTTACCTCCACAACACTCGGTTTAGGGCGTAGTGATCCGATGTGGATTGTAGTAAAGCCTGAGAAGCTAAGAGAGGAAAATTCCTACTAGGTGGAGAAATCCAGTGGCATCCATGCTTGTTTGGCCTAGTCATATGGTGGAGATCACGGTAAAGCTAGTTATTAGATGTTTATTGTGTTGGCCTAGTGATCTGAGATGGATTATGGTAGAGCTTGGTTTTTATTGATGAGGGTGAGGTGGTTCAGCCTCAGGATGCTCTGGTTGGTTCTTTTGGTTTGAATCCCACATTCATGGTTGGAATATGGCACAAAGGTGAATGACTGAAGAGATATTTGGCTTAGCCATTCTATGATCTGGTGGAATGTGGTAGTCCTATCCCCAGTTGAATTTTGCATTGATTATTAAGATGTTCTCTCCTTGATATCTTATGTATAAATGTAATGGTTTATATTTGGAATTTATGGTTGATGTATCCTTGATATTTATGTTGTTATTATGTTGGTTATAAGCATGTATTCTAACAGTGATGATGTATGGCTTCCCTCATGTTTTGATTGGAAAATGAATGAACAATGTATCTATGACCTACTGTTAGGCAACGGACCCCCACGCAACATGTCTTTGTGGCTTAAAGCCTGCGTTTTGGCCAATGTAATGTAAAGACTCCGTGACATACAGACATGGAGTGTGAAAGTATAGGATGATTCATAGGGTTGTCCGCCCTAAGAATTGTAAAATAATGTAAAGATGTGTTGGCCTACCCAAGGTCCGCGGACCATGGGATTGTATAAACAGAGTGAGGCTCTAAGTGTAAAAGTAGTTTTTTAGAAAGCAAGTAATAGATATATGTGAAGGCATGGTTAGAGGATATAAGTGGATCTAAAGTGTATTGGGTCATAGTAGTAGGAAGAGGCTCTGCAGCTGAGTGCGCAGAGGCCTAGTAGAGTCTGCAACTAAGTGTGTGGACCCTTGTAGCTGAGTGCACAGGGCGGAGTCGGGTCTGTATTGAACTTAACTTGAAAAGTATTATTAATAAAGATAAGTTTGATTCGACATATTGTGCATCTATTTCATGGATCGGTATTTTGATGTTATGCATTAATTGTATCTATTTATTTATATCCATGCACTTGATAAGCATTGGTATGAATGCTTATGTATGAAAAATTTCTATGTAATCAGTGAACATAACCTAATTAAGGAAGACGGGTAATTAACACTGGTTGCGCCATGTGAAGGAAGCAAGGGGCTCGCTAGTGCGCGTAGCCTAGTAAGTGCAAAGGTTGAATCACATCCCTATCGCCCCATATCAGACATCCCCAGGGTGCGGAAACCTGGTTCCAACACCCTCCCATACTACTTCGGGTGATACCTCAGTCCGCGCTCTGCGGACTATTGCCAAAAGGGCCAGTAATACCGAGATTTGCTTGGCTAAATCACTTCTAAACCTGGGTCAGGCCCCACACAATCAACAAATGGTTCTATTGTTGGGACGAGGATCTGCCTAAGGGATGTTTGATGTCATGCCACTAGAACCCAACAAAGAAGGAAATTGAAGAGTGGTGGGACAAGAAGATTCATGAGATCACGACACAGGCAAACAAAACTCTGCAAGTATCTGAGAAAAAGTGGCTAGATCGCTACGTGTATACGGAAATCCACAAGATTTTCTTTGCATCATTTCCTTCTGAACTGTATGAGTGGATCGCGAGGTTAGCCGATAGCCAGGGAAGGTGTAAGCTCAAAAAAACAATAGTGTGGACTCCAGAATTAGTGCACGGAATAGAGGCATCAGAATATAAGATTGCGCGAGCAGTGGACCATTGGCTCAACCAGATAATAGAGGGATTTATCATGGAGTTTGCGATAGACACGACCATGAGTTACAGCGAAGCAGAGCAACACTTCCTCAAAGGACCGCGAGGTAAGTATATTAAGTCTTTAAATACTTGGATTACACTTCTATTACGTGAAAAGAGGGTCATGTGAATACATTAATGTTTGGGACACTGAGGAGTGAAAAGATCTACAAAAGCAGTGAAGAATTGGGAAACAGTCCCTTAATTTCACCTTCGCGAGAGAGCAAGGAAGAGCTCGCTAAGGTATCTTCAAGAAGTGTAGTCAATTTGATAAGGTAGCACATTCCGCAGATACCACCTCCACCCACTCCACTTCCACCACCTCCACCCACTCCACTTCCACCACCTCCACGATTTAGTATGGCGAGTGCGATCAAACTACCAGTATTCAAAGGGGTAGGGAATGATGATCCGAACCAATTCTAGTTCGTGGTAAGATTAATATGGGAAGCGCAAGGTGTCATGGACAACAATATTAAGAAGGCTACATTAGTGAGCGCACTGCAGGATCGCGCATTGACATGGTATATCAAGCACTCTAATGACCACCCAAACGCAGGGATAATAGAGATCTAGAATGCATTGAACAAAGAATTTAGTCAGCTGAAATCAGAGACACAGTCAATCATTAGGTTTAAAGAGATCGCGATGCTTCCAGGCGAGACCCCCTAGGATCTGGACCAAAGATTGAAGAGTACGATCCACGAGGCCAATATGACGCTAACGGATTGCACAACATCATGCATGGTTTGTGGCATCTCTGACACCGCACTTTAGGACAACACTGTCACAATAGAAACTTTCCACCCAGGTTGAAGTATTGGAAATGGAAATGAGGTTGCATGAGACCCCGATACAAGACCCTAGGTTGGGAGTTCAAAAAATCCACATGAAACTACAGAATCTTTGGATGGAAATGCAAATTTTGAAGTAGGATAGGGCCCCGTGTCCAGAGGCGCGCGAGGAAGTATGGTGCATAAAATGCAAAGGCCAGGGCCATGATAAGGATCACTGTCTAGTGTTTGTGAACTACTTTGCAGGAGGGGGGCTAATGCCATTGAGGCCAAAGGCACAAGTAGGGACGAGTGTGACACTCGTGTTATGGTGTGCGATCTGTCAGATAGGAGGAAAACACATGACAAATAATTTTCATTTATTGCAGAAGTATACACAAACTCCCCAACATTTGTTTTGTAATTTCTGCAGGTCGATAGGCCACGATGAGCACACTTGTTGCAGTGCGAGTTAATGATGGATATGACCCCAGCCTATAGGATGCAGATGGTGGGCTCCATTATTGTAGCAATAATGCTACAACTCCTGGAGCTTCCTTCTTTAGTTTTATCAACCCGGTAGTTCGTAACAAACTTGGAAGCGACGGTGCTGTATGCACAAGTACTAGCTCTTGCCGCAGTTGTCACTTGGTCAGCTGGCACAAGTTCGCTAGGGGCTCAGGCCAACTTCTATGAGCTCTTAGAAGAAGCTTTTTAACTGATGTACGAAAGCTAATCTCAAAAGAAGCTAATCTATTTGCAGAAAGGAACTGGACGCCAACAAGAAACGCAAACCCTAGCAAACCCTAATTCTACTAGCTAGTCTTACTGATGCAGAGATGGGGATGCAAACTACTGAAAGAGGTGCCATTACTTCTATGAAGGTGAAATGCATGTGTCTAGACTACCTCTAACTGAAGAAAACATCTTTTTGTATTTTTGTTTCAATTATTAGAATTATCATGCATGTGCTTTTTAACTAGCTTTTTACTGTGCAGAGGTGGATCAAGGAGGAGGAAGGCTTGAAAAAGGTTGGGAAAGTTCAGAGAGGGTCTAAGGGGTCCCTAACACCCTTCCAGATATTTTCACAAAGTTTGGCTACCAAGAGACCGCATTTATGAGCTTCTACAGGAAGTCTGCAGGTGTTCTACAGGATGTTTCAGAACTTCTACAGGATGTTCAGTAATTCCTACAGGATGTTCTACAATCGGGTTTTTGGGTGATGGGTGAGTGGAAGACGCTGCATGGGTGGATAGGGAGGTAGGAGAGGGGTTTGTAATGACTTAGTGACAGAGAGATGAGATGATGAGGGGGTGTGCTAAGCTAGTTTGTCTAAAGGAGGGTAGAGGGAATGGAAGGCCGAAAAGGAAGGATAACGTGGGCAGTAGAGTAGCTGAGAGACAAGGAGTCTAATTGGGAGATGAGTAGTTGGCCTGGGCAAGGCTTAGAAGGATGAGAGGGTGAGGGAGTAGCACTGCACAGTGTAAACTGAACCAAATCATCCACGTCCTGCACATAATCAAAACATTCTTTACTGTTTAATGGAACCAATTAACAACAACGTTATTTCTAAGGAAAACCATGTATGGTACTGAAGCAAAGAAACATTCCAAGAGGTCTGAATGCATGGACAACTTCTACAAATGAAAATATTGCACCACAGATTGCATGTATTTGTAAACCAATGTTTTTGGTGGGTAGCACTGTCTGCAATTCCAGCCCCTAGAAAGAGGTGAAAATGAGTGTGAAAGTAACCCTTTTCTGAAACTTTTATCAACTCCATTCTCTTCACTTTATTCTAAATAGCTGGAGCAACTCTATCTTCTAACAATGACCTACTTAACCACACCAAGAAATCTAACTCAACAAACTACGTTTCAAATGCATGTAAATAAAACCATAATGTTGAAAGAAAAGATAACAATACAGAAGAAGGAGGCCTTAGGCTCTATGGTTGGGTCCAACCCCGAGAGCTATGGCTCCTTTAAAAGCTCAGAAATGAGATCAAATCTGACTGCTTTCCATTAAAAAATAATAATCATAAGTCAAAGAGCATGCCAATAATGGCTACAAAAGAGCAAAACTAAGCTAGCAGCTCGTAGTGCAGGATGTGCAACAATGTTTCAAAAGTCCTTTTCGAAGGCTAAAGCCTTATCATTTATACATCACGAGGCCCCAAGCTGGCCTCCTAAATCAGTGGGACTTGGCTGACCAAACTAGGAGTGAACTACTGCTTCCTCAAAATCTGTTTGGCTGTCTTCTAATCCGGTTGTGGTGGCTGTTGGAGCTCGGAGTTGGGGTTGAAGATCCCGAGGAAGGCCATTTAATGTTGTGGAAAACCCTCCTACGAATCCTCAACCCCATCTTTGCTGTCTCCTGGTCCTTATCTGCTCAGTTTTGTTCCAATCATGTGTCAAAAAACCTGAGATGAGCACGTGTTAGCCACCTAGGAATAGTGATTGCCCTTATTCGTAAAAATGACATAAACATACTAAAAAATGATGCATTAGTTATGAAAAATGAAGGATTGAGCAAAGTTAGTTAGGCCAAATGAGCCCAAAATGTTACCAAATTTGGGGCTCATCATCACCCCCGAGCTAAAATGATTGCTCATCCCTGAGCAACTAATCCAACTCCTCGTCCTTCATTGCTTTCACCGCCACCCTCACATCCCAGGCTTCTGAAGTGGTCTCCTCCTCACTGGCATGGAACCCAGCCTTCCTTTCCACCTCTACCCACTGCTTATGCTCTTCTTTTTCTGTGCTGCCTTCCATCAATCCTAACAACAGAGGTGGGCTTAGCTTGAGGCTAATCCAGTTGGCTTGGAGATTCTGTATGGATTTCTTGTAGAGGGGCACCCGTGCTAGAGCTTCCCTCATTCGAGTTGGAGTATGATATTCTCTGATTTTAAGGGTGTGGGACAATGTGTTCCATCGGCGGGTGCAAGCATGAACACAGTTGTCCCCTAATAATCGCCCCATATCCTCGAAATGTGCTATGGCCTGTACCTGCTGATCCATGTATTTCAATAATTTTTGAGGGTTGGTGGCTAAGTGTTCGTGGGCCGATATCAATGCAGTGGGATCCCCTGGCTCTGCTCTAATTAGCAGTGGCTCATGTAATTCTTGGTCCATGACCTCTTTGATCGGTCCAAGCCAATTGTGCCTCTTTTTGCTGCAACTGTTGTGTGAGAGCTTGTATCTCGATTTGTGCTTGCAGTTCCCTTTCCTGTAGATGTGAGGTTGGCTCCCCAAGACCAACTTGCAGTCCTTCTCTGCCTTGATGTTCTGCTGTAGTGTCCCCTGAGGATGTGCCCTTTTCCTTTTTCAGTTCCTGTAGCTGCAGTTTAAGTTTCTCGTTCTCTTCCTGTAGGAATACCTGCTGGCAGTTTGCCACGTGTTTAGCCATAGCTAATTCTTTTCTTGCCTCCTTGAGTTGTTCCTCCAAGGGGCCTATATTTTCCACTCCTTTTGATTTAGCTATTTTCATCCACATGTGGGTTCTCACCCTTTCTTCCTCCAACGCAAAGAAAAGCGGCACTGTGAATTTTTGTGGAATAATTTTCCCAGCCTCCAAAAATTTATAGTACGAGCTCAAGCTTGGCTGGGGACTAGGTTCCGGAATATGCTCTTTCTCTTCTTCCCTTGGTGGCTCTACTTCGTCTTCCCTAAGTGGTGATGAGGGTGCCTCTCCCTCCATCCTCTCTGTCTCCTTAAGCCGAGCCAAGGTTTCCTGTAGAGCGGCCTCAGCATCCTGTAGCCGGGCTTTTGAAGCCAACCTGTCCATTCTCTCCTTCCAAGTAGTTGTCTTCAGGCTCCCCCGCTCATAAGTGACTGATATTTTTGAGGGGGACCTCTCCCTTGGCGAGGTAGGGGTATCTTCTATAGTAATTAGGCTGCTGGATGGAGGTTGTGGCCTGCCTGTTTTGATTCTCACACTTCTCCTGGCTTTGAAATACAGAGGGATCTCCCTCTTTCGTTTTTCCTTCGGCTTAGGAGGTGTACTAAGGGCGGCCAACACGGCTGCTGCCTCCCTTGCAAGAATTTCGGCTCTCTTCTCCTTTCGTTTTCCTTTCTCAGGGCTTCCTGTAGAAGGCCCTGTATCAGTTGATTTCTGGCTTCCTGTAGAAGCCGTTTTTGGTTTTCCTGTAGAAACAGGTGGCACCATTTTAGCCTGTTTGACTGAGGGTGCTTTTCCTTTTGACTTGGTTGAGGGTGCTTTCGAGGTGCCTTTACTGACGTGGACTGGTTCAGTCCTTTCCACCCTACTCTGTAGCCTTTTCTCTCTGGGTGTCAATGTGGATTTGTCACCCTCCTTTTCGGCAACCTGAGGTTTCTCTTGCCTCCCCTTTTGTTCTTTCTTCGGTGCTTTGGCCGTGGGTTCTTGGCCTTTCCCTTTCTTCTCTGTGTGTACTGGCTCCTTCTCCTCGCTGCTGGAGGAGGTGAGCTCCTCGGTCAACATCTTGATATTGCCATCCTTAGTCAGATTTCGGAAGGCTTCCCACGAGAGAGGGACTGTGTAGGTGTGGAGTGCATCCTCCACGAGGAGCTTAATGAGCCCATGATGGGCTACCTGGTCTGGCGTGCCCTCTTTTAATTTGGTGGCACATTCAGTCATAGACTGCAGGAGGAAGTAAGGAATACTTAGCTTGTTTTCTGAAGGTAGGTCCATTTGGTGCCTCAATTCTGTGAGTAGCCGGAAATGGTACCCATATACAATGCTGAATCGTCCTTCGCACGTGATGTATTTCATAATTTGGAGGCTGACCTCACTCCAAAGTGGCTGTAGGCTAGCTCTGCGAACCCCGTTCTTATCCTCTCAGAATTGCTCCTCTGGTGGAAAGAACTCCTTTTTAGCCTTTTGGCCTAATTTCCTCTCCTCCTTGTCCCACGGTATCCCCATTGGGAGGTCAGTGACTCTGTTGATGAACTGTGGGGTGAGTCTGAGATTCAAACCCCTGAAATTGACAACGGCCAACGTTTTTGATTTTGGCTTCAAAGCTCGCAGGAACTCCTCTGCCACCTCATCATCATAGCCTTGAAGCTTGTCGCAGAACGACATCCATCGCGCATGAGTGAACAATTCTACCACCTCCGGGTTCTCACGTAACTTCTTTGAGTCTGTCGGTTCCTTTCTGATGAATCCGCCCGGTATGGTGAAAACCTGCTATGTTAGCCGGAGGTGGCAGGTGCGTATCAAGAGATAGCCTTTCGGATTTCTTTGGGACAGAGCGTAGAACTATGCCTCTGTCATGCACACAATTCGTGAATGCTTGACTATCTACAGATGAGCCTTGACAGGGGCTCAATTACAAACCACATCCTGTAGAAAACCCCGCATATACTTTGACGACAACTTTCATGCAAAAGGAAGACGACGCTTGCAATTTTACGCTCAGACTGTAGTTTTACATTTTTGAGGACGTCGACTTCGCCACCCTTCAAACCAATTGCATGGGAGGAACAGGTTCAGGCTTACCTTTTCCAATTCGCCACCTTTGACGTGAATAGATCAACTTTCCTCCGTAGCGGCGAGCTTCCTGTAGCGCAGCTTCCTGTAGAAGTCGTGCACAGGTTCCGGAGAGCACGTCAGTGGTTCTGCTCCTTCTGTGCCACCACCAGATGTCTGAACGAGTTGAGGACTTGGAGTAACGAGCTTCAGAGAAATTCGGACGCTACTCGACTGCAAAACGGCTGGTGATAAATGAGTGGAGTGACGATCTAGCCGGTGGATTTGAATCCCGGCCGAACTCATGGCGCGGGGGTGAGCTGTCCCTGCTGGACCGTTGGACGACATCACCTACTCATTTCACTGCAAGTCTCCCTGACTGCCACATCATTCCCTGCAGATCTGCCGCCGCCATTTCCGTTAAATCGCCGCTTCTCCCCGACTGGACGCTTCTCACGTGTCCATTACCCGTTTTTCTTGCCACGACCACCACTTTCCAAATCTGACTAGACCATCTAACTGGTCGTGGTGGCCAGTTGAATGGCTACCCGACTGCTCAACCCGTTCATTTCCACACTTGCAAACATTTTAGAGTATTATTCATGTAATTTGACGAAAAAAAGGGTGAGGCACTTACCTATGCGGCTGCGACATTATTTTCAGGGTTCGGGACGAGGGTGATTGGATTTGATTGTTGTTGCTTCATACACAGGCACGGGGGTCCCTCCTTGCAGACTGATACTAATTACGAAGCTTGTTACTTGGCTGCGGGTGGTGCATGTGCCCGCTCTATGTGTTGCAGGCGCCTTGATGGTGTACACTCTAGCTGGATGAACTGCTACGGGATTCCTGTAGGATGTCCTGTAGCAGTTTTTCCTCCTCGGGTGCATGCCGAAACGGTGGAGACGGTGGCATCACAGTCATGATCGCAGGGCCCTCGGATGGCTTTGATAAGTAGTGCATGGTGTCTCTGCATCTTTTTTCCATTTGAGAATCGCTTCCTCTGATAATTCAATGTTCTGTTTTGACTGTGCAGGTATTTCCATTGCATGGCAACTGGGGTGGTAGAAGGAGGCGACAACAGTGCGTTATGGAGAAAACATTAGCTTGCATGCCTCTGTGTCAGACCTTGGGCGTTAGATCTCCCCACACAGTCGGTTCTGGGCCGTCCAAAGATTCTACAGGAAGTTTCCTGTAGAAATACAGAACTTCCTGTAGACAGTCCTGTAGCTTCCTGTAGAAGGCTAAACGGTGATCAAATCAAGCCCAGACCTTGGAAGAGATGAGTGTTTCTAGAGGGAGTGCTGGTGAGGTCACCTGGTAGCATAGTAGGGACCCTTGTCTTTGAGCTGAGGGCCTTTTTTCTGCATGGAATACCTGCAACCTGCATGCATTGCCACATTGTGAACTTGCTTTCCCTGTTTTTTTTTTGTTTTTTGTTTTTTGTTTTTTTTTTTTTTTTGAAAGACAGCAGGGGCGCCTCCATGAGGTTTTCACCCTTACCATCTGCCTTGAGCACCTCAAAGAGGTTTTCACTCAAGGGTCTTTTTCAAACATTTTCAGAAAGACAGTAAGGACGCCTCAATGAGGTTTTCACCCCTACCATCTGCCTTGGGAGCCTTAGAAAGGTTTTCACCCAAGGATCTTTATTTTCTTTTGATTTTTTTTTTATTTTTTTCAAGATCTTCAGGGTATGCCCAAAACAAAGGCAGAACCCTTCTCTATGACCAGCACTGATTTTTCCACAGTCTTGATGAATTCTTGCCTTGACAGAGGTTTTCTGTAGATCTTTAGTCGATGCCCATTGACAAGCATAGGGATGGCCTCCTCATCAATGGTCCGAATAAGAACAGATCCATTGTCATTACATTTTTCCACTGCATATGGTCCCAGCCATTTGGTTCTCAGCTTCCCCTTAAAATCCTTATGCCTGGAATCATACAACAACGCCCAATCTCCCGGCTGAAATTGCTTGTCATTGAGGTGTTGGTCATGCCACACCTTCCTCTGAAGTTGAACCACTTCTGAGTGGAGAAGGGCCTGCATTCGGTGCTCGTCCAATCCATTCAGCTGCAATAACCTTTCTTGTTGGGCATGGCTGAGATCCAGGTCCAGCTGAGCTACCATCCTCAAGGTGTTGTATTCAAACTCAATTGACAGCAAAGCTCTCTTCCCATAGACCAGCTCATAAGGTGTGAAGCCGGTTGTGGTCTTCCAAGTGGTGTTGTAAGCCCATGTGGCCTCAACTAGGCGATCTGCCCAATCTTTCCTGCTGCTGCTCACCACCTTAGTCAAGATCCCTTCCAAAGCTCTATTGGTGACTTCCACTTGCCCATTTGCTTGAGGATGATAGGGGGTGGAAGTCTTATGCTTGATTTTGTGATGAGCGAGTAGGTCTTCAATTAAGTTGGAGGTGAACTGGCTTCCTTGATCGGTGACTAGCTCTCTTGGGTAGCCAAATTTGTAGAAGATGTTTTCTCTTAAGAACTCGGCCACCTTTTCTTCTGTCGCTGCTTTGATTGCCTTGGTTTCTGCCCACTTTGTCAGGTAGTCTGTGCACACGATGATGTAAGACCTTTGCCTCGAAGGAGGATTGATTGGACCCACAAAATCCATACCCCACTTCTCAAATGGCTCAAGAGTCACTTGAGGTTGGAGAGGCATTTCGTCCCTTGGAGTCAGTTTCCCCATCCTTTGGCATCGGTCACATTGGCTGATATACCGTCTGACATCTTGATGAAGCGTGGGCCAATAGTAGCCTGCCTGCAAGATTTTGAAGGCAGTCCTTTTGGCTGCAAAATGTACTCCACAAGGCCCAGCATGACAGGTTAGGAGGATATCAAAGACTTCCTCCTCCCTTACACAACGCCTTAAGATCTGATCAGGGCCAAGCTTGAATAGGTTGCCCCTGATCCAAGTGAATGAGGCACTCTTCCTTATGATCCTGCTCTTCTCCCTTGAGGATAGGTGCGGAGGGAACTGTTCTCAGACAAGGTAGTTTGCTATATCAGCAAACCATGGAGAGAGTATTGAGATAGCAAACAGATGTTCATCTGGCATCTGGTCATCCACTGTTCCATCCTCTCCTGCAGGTAAATCGAATCTAGACAAAAAGTCAGCAACACCATTTTCTTTACCTGGTTTTTCAACGATATTCAGATCAAACTGCTGCAACAAAAGTAACCATCTAATAATATGAGCATTCACATCTGGTTTATTCATTAAATATCTAATTGCAGCATGATCAGTATGCACAAATGTTTGATATCCAATGATATAATGTCGGAATTGTTTCAGTGCATGGACCACGGCCAAGAATTCTTTCTCAGTTACAATGTAATTCAGTTCTGCCTTGGATAAGTTTTTGCTGACAAAGTAGATGGCATATGGAAGTTTTTGTTCAACTTGTCCTAAGGCTGCCCCTATGGCTTTGTTTGAGGCATCAATGTGGATTTGGAAAGGTAGGGCCCAGTTTGGACCTCTCAAGATTGGGGCAGACACCAACTTGTCCTTTAATTCATTCGGAGCCTTCCGAGAATCGTCAGTCCATTTAAACTCAACATATTTTTCCAAGAGGCTAAACAATGGTGAGGCTAGCTTGCTGAAGTCTTTAATGAATCTCCTGTAATACCCTGCTAATCCTAAGAAACTTTGAATATCTCTTACCTTCTGAGGAGGTGGAACCTTCTTGATGAGAGCAATTTTGTTAGGATCCACCTGTAACCCTTGGCAAGAAATGGTATGGCCTAGCACGGTCCCTTCAGTCATCAAGAATTCACACTTTTCAGGACTAAGGGATAGGTTCATCTCAATGCACTTGGTTAGGACTTTTCCCAGATTGGACAATGCTTCCTGGAAGTTGGACCCATAAGGAGTGAAGTCATCCATATAGATTTCCACCGAATCATGGACCAGCTCAGAAAAGATGCTCAAGACGGCTCTCTGGAAGGTGGCAGGAGCATTGCATAGTCCAAAGGGAAGAACTCGGTAAGCAAAGGTACCCCAAGGACAAGTGAAGGTGGTCTTATCTTGGTCTTCCGGGCTGATTTGGATCTGGTTATACCCGCTAAACCCATCCAGGAAAGAGAAAAACTTCTTTCCTTTCAGTCCATCCAACACTTGATCTATGAAGGGTAGAGGAAAATGGTCTTTCTTGGTGGCCTTGTTCAGTTCTCGGTAGTCCACACAGATTCTCCACTTCCCGTTTTTCTTGGGAACCAACACCAAAGGGGACACCCATTCACTATCCGAGATGGGGTAAATGAATCTGGCATCCAACAGTTGTTGTAATTCCTCCTTGACGATGTCCTTAAGGGCTGGATTCATTCTCCTTTGGGGTTGCCTAACCGGTTTACAGTCTTCTTTGATGTAGATGTGATGGGTACAGACCGAAGGATGGACTCCTTTCATCTCCTTATAGCTCCAGGCAAAAGCATCTAGATGACTGGCCAACAGACTACACAGCTCCTTTTCCTGGGAAGGAGATAAGGAGGAGCTGATATTTAACGTTCTCTCAGGGCCGAACTCCACATTTTTGACTCTAGGAGTGACAGGGTCAGTCACACAAAGGTCCACTAAGGTGCTGGCTTGGGCATCCTCCACCAATTCCTCTAAGGACAATGCACTGGGAGGTGGAGTCTGGATCAAGGTCTCCATCAAATCATCCTCTGTTGGGAGGCCTCCCCTAGTGGTGTCTAGGGTGCACAAAGGTGCTGAGTACACCTCATCCTCTTCTCCTTCCTCCAACCAATGTGGTAAGTCATGCTCTAATAAGGGTTGGGTAGGAGGGTACAGGACTAGCTGCTTGGACATAGGACCATTTTTGATGGTCATGTTTCCTGCACGGCAGCTTATGTAAGCATCTGCAGTGGCTAACCAAGGCCTTCCCAAAATAAGAGGGTATCCAGTAAGCTTTGCCTTTGGTTGCAGAACCAAAAAGTCTGCAGGGTACTCCCAAGAGTCAAGAGAGACCAAGACATCCTCTACAATCCCTTCAGGAGTCACGGTGGAGCGTTCTGCTAGTTGTAGGACTGTCGAGGTCTTTCTCAGGGAACCCTGAAGGTTGAGTTTGAGCATGGTATCTCTGGTCATCACATTAATGGCAGCCCCCAGATTAATCAATGTGTGAGGTATGATGGTGCCGTTGATGTGGACATCCACTACGGGACTCCCAGGATCCAGATACTTTGGGTAGATGGCCTGCCCCAACATAAGATCAGACAGTTGTCCTATGACATTGATGGTTGAAGCATCTCTTTTTCGCCTGCTTGGGTGTCGAAGAACTTTTCCTTAACCAGTTTGTTGTATATCGGTACATCTTTGATGGCTTGGAGAAGTGGTATTCTCACACACAACTATTTGAGTTCTCCCAGAAGCTCATCCTCCTCTGGGTTGGGTTGTGTGGTGGCCGTTAGTCTCTCAGTAAAGGGTGGAATGGCCTTTGGTTCACTTTCCTGTTTATCTTCCTCATCCTCTCGGGGAGGAGGTTGGCGATCTGGAAGAGTCTTTCCAGACCGCAGATTGATCTCCTAGATCTCCACAGCATAGGTAGGGCATGATGTTTCCCCAGTATATACCTGCTGGGCCTGTCTGTTGTTGGGGTGCGGGTTCGGTTGAGCAGGCATTTGGGGTTGCCTTGGAGGAGCAGGAGGTAATGGTTGTGGTTGAGCTGGTGGTGGAGGCAAAATGGCGGGATGAGTATTGTACTGGGGCCTCCACCCCGATTGAGATGCATTCCACTGAGGCTGTGGCTGGGCATGTGAGTGAAACGAAGGAGTAGTGGGCTGAGTATGGTATTGAGGTGGGTAAGACCATGGAGGAGGTATAGACCAGGAAGGATGAACAGGGGGTCCCCAAGAAGGCATAGGAGCGAATTGGTTGGGGCTGTAATAAGCTTGGGGTGTCCCTTACATCCCCTATTGGTAAGGTCTAGGTCCATGTGGCCTCCTTTGGTTGAGGAAATAGAGAGGTTCAGTGGGTGCTTCTGTCCCTTGATACATGGCTTTAAGCCCAGGTAAGGTTGGAAATTGGTTTGTGGGGTGGTCCTCCTCACAGACAAAACATACCTCAACCGAATGTAATGGGCACTCGTTCTTAGGGAGTTTCCTTGTACACCTAGGGCAGAAGATAGCCATAGCCCTCTCAGCTTCCTCTTTCTTCTGCTGGATTCAGAATGTATCAAGTTGCATGGCGATGGTCTGTCTCACCTCACTCTTGAGGTCCTCTAATTGATTTGAAAACTCATGTTTGGAGAAAGGAATACCAGCTGAGAGGAGGTTTCCTCTACCTCTTTTCCGGGCTACCCTAGAGTGGTTTCTAAACACAGTCTTTATGTCCTCATAAGGCAGTTGGTAAATATCTCCTCCAGCTAGCATGTGAAGGGTATCTAAGAGGTCTTCCGGGACTCCTCAAAGCAGGACCAACTTAAGAGATTCAGGGTCAAGTGTGCACCTGGCCCGTTTATAGCTAAGTTGGAACCTTTCCTCGTAATCTTCTAAAGACTCATCATTCCCCATGGTCATCCGAAAGATTTCTCCCTTGGTTTCCTTGGACCTACAGTAGTCCAGGTATTTGGTATTGAAAGCTTGCTGCATCTGGGCCCAAGTGGTGATATTGTTCCCAGGTAAGCCCATGAACCAGCATAATGCTGCATCCTTAAGGGTAGAGGGGAAGAGTTTCAGTTTTTGCTCATCTTCGGTATAGTCATAGGTTCGACAAAGGATGGCAAACTCAAACAGGAAGGAATCAGGGTCTTCAGTAGTCAGTCCATGGAAGTGAGGTAAAGCGGAGGGGCTGATGTTCTTCATTTTCATGTCTCCATTGGTCTCTCGGATGGGGAAGGCACCTTCAATTCTCTCATCTTCTCCCCTATTGTCAGCCATAGCTTCAGATGGAGTGTTCTCTAACTCTTCTTCTGCTATAGGATTCTCGTATATCTCAGGAGGTTCGCCTATAGGTTCTTTTGGATCACTGTCACCAAAGAAGAGAGAAGGGTGGCTCAGTGATGTGGTGGGGGTGTTGGGTAAGAATTTGCCTGTTTTATCTCGATTTCTACGAGGCATGAAATGAAAAGACTTCTGATTGCTTTTGTTTTTTTTCTGGTACCTGCAAAACTAAAACAGATTGAACTGCCACTAACTATCTTGCTGAAATGGAAATGCGGAATTGAAATGAACGCATGAAAGAACTAATCTATTTCGCTCAAATGAAATTGCAGGAATGAAATGCTAAGCTATGCTTGCAGAATTGAAATGCTAATCTACGCTTTCATAAATGAAATTGCGGAATTGAAGTGTTAATCTATGAAAGCAGGAAATGTCTATGCTACTTTTGCAAAAAGGAAATTGCAGAATGGAAATGAAATACTACTTAGCAGAAGGCGAGAGTAGGAAAGTAGAAGAAAATCAACAATCACCAATACTCTTACGCTTCCCCGGCAACGGCGCCAAAAAGATGGTGGGCTCCAGTATTGTAGCAATAATGCTACAACTCCTGGAGCTTCCTTCTTTAGTTTTATCAACCCGGTAGTTCGTAACAAACTTGGAAGCAACGGTGCTGTATGCACAAGTACTAGCTCTTGCCGCACCTGTCACTTGGTCAGCTGGCACAATTCCGCTAGGGGCTCAAGCCAACTTCTATGAGCTCTTATAAGAAGCTTTTTAAGTGATGGACGAAAGCTAATCTCAAAAGAAGCTAATATATTTGCAGAAAAGAACTGGACGCCAACAAGAAACGCAAACCCTAATTCTACCAGCTAGTCTTACTGATGCAAAGATGGGGATGCAAACTACTGAAAGAGGTGCCATTACTTCTATGAAGGTGAAATGCATGTGCCTAGACTACCTCTAACTGAAGAAAACATCTTTTTGTATTTTTGTTTCAATTATTAGAATTATCATGCATGTGCTTTTTAACTAGCTTTTTACTGTGCAGAGGTGGATCAAGGAGGAGGAAGGCTTGAAAAAGGTTGGGAAAGTTCAGAGAGGGTCTAAGGGGTCCCTAACACCCTTCCAGAGAGTTTCACAAAGTTTGGCTACCAAGAGACCGTGTTTATGAGCTTCTACAGGAAGTCTGCAGGTGTTCTACAGGGTGTTTCAGAACTTCTACAGGATGTTCAGTAATTCCTACAGGATGTTCTACAATCAGGTTTTTGGGTGATGGGTGAGTTGAAGAGGCTGCATGGGTGGATAGGGAGGTAGGAGAGGGGTTTGTAATGACTTAGTGACAGAGAGATGAGATGATGAGGGGGTGTGCTAAGCTAGTTTGTCTAAAGGAGGGTAGAGGGAATGGAAGGCCGAAAAGGAAGGATAACGTGGGCAGTAGAGTAGCTGAGAGACAAGGAGTCTAATTGGGAGATGAGTAGTTTGCCTGGGCAAGGCTTAGAAGGATGAGAGGGTGAGGGAGTAGCACTGCACAGTGTAAACTGAACAAAATCATCCACATCCTGCACATAATCAAAACATTCTTAACTGTTTAATGGAACCAATGAACATCAACGTTATTTCTAAGGAAAACCATGTATGGTACTGAAGCAAAGAAACATTCCAAGAGGTCTGAACGCATGGACAACTTCTACAAACGAAAATATTGCACCACAGATTGCATGTATTCGTAAACCAATGTTTTTGGTGGGTAGCACTGTCTGCAATTCCAGCCCCTAGAAAGAGGTGAAAATGAGTGTGCAAGCAACCCTTTTCTGAAACTTTTATCAACTCCAATCTCTTCACTTTATTCTAAATAGCTGGAGCAACTCTATCTTCTAACAATGACCTACTTAACCACACCAAGAAATCTAACTCAACAAACTGTGTTTCAAATGCATGTAAATAAAACCATAATGCTGAAAGAAAAGATAACAATACAGAAGAAGGAGGCCTTAGGCTCTCAGGTTGGGCCCAACCCCGAGAGCTATGGCTCCTTTAAAAGCTCAGAACTGAGATCAAATCTGACTGCTTTCCATTAAAAAATAATAAGCATAAGTCAAAGAGCATGCCAATAATGGCTACAAAAGAGAAAAATTAAGCTAGCAGCTCGTAGTGCAGGATGTGAAACAATGTTTCAAAAGTCCTTTTCGAAGGCTAAAGCCTTATCATTTATACATCACGAGGCCCCAAGCTGGCCTCCTAAATCAGTGGGACTTCACTGACCAAACTAGGAGTGAACTGTTGCTTCCTCAAAATCCGTTTGGCTGTCTTCTAATCCAGTTGTGGTGGATGTTGGAGCTCAGAGTTGGGGGTGAAGATCCCGAGGAAGGCCATTTAATGTTGTGGACAACCCTCCTACAAATCCTCAACCCCATCTTGGCTGTCTCCTGGTCCTTATCTGCTCAATTTTGTTCCAATCATGTGTCAAAAAACCTGAAATGAACACGTGTTAGCCACCTAGGAATAGTGATTGCCCTTATTCGTACAAATGACATAAACATACTAAAAAATGATGCATTAGTTATGAAAAATGAAGGATTGAGCAAAGGTAGTTAGGCCAAATGAGCCCAAAATGTTACCAAATTTGGGGCTCATCAGCAGACAGAAATGCGAGCTCTTGACCTAGTTGCAGGGATGGCGCGTGCTGGATTTTAGGGATGAGGTCGAGGACGAGGAGGAATGGGACCAACGAGGGGCCACAGATAGTTAAGCTATTACAATTACGGAGGACCAGGGCACTATGCTCGCGATTGTACTAACCCGACAAGGATATCGTGTTCATACTGTGCTCAGTTTGATCATGAAACAATAGATTATCCTACGTTGATCACACAGATGCACGAAAAAGGGTTATTCCATCCTCCTCCGATTTAGAATATAAAAATGATGAGGTCTGAACCGCGTGAAGAAGACTCGAATGTGAACATGATGCTCAAAAGTGGTGCGACCACGAAGGTGGATAAGGGGAAGTAACCCGAGGAAGATACATGGGTTCGCAAGGCTCCTATAAAGGAACTTGAGTTTGACTTAGAACGCGTAAAGGAGACATTCATGGAAGTTAAGAAGAGCTTCTTGGAGGCCTCCACTTTAGGTAATAAGGATCGAATAGAACTAGGAATGGATCCTTCAATGCTCACTACCTTTCTGGAGACATGCATGAAACTATTGCATGACAATAAGGTAGTTAAGGGACTATAGGAGCTGATCACTAGGTGCGCAGGGTCAGGAGAACTGCACGTAGTCTAGAAATTAGGAAAGCATGCATTGCGCACTCGGAGGGAAATGAGATTGACTGCGTAGATTGGTGAGTATGAAATGGATCAAGTAATCCTAGATCTGGGGTTGGACGCGAATGTATTACCGAAGCAAACATGGGAACATATGGGCAGGCCCATGTTACAGTGGTCGCCTATTCAATTACAAATGGTGAACCAATAGAAGATTTTTCCCATGGGGAGGTTGCAAGGGGTAACAGCTGATATTGAAGGTGCAAGCACAGAGACAGATTTTGAAGTGATAGAGATTTTCGATGATAGCAATCCCTATCCCACGTTATTAGGAATAAACTGTGCCACTGATATGAATGGAGTCATCAATCTAAAGAAGCACAAAATGATCTTCAAAAAAAGTCACTACACATAGTAGTCCCACTGGACCCAGCCGAAGGAGCGTGCTACACTGAACCAGTGTGCGACGATGAGCTAGATGGTATTTACGAAATAACTGCACGAGACTAAGATTGGGTGAATCCGACTACAGATGGGAGAATCTCATGGGAGCACGGAAGCTCCTGCACTTCAGACTCAGACAAAGAAGAAGAGCGCTGGCAGAGTCAGTTGAACAAAGTGGCAACGCTGAATTGCAAAATGATGAGTAGATCACTGCATTGTGTAACAACAGAGGCTCGAGAGCTTCCAACATATGATGGATTGATAGTGGTGGATGAATTCTTGAGAAAGTTTGAAAGCGCAGTACTAGAACAACAACAGGTCAATGCGTTGAAGTGGGCACTGCACACAACACTTGCGCACTGGTGGGGAACACATCAAGGAAATTTTGAGGACAGGCACGGATGTAGAAGGATGATACACCTACGGTTTGGGAGCCACCAGCCTCGAACGAGAATTGGGAAGCCAAGACAAAGTAGCCTGCAAGCCCACCTGTGTCTTTGGGTATAGATGTGCAATGTGGAGTCTACACAAACACATCCTAAACTAAGGATCAAAAATCGGAACAGGACAAAGTTGCAAGAAAAGTGACGTGCACCAAAAATGTTCCACATAGAAGCATTCAAGAGGGTATGCAGAATCCTAAACAAGGTTTACCAAGTGAGGTGAACTGATTGGGACTTGCACATACTAGCGGTTCGATGGGCCTCTAGGGCCATGTACAAAAACCTGAGCATGGAGATGATCCCAAAGCTGATGAGTAGAGTCGAGGCCATAGTTTTGGAAGGAAGGAATCCTCACGTAGTAGCTCCCATGGTTGGGACGGTATGCAAGGACCAGGATGAAGGAATTATGCAGCCACGCGAGGACGAACATATGCAGATTTATAAAGCCATTCGGCGGGGGAACTGTAAGCTTCGTGAACTCAAAGATCAGGTACGAATGAGGAAGAAAAGCATGCTAATGGATGCAGAGAGCAAAGAATTGGAAAACGAAATCGCGTAAGCTTGCCATATCGATAAACTAAGAATGTTAGGACAAGATATGGGAAGCCATACTACTGCGTTAGAAGATCTCCGCCGAGAATTTGTGGCTCTGTTACGATGGCTGCAACCGCACCTTATCAGACAAAGTAACCAGGGGAGCACACCACATAAGGAAGAACGAGAGGCGCTGATTGTCGTGAGGGTAACTAAGGAGTGCACGTAGAATGGGCTGGAAGGTGAATTGAACCCTTGCACAGGTGGTGCGACCACCTGACTATCCATAGGGAGCACTATCTCAGCACTCTAAGCAGTTGAAAGAGAGCGCGTGACTATAAAGGAGTTTGTAGGGGAGCTGCGTGACAAAGAGCTTGCGTGCAGGATTAGTATGCCACAAAGGTCGCGCCCGCGCAAAGGGGGCTGCGTTGCCGCACGGGCAGGATGGGAGGTGACCTTTGGTGTCACTGTTCATGACAAGAGGTTCAATTTAAGGCAAAAAGGAGTGGGCAGCGGGCAATTAAGACACGAATTAAGAGATAGATTTGGGACGATCTGCTACCAAGAAGGAATTAATGGCTCAGAAGTGGGGGGAATGGTCGAATTAAAATTCAAACGATACTATAAAATCCCCAGGGCTAGCCTTGAGGCAACACTTGGTTGTGTGAGAATTGAGCAGTTACATAGCAGTGAGTGCCGCATACTCTTACCACCTTTGACTATAGACATGATGACTACTACTAGAACAAGAGTTCGATTCACCAAAGATACTGCAAAACCCCATATGACCCATGAGAAGCCTGGAAAGGAGGCAATTACACCAGAAATTCCAAAATCACCATGAACTCCACGACCGTAGAAAGATAGGCAAACTATGGGGCCAGTCCGTGTATCCCCAAGAAACCTACGGTTTGGAAAATTGTCAATGGAGGAGAAGGGAAAAGTTGTCACCATTGAAACAGACGAGGAGGAGGAAGACTTGTAAGCTTTGATCGCTCAAATTGAGGTGCAAGATGATGAGGTGGAGGATGTCTCACAAATGCCTTCCATGACAAAGTTATCTCCATATGTCACCCCGTGGAAGGGGAAAGAAAAGATACTGAAGGACCTGGAGGCCATGAAGAGTGCGCTCTAGACTGCGCTCTTCCCCGATGGTATAATGTTTGAAGGTCTGCTGTTGGGATGAATACCTACCATGAATTTCGAGGAATGGGACCTCGCGGACAATGAGAAGTTCCCACTCCTAGCCACGGAGAAGTTAATGAAGCATAAATGGTTGCACAGTGTGGAGAAGGCTGGGCTACTCCATTTGCGATGGATACCCAACTAATACCACGCACCCATCACCATTTTCGTCATCAGGCAGTTGTTGTGCCTGGTGCATGAATGGTATCTCTAGCTAGAGGAGCCTATTTCCATCACGAATGACCTAATTCACCGAATTTATCAGCTTCCATTCAAAGGACACGATGCCGTGGCCATAGCAAGAAAAAGCAGCGACTTGGCCCTTGCAGAAGCCATGAAGGCCAAGTACAAACTAGAGAAGAAAAAGTGGGGGTATGCAATAGCAAGCATTAAGTACATAGGGGTGCACATAGCCACCCAGCTACTGGCCAGCAAGATAATGAGGAAATGTCATGCTGACGAAGTACCAATGTCTATGATTGCGTTGGTAGAGCAATGTGTAGAGAGGGTCTAGTTCAACTGGGCACAGTTCCTCTGCAACGAGTTTTTGACGAACTGCAGGGAGGCCCAGGAGTAGGGTAAGACCTTCCACTATGTGTGGTTTCTCTTATCCATCCTGTTGGTTGCAGAGGAGTTGCTAGAGGACAGCTAGTTTCCCACTATTAAAGGTGATCTGCTCGAGGCCATGAGGTACACCTCGCTCTGGGCTACAAAATACCTGAAGAGGATTTGTGAGACGAAGGTGTTCTGAGTGTTTATGGAGGCAAGCATCCGAATGTGGATCAACCGAAGACCATACCTATCTCCTACAGTTCATAACAGCTTGCAAAGTGAGGCAGAGTTCAACGTGGATATGCATAACCTATATATCCAAGCGCACAAGGATCCAATGCAGAAATGGGTGAAGCTTACATTCATCACAACAGATGATGTGATCTTCACAGTAATGGAGTCATGGCCTCCGAAGTGGCACACCCTAGATGTGGCAGAAATGGAGAAGGCCATAGCTTAGTAAAGAAAGAAGGACACTAAGCTGCACATCACACAACTAGCTGAAAGGAGGTGCTAGGAACAAGCAGCATCCACACAACAGAAGGTGGCTGATGCAGCAACAACGACACAGATGGCAAAAACCACAACAACACCAATGAGAGAGCCTGAGGAGGGCCAGAAGATTTCCATAGGGCAACAAACTGGGGAAGTGGACAGGGTAGAAGAACGCATGGACCCCGGTTCCACGTTGACCCAACTCAAGTGGCCGTGCGGCCTAGAGAAGCCAACTCCTAGGAAGAAAGTAAAAGTGATAAAGACATATGTTAACTTTATCATGCTCACAGAAGGTGATATGTTTGGCAGCAGTGAAACAATTCGTGAGGTCACGAAGGATATGCTCTAGAAATTGAGGACAGAGCAGAACACTGTGTCAGGGGCACTCAACGTGCAGCTACAAGGCTTACAGGTACAATCCCCTCGAAATAGGTGCAATGGCTCAGTACATCACAGTAGGAACTGCCGAGGCTGAACAGACGTTGTGCACCAGTATGGAAAACCCCTTCGTATTACCCAAAGGCGCACTAGTAGAAGCAAGCGAGGGTGACTGGGCTGCGATGAGTAGCATGAAAGGTGTTGGCCTGAACTTGGCAGCCCTACCACGTGAAATTCTGTACCAGCTATAGGATGGGGTCATCGCAGAACTATGATCTCGAGAAGGCCATGCGATGCAGGTCTTGAACAAGCAGAAAATAAACATGGACTAGCTAAGTTTCCAGCGTGATGAGTTGGTTGCACAGGCTCGCGGACCGGAGCAGGCAGTAGAGGATGCGTGTGGGAGCGTCCCAAAGTTGGCCGCACTGGCAGAACTATCAGTAGTAGAGCGGGTCCATAAACTGGCGACAGGAGTCCGCAAGGCCAGGGAGGAAACGACGAAGGTTCAGTTGGAGGTGAACCTGCAAATCGTTGAGCTGTGATTGAAGGAGCAGCCCTCCACGCCCCCAGAATTAAGAGAGCAATGCGCCTTTGCTATCCAGACAGAGTTGGAGAAAATTTGCCAGGTGACACAAGATTGTACTGGGATGTTGGAGCAAGCACTAACCATGCTTACGCACCTGCAGGAAGACCCGAATCTACAGTACCTAAAGACAAAGGTGCGCGATTTGCAGTAGGAGTACAACAGTGTCTGGGGCACCACGCAAATGGTTTTCCTTACTCAACAACTTGCCAGACTACAGTATGAAAGGGCACTAAAGGACCAATTAGGTGTTGCATGCCAAAAATAAGCCCTGGTTAAAGCAGACAAACAACCATGGATCGATGAAGCTTTCACAATTACAGCTACCATTGAAGGGAAGTTAGCACAAATGCAAGAACTTTATGCGGGTAGAAAGGAATCTGACCATGCTCATGAAAGTTTAGAGATATGTGTGAAAAAAGTACAATAGACAGTGGAACAATGTGTTGCAGACACCCAAGCTGCATGAGACCTACTGGATGGACTTTACACAAAGATCGTCGCACCAGCAGAGTGACTCAGGACGAGTCACGATGATTGTGTTGAGGACCTATTGGGTAGTGGACCCCCCCACAACATGTTTTTAGGGTTTAAAGCTCGAGTTTTGGTCAATGTAATGTAAAGACTCCATGACGTATGAGCACTGAGCGCGAAAGTCTAGGATGAGTCATAGGGTTGTCTGCCCTAAGAATTGTAAAATAATGTAAATATATGTCAGCCTACCCATGGTCTGCGAACCATGGGATTATATAAATAGAGCAAGGCTCTAAGTGTAAAAGTAGTTTTTTTAGAAAGCAAGTAATAGATAGATAGATACATTACATTGGCCAAAACTCAGGCTTTAAGCCCCAAAAACATGTTGTGGGGGGGTCCGCTGCCCAGCAGACCCCCAACACAATCATTGTGACTCTTTGCGTGAAGTCCATCCAACAAGTCTCGCACAGCTTGGTGTCCGCAGCACATTGTTCCACTGTTTGCTGTACTTGTTGCACATGTATCTCTGAACTTTTGTGAGCAGGGTCACATTCTTGTCTAACTGCATAAATTTCCTGCATTTGTGCCAGCTTCCCTTCAATGGTAGTTGTAATTTTGAAAGCTTCATTGATCCATGGTTGGATGTGTGCTTTAAGAAGGGCTTCTTTTTGGTGTGTGGCGTCTAATTGGTCCTTCAGTGCCCTTGCCTATTGTATTCTGGCAAGTTGTTGAGTAAGGACAACTGTCTGCGCAGTGTCCCGGAGACTGTCGTACTCCTGTTGCAACTCACACAACTCTGTCTCTATGCATTGTAGATTTGGGTCTTCCTACAGGTGCGTAAGCATGGTTAGTGCTTGCTCCAAAATCCCAGTACAATCCTGTGTCGCCTAGCCAATTTACTCCAACCCCGTATAGATAGCGCGGGTGTGCTGCTCTCTTAATTTTGGGGGCGTGGAGGGTTGCGCCTTCAATCGCAGCTCGATGATCTATAGGTTCAGCTCCAACTAAACCTTCACTGTTTCCTCCTTAGCCTCACGAACTCCGGCCGTCAGTTTATGGACCTGCTTTGCTGCTGATAGTTCTGCCTATAGGGCCAACTCTAGGATGCTCCTACACGCATCCTCTACTGCTTGCTCTAGTCTGTGACCCGGTGCAACCAACTCATCACGCTGGAAATTGAGCTGGTCCATGTTGATTTTATGCTTGTTCAGTACCTGGATCGTGCGGCCTTATCGGGTGTGGAGCTCTACAATGACCCCATCCTATAGCTAGTACAGAATTTCACGCGGTAGGGTTGCGAAGTTCAGGCCAATGCCTTTCATGTTTCTCATTGCAGCCCAGTCACCCTTGCTTGCTACTACTAGTGCGCCTTCGGGTAATATGAAGGGGTTGTCCATACGAGCGCGCAACGTCTGTTCAGCCTCAATGATTCCTACTACAACATACTAAGCCATTGTACCTATTTGGGGGGGTTGTACTTGTAAGTCTTGTTGTCACGCATTGAGCACCCCCAACACAGTGTTCTACTCCATCCTTAGTTCCTAGAGCGCGTCCTTCATGATCTCGCGAATTGTTTCACTGATGCCAAACAGATCACAGATCACATTCTTTTACTTTCTTCTTGAGAGCTGGTTTCTCTAGGCCGCACAGCCGCTTGAGTTGGGTTGATACAAAACCAGGGTCCACGCGTTCTTCTACCCTGTCCACTTCCCTAGTCTGCTACCCTGTGGACATCTCCTGGCCCTCCTCGGGCTCTCTGGTTGGTGCTGTTGTGGTTTCTGTTGTCTGTGCCGCTGCTGCTGCTTCAGCCACCTTCTGCTGTGTGGCTGGTGCTTCTTCCTGGCACCTCTTTTCAGCCAGCTGCGTGATGCACAACTTAGTGTCCTTCTTTCTTTGCTAGGCTACGACCTTCTCCATTTTTGCCACATCCAGGGCATGCCACTCTAGAGGCCATGACTCCATTAGTGCGAAGATCGCATCATCTGTTGCGATGAACGAAAGCTTCACCCATTTCTATGTTGGATCCTTGCACACCTGGATATATAGGTTATGCATATCTTCCTTGAACTCTACCACACTTTGCAAGCTATTATGAACCGTAGGAGATAGGCACAACCATTGGTTGATCCACATTCGGATGCTCACCTTCACAAACACCCAGAACACCTTCATCTCATGAATCCTCTTCATGTATTTTGTAGCCCAGAGTGAGGTGTACCTTGCAGCCTCGGGCATATCACCCTCAATAGTGGGAAACTGGCTGTCCTTCGGCAGCTCCCCTGTAACAAACATGATGGATAAGAGAAACCATGCATAGTGGAAGGTATTACCTTACTCCTGGGCCTCCTTGTAGTTTGTCAAAAACTCATCGCAGAGGAACTGCACCCAGTTGAGCTGGACCCACTCTACACACTACTCTGCCAACGCAATCATAGACGTTGGTACATCGTTGGCGCGACATTTCCTCATTAGCTTTCCGGCTAGCAGCTAGGTGGCTACACACACCCCTGTGTCCTTAATGCTTGCTATTGCGTACCCCCACTTTTTCTTCTCTAGTTTATACTTGTCCTTCATGGCTTCTGCGAGGGCTAAGTCACTGTTTTTTCCTGCTATGGCTGCGGGGTCGTGTGCTTTGAATGGCAGTTGAGAAATTTGGTGAATTACGTTGGCCATGATGGGAATAGGCTCCTCCAGCCAGATATACCCATCATGCACTAGGCACAACAACTGCCTGATGATGAAAATGGTGATGGGATCCCAGTGAAAATGTGGAATCCATAGTAGGTGGAGTAGCCCGACCTCCTCCACCTAGCGCAGCCATTTCCGTGGCTCTAGTGCTGTAACTGACCCCTCCTTGCTTTGTTTCAAGAGTTGGCTAGTCTCCAAATGTGGGAACTTCTTGCTATCCACGAGGTCCCAATATTCAAATTTCACCATGGGCTTGCATCCCAGAACAGATCCTTCAAACAGAATTCCATTTGGGAGGAGCAGGGTTTGGAGTGCACTCTTAACGGCATCCAAATATTTGGGTAGTTTTACTCTCCCTTTCCACGGAGGGACATTCTTGGGCAGTTTTGCTGTAGCGCACACTCACTGAATGTCTTCCTCCATTTCATCATCCACCTTGATCTCTTCTACGAACGCTTGGAGATCCTCCTCCTTGTCATTTGTCTCAAGATTATCAATCTTGCCCTTGTCTTCCATAGACAGTTTACCAAACTGCGGATTTCGCGGAGACATACAGACCAGTCCTACTGCCCGTGGATCCTTTTTGGGCCTCGTTGTCCTGGTCGATTTAGGAATTTTTGGTGCATCCCCCACCAACAGTGTCGGGCTCTGTGTGGCTCCCTCGTGTGTCGACATCATTTTGTTTAGGAAGTCTTGCATCTCCTTCAGCAAGGTCTCAAACATCGAACTTGTTCTCAAAGCCTCCAAATTCATACGGTCCATACCCAATGGATAGCACAACAACTGAATTCTCAAAATGCCAAGGGTTGTTCGGTGGATATCCCCTAGTGATTTATAGGCCTTTTTGAATTCAAATTCAACTGTTCCCCCCTCATTTGGCTCATTAATACAATATTGGCGGTAGATTGTCCCATATCTAGTTCTGACTTTGTGTCTTAATTGCCCGCTGCCTGCTCCTTGTTGCCTTTATGGGGGATTCATGGAGCGGGAAATACTATACCACATGGGTTCATATTGGGGGATATATATTGAGGAAAAAATGACGTAATATATTGGGGGATATATAGGGGGTAAAGGATTTTTATATTGATAGGTATAAAAAATGAAGTTGAAAGTTAATGAAAAAATATAAAGGGGTCTTAAAAATGTTAATAAGAAAATGGATACCTACAATATCTATTGAAAGTAGGGATTTTTTAAATTGGCAAGGTGTATTGGGTTCATATTGGTAGGGGATTGAATAATGTGATTTTTAGAGGTATTTTCCAATATGTAGTCAAATTAGGGTATTGTTTAGTATGCCATGAATGCACGTGATATGTTAGAGGTTCATTGAGTGAAGCCCCCGTGGTTGCCTTAAATTGGACATCTTGTCATGAACAATGACACCAACGGTCACTTCCTAGCCTACCTACGCAGCAGCACAACCCCCTATGCGTGGTCGCAACCCCTATGACATATTGATTCTGCACGCAACCTTCTTATCGTGCAGCTCCCACACAAACTCTTTTATTGTCCCACGCTCTCTTTCAACTACTTAGAACGCTAAGACTGTGCTTCCTATGGATAGTCAGGTGGTCGCACCACCTCTGTGAAGCTTCAATTTACCCTCCAGCTCGGTCCGCGGGCACTCCTCAATTACCCTCGCAATAGTTAGCGCCTCTCATTCTTCCTTATGTGGTGTGCTCCCTTGGTTACTTTGTTTGATAAGGTGCGGTCATAGCCATGGTAGCAGAGCCACAAATTCTTAGCGGAGATCTTGTAACGCAATAGTATGGTTGTCCATATCTTGTCCTAACATTCTTAGTTTATCGACGCAGCAAGCTTGTGCCATTTTGTTTTCCAGTTCTTTACTATCTATATCCATTAACACACTTTTCTTCCTCAGTCGTACCTGATCTTTGAGTTCACGAAGCTTATGATTCCCCCGCTGAATGGCTTTCTGAATTTGCATATGTTCATCCTCGCATGGCTGCATAATTCCTTCGTCTTGGTCCTCGCATACCGACCCAATCGTGGGAGCTACTATGTGAGGATTCCTTCCTTCCAAAACTATGGCCTCGACTCTGCTCCTCAGCTTCGAGATCATCTCCGTGTTCAAGTTTTTGTACATGGCCCTAAAGGCCCATCAAACCACTGGTACGCATAGGTCCCAATCAGTTCGTCTAGCCTGGTAAACCCTGTTTAAGATTTCTCATACCCTCTTGAATGCTTCTACGTGGAACATTTGTGGTGCGCATCTCTTTTCATGCAACTTCATCCTGTTCCGATTTTTTATTCTTAGTTTGGGATGTGTTTGTGTAGACTGCACAGCACACATCTGTACCCATCAAAATAGGTGGGTGCGCAAGCTACTTTGTCTTGGCTGCCTGACTCTCATTTGAGGCTGGGGGCTCCCAAATTGCAGGCCTATCATCCTTCTACATCCACGCCAATCCTCAAAATTTCCTTGATGTGTTCCCCACCAGTGTGCAGGTTTTTCATGCAACACCCAATTCAACGCGTCGAACCGTTGTTGTCCAGGTACCGTGTCTTCAAATTTGCCCAGGAATTCATCCACCATTGTCAATCCATCATATGTTGGTAGTTCCCTTGCCTCTGTTGTCACGCAACATAGTGATCTAACCATCATGTTGCAGTTCAGCATTGTCACTTCGTGCAACCGCTTTTGCCATCATTTTACCTCTTCATCTGAATCCGAAGTGCAGGAGCTTTCGCGCTCCCACGATATTCTCCCATCTGTAGTTGGATTCACCCAATCCTGGTCTCGCGTAGTTATCTTGTAAATACACTCCAGCTCATTGTCACTCTCATCGTCATGCACTGGTTCGCTGTAGCACGCTCCTTCAGCTGGGCCCAGTGGGACTACTACGCGTAGTGACTTTTTCTAGAATATCATCTTCTGCTTCTTCAGGTTGATGACTCCATTCATATCAGTGGCCCAATCTATTCCTAATAGTGCGAGATACGGATTTCTTTCATCAAAAATCTCTATCACTTCAAAATTCATTTGTGTGCTCACGCCTTCAATATCAACTATTACCTCTTGCAACCTCCCCATGGGCAAAATATTTTGTTGGTTTTCCATTTGTAACTGAATAGGGGACCACTGTAATGCAGGCCTGCCCATGCGTTCCCATGTTTGCTTCGGTAACACATTCGTGTTCGAACATAGATCTAGGATTACCTAATCCATTTCATATTCACAAATCTGTGCCATCAATCTGATTTCCCTCCCAGTGCACAATGCATGATTTCCCAATTTCCAAACTACGCATGGTTCTCTTGACCTCGGGCACCTGGTGATCAGCTCTTGTAGTCCCTTAACTACCTTGTTGTTGCGCAACAGTTTCATGCATGTCTCCAGAAAGGTAGTGAGCATGGAAGGATCTATTCATGGCTCTACTTGATCCTTACTAGCTGAAGTGGAGGCCTTCGTGAAGCTCTTCTTAGCTTCCATAAATGTCTCCCTTGCGTGTTCTAAGTCAACCTCAGGTTCCTTTGTAGGAGCCTTGCGAACCCATGTATCTTCCTTGGGCTGCTTCCCCTTATCCTTCCCCATGGTTGCACCGCCTCTGAACATCATGTTCACATTCAGGTCTTCCTCACGTGGTTCAGACCTCATCATTTGTATATTCTGAGTCGGAGGAGGCTAGAATACCCCTTTTTCATGCATCTGTGTGATCAATGTAGGACAATCTACTGTTTCATGATCAAACTGAGCACAGTGTGAATAGGATATCCTTGTCGGGTTGGTACAATCGTGGGCATAGTGCCGTGGTCCTCTGAAATTGTAACAAATTAACTGTTTGTGGCCCCTTCCTGGTCCCATTCCTGTTCATCCTCGACCTCACCCCTTAAATCTAGTGTGCCATCCTCGCAACTGGGTTGAGGGCTCGCGTTTCTGTCTGCATCCTATAGGGTGGGGTCTGATCCATCATTAACTCATAGTTACGACAAGTGCACTCGTCATGGCCTACCGACCTACAGAAATTACAAAATAGTTGTTGGGGTGTCAGTGTATACTTCTGCAATAAATGACAATTATCCATCATGTGTTTTCCTCCTATCTGACAGATCGCTCACCATAATGCGAGTGTCAGACTTGGCCCTGTCTGTGCCTATCATCTCAACAGCATTGGCCCCCCTCCTGCCAAGTAGTTCGCGAACACTGGACAATGATCCTTTTCATGGCCCTGACCTTCGCATTTTATGCACCATACTTCCTCGCGCGCCTCTGGCTGCAGTGCCCTATCCTGCTTCAAGCTTTGCATTTCTAGGCACAGATTCTGTAGTTGTGTGTGGATTTGTTGAGCTCCCAACCGAGGGTCTTGTATTGTGGTGTCATGCAACCTCATCGCCATTTCCAATGCTTCAGCCTGGGTGGAAAGTTTTGGTTGTGATAGCACTGTCCTCAAGTGCGGTGTCAGAGATGCTACAAACCATGTATGATGTTGTGCATTCGTTAGCATCATATTGGCCTCGCGGATCGTACATTTCAGTCGGCATGGTTAGAGGATAGAAGTGGATCTGAAGTGTATTGGGTCGTAGTAGTAGGAAGAGGCTCTACAGCTAAGTGCACAGAGGCCTAGTAGAGTCTACGATTGAGTGTGCGGACCCCTGCAATTGAGTGCGCAGGGTGGAGTTGGGTCTGTATTGAACTGAACCTGAAAAGGATTAATAATAAAGATAAGTTTGATTCGGCATATTATGCATCTATTTCGTGGATCTGTATTTTGATGTTATGCATTAATTGTATCTATTTATTTATATGCGCGCACTTGATAAACATTGGTATGAATGCTTATGTATGAAAACCTTCTAAGTAATTAGCGAATAAAACCTAATTAAGGAAGACTTGGGTAATTAACACTGGTCGCGCTGTGGCTAGAGCTGCATGAAGGACGCAAGGGGCTCGCTGGTGCATGTAGCCTAGTAAGCACGAAGGTTGAATCGCATCCCTATCGCCCCATATCAGACATCCCCAAGGTGCAGAAACCTGGTTCCATCACCCTCCCATACTACTTCAGGTGAGAGCTCAGTCCGCGCTCTACAGACTGTTGCCTAAAGGGCTAGTAGTACCAAGATTTGCTTGGATGAATCACTTCTGAACCTGGGTCAAGCCCCACGTATCCAACACCTACCAGATGACAATGTAGCTAATGACATAAGGGAATAATGATTCCTAGTGATTCTCAGATAAGTATGAGACCCATGCTTAAATATGTTGTTTACACCTGTAGATTACATATTTGTGATATGTTTGACGAAATTCCTGTCATGGTTAGTAAAGGGCTATTCAAGCCCTTGTTCAAGTAATTGCATTTTTATCCTCATCCCTTTGTTATATTGATGTCCTGAAGGTGTGATTTAATTCTAGATAGTGACCTGGGCTTTGGGCCTAAAAAGGTGGCTCAAATCCTGAGGACGCTGGCACAACAATGAGAAAAATAGTTGTTAGGTCTTATACTACTAGTGTAACCCCTTATTGTTATTAGTGCAACCCCCTTATTATATTGTTGTGCCCATGTAATCCCCATATTGCTATTATTGTGCCCCATAGAAGCCCACTATTGTTATTATTGTTCCCTTACACTATTATTGTTATGTTGGCCCTGATTATATTATGACCCCTCAGACTCCTATATATAGAAATGAGGTCATGTCATTTGTATCATCCAAGAATTGTTCATTTGTGTAATGTAAAGGAGGTTGCCCCCTCAAAGAGGTTGATTTATAAGGTGTTGATATTTATTTTCTATCTTTTTGTGAGCTCGTTTCATAACATTTGGTATCAGAGCTTAGGATTCTAGTGTTTCTCTGCTCCAAACAGGCTTTCGTGGAATTATTTATACAACTATTTTCTGTGACATTTCAGAAGATACAAAAAAACCCATTTGAGACTAAATCGTTCTGAACATCGGGTCTAAATTTCAGATCTTGTCTCACTATATTTTTGGTGCTATTATTTGAGGAAGTTAGGGTTTTTGCAAGCTCCAAAATTCCATCTCAAACAGATCTTCGTGGAATTTTCACTATAATTTTCTTTCTATGAATTTTTAGAGTTTGTAATTAAAACACATTTGAGCCTAAATCTTGGTGAAGCTTGGGCCTAAATTTCCAATTTTTCTTCGCTATATTTTCAGAGATATGGTCCAAGACATTTAGGGTTTCTGCAAGCCCCCGAATTAAATCCCAAACATGTGACCTTGGGAAAATCGTCATAACTCTCTCTTGGAGCATTGAATTAAAATTTTGTAAAAGGTGACAAAAAGAAGACGAACTATAGTTTATTGGGTATTAGTTTCAAAACCTAAGGTCGAAACAATGACATGTGGCACGTCATAGAAGTTCGCTCTATTGAACTAGTCTATAATTAGGTCATCGCGAGAGATTGGACATAACTCTTTCTTTGGGAATCCAACTGTGATCAAACTTATGGGGTTAGAAAAAGGATGCAGAGGGATATCATAAACTGAAATTTTAGAACTTAAAGATCCAAAATTACAGAGCTACAGTCATTTCAAGATCAAGCTCTTAAAAACAAGAAAAAGCGAAATGAGGAAGTTTGATGACAAGGATCCGGTAAATTGGATACTACAAACGGAGCAATTTTTTGATCTACATGAGGTGAAACTGTTACAAAAGGTACGTATTGCATCTTTATATGTAGAATCGAATCAATTTTTATGGGATGAAGGGCTTTTTTCTCATAAACCAATTTTCATGTGGTCAATTTTCATGAAGGAAATGATAGCAAATTATAAGGATACAAAGAGAAAGAGCTTCTTTAGCCAATTGATAAATCTCAAACAAAAGGGTTCAATGACAGAGCACATTGAGGAATTTCAAAAATTGAATATAAGAGTAAATGATATTCTAGAGAAGCAAAGGTTTGATGTCTTCATAGGGACTTTAAAGGATAATATTCAACATGAGGTTCGTCTTTGGGAACTTGATTCATTGGAGAAGGCATTCAGGTTGGAAAGAAAAATTGAAAGCGGAATTATGGAAACAAGGAATCCCACCACTCACAACTATAAATATGGAAGTGTTTTTTCTCCTAGCCTTCCACAACCTATAAATTTTACACCACAACAATTGGAAGTAAAAAGAGAAAAAGGTCTTTGTTACATTTGTGATAGCAAATACACTAAAGGTCATAAGTGTGTTGAGAAGAAATTATTTTACATAGATTGTGAAGAAAACGAAGAAAATGTTCAAGAAACATCAAAAGAAGAGGATATACACCAGGAACCAACCCCAGAGAAAGAAGAAATGAATATGACCATATCTTATAAAGCATTGGCAAGAATTACCACTCCTCAAACTCTCAAGATAGAAGGACATATCAAGAAGAAAAAGGTTCACGAAGTGAAATATCACATCGAGAAAGAAGAAATGAATCTGACCATATCTTGTAATGCATTAGTCAAAATTACCACTCCTCAAACTATCAAGATAGAAGGAAATATCAAGAAGAAAAAGGTAATAGCGTTGATTGATTCGGGAAATACCCATAATTTTATTCCTTTTAAGATAGCCAAGGAATTGAATTGCTTCCTATATCCAACACCAGAGTGTCAAGTGATGGTTCCAAGTGGAGGAACCATAAATTACTTTCGAAAGTGCCATAATATCAAGCTATCCATGGGAGAATATGTATTGAATAGCCCAATGCTTTCCATTCCAATGGATGGTGCTGATGTTTTACTAGGAGTCCAATGGCTACAATCTTTGGGTACAATAGCTTTTAATTTTCAAGAACATTTCATGAAATTTTCTTCAAAAGGAAAGGAAATTGAATTAATGGGTATCACAGGGAATCTGGGAAAGATAATCATCTCTAACCGAATGACAAAGCTTTTAAAGAAATAAAAACGAGGTATAATTGCACAATTATGTTCACTAGAGGTTCCCACATTGAAATCATCTATTTCTCCAGATCTCCAAGAATTCTTGGACAATCATTCTGTTAGCCTCCTGTTGCAACAGGTGTTCATCTTTCATGATTGATATTTTTACATGCCAAATATGTCATACTTTGCATGCTGCAATGCTCCATATTTTCTAAGAGAGGCCATGAAAGTGTGACAGTCTAAATGCCACTACTATATCCCCATTTTTGATGAGTTATCCATTTTTGAAGAATTTTCTGTTAAGGGAAGGCCAAACAGCTTAATCTTGGCCTCCCTAGGTTTCAATTTCTTGGTTTAGAATATAGAGAATGAAAATTTGTCCAAAAAGTTTAATCTTGGCAGATTTGTAGATAGGTAGAGAAACAAAGGAGCCCAAGTGCTTAATCTGGGCCCTTGGAAGAAATAAGTGTAGACTTAGATAGAAGGATAGCAAAAAGAAAAAAGGATAATCTGGGTTTGCAAGTCCAAGTGCACCTATGCAAAAAGAAGAAAAAATGCTAGGTAAGTAGGCTGGGTAGGTAGTTTTGTGTTGCAGAATCAAGCTCTGTGGTCCATTTCATGTTTTCAGGTGTTATATCTTCACAGATCACAGTTATGATGCAGTTTTCCATTTGGAGGAGCTCAAGCGAGGCATGTCTAACTCCCCCTTCTTCTTATTTCCCAAATCACTCACTAACTTCCCTGAAGGGGTCAAGATCTGCTTGATACCTCTTAGTTTCATCATTTTCCATATCATTTGCCTTGGTAAAGATCTACTTTACTCAAGGCATGTTCATACTTCCTCTATGAATCATTTCCCCCCGTAATAGCCTAAATATTCACATACTTAGTGCTTTCTTATCACTTGTCATATTAACTACTAATTTTACTATGTAGCTCCCTATCTATCTCCCCTTCCTCTACTAAAAATATGTTAATAACTCCCCTATGTACATATTCCCACCCCTTGGCATTATAGCCACATTTATCAAGTCCGGGAAATAGTAGTCCATCGGGGACTACTACTAACCCTTCCATGTCCTAACCTGGAGTTAGTTTGACATCTGGTCACCCTAACAACCATTTCCCCTAAGCCCTAACCCCACAACACTCATTTCCCACCCTTATACTAAGGTCATGCATATAATTATATTTTCCCTGCTTGTATATAACCCATAAAACCCACATTATTAAAGTTCCCCCCCCTCCCACCATATAAAAATACATAATAAAATATGTGCGGGCCCCGTTTTTAACCGTCCGCCGCCTTACTCGTGCCGCCGACCGTCAGATCTGGCACGCCCAAGATCTACGGTGGGTGGGCCTTTTTGTGCCCCGATATGCCGAGGGTTAGCGCCCAGGAGATGTGCGGTTTTCATGTCGTACTCCCGCCACGCGTCACCCTCTCGGTTGTGGTGGAACCCCCTCCTTCGAAACCACCTGCGCACAAAAGCGGTGCGCCTGAAACTGGATACCGCCTTCCCCCCTCCTGCGTCAGCGCCGCGTCATGCTAACGTCACCATCCTGCGTCGTCCTCTTGCCGCCGTGTCCTTGCCATGTCACCGCCAGGTCACCTTCTATTATGTTATCACTCAGGTTTTCCTTAAAGCTCCTTAAAAGGATACGGCTGAGGTAACCACAAACCAATCTTTGGACTGCAGGTCCTAGCCTACCAGCAGTTAGAGAGGGCTCTCTCTTTAGGATTTAGCTTTGTTGATGATGATTTTAGGCTAGTTATTGAGTACAAGGGGTTTTGTTTGAGTTTTGGTGGGAAGGATGATGCTTTCAAGTAAAGAGGCAGCGATAGCATGAAAGTTTTAGAACCATTGGGCATGGAGTCGAGTAGGACTGCAGGTGCGTTTTCTTGGTCACAAGAGGGAATATGGAGCAAGCTAGCTGCACATGAAACAATGATTCAAGCTAAAAGGATGGAATGAAGGCTAGGAATGAGATGCCGTTAAGAATCTCTCGTTCAGCTTAGCAGAGGGAAGGCGAATGAGCTCTATCTAGGAGCAGTGAAGAATCCCTAGATAACTGTCAAACATGAGCGAATTAGGGGAAATATGAGCCACAGGGAATTCATATTCATTACTAATTCAGATGAAAACATAAAGAAACAACAAAAATTGAGCATAGAGGGCAATTAAACCAATTCTGAACTATTCATTCTTTCTGCTATTTTGGATGGTACATCAATGGAAAACAAAGGTAAGAAACACTTATTGAGTCATGTTGCAGCATAATAATTCCACATTCAATTCTTCAAAACATTGATACACAGCACACAGTCATTCCTCCAAGCTTTTCAACAGTCTTTGATTAAGTAAAACATCAGGTATGCAGAGCGAGTCTCTCTTGGAGATATACAACCAACCAACCCTTTAAACAATGAATTATGGTGGTTTTTATAAGTAAAATATCTATAAAGATCAGATCTCAGACAGATATGCTGTAATAAGTGTCTTTAACCTAACACATGCCTGAAATAAATGAGGGAAAATATCCTCGAGCTGCGTTGGGTGCAGCTGTATCAAAAAGGAATTAATGTGTTGCCTTTATGGCTCTGTGCTAATCACTTAGATATAACTGTGCTTTGGGTTTTGATCCATGCTCTTGAGTGGTTTCGAAGTGCATTAACTGTGATGGGAGAGCCTTGATTAAAGCTCCACCGTTTCTTTGACATTGTTGGAGGTCATTCAATGTTCACCTGCATTGGGAATAAAGGTTTTCATTTAAAACATTCGACTGATACTCTTTGTCGCTTCCTTGATATGCTCTGGCAATGAATGTGCACCTTTCTCACTTTCAATACTCTTTAAACTGTTGCATTGACCTTTCATGGCTATTGTACGACCCTCTGTTTGCTTTTAAAACTGTGTTTGCCCCTTTTTGAATGATGCACAAAGAAATTCATGTCATTCTGCGCCTTTCGGACCTGCTGGAGCTGAGCCATGAAAGGGCTTTCCATTTTGGACTATTTTCCGTAGCGATAATCGCGCATCAAAAACTGCCTCAGATTTTGATTTTGGGCTTCCTAGGCTGCGATTTTCGCCTTTCGCGCTTTTTTGACGGTGACGTCAGCATGACGTCAGTGGTGGGTCCTAGTACGGCGGGTGACGTGGTAGGGTGACGTCAACAGTTCGGTGGGTGACGTGGCGGTACGGTGGAGGAGGTGACCTGGCGGTGACATGGCAAGGACACGGTGGAAGGAGGTCGACGCAAGATGGTGACGTTAGCATGACGCGGTGCTTGGCAACACATTAATTCCTTTTTGATACAGCTGCACCCAGCGCAACTCGAGGATATTTTCCTGCATTTATTTTAGGCATGTGTTAGGTTAAAGACACTTATTACAACAGATTTTCTGAGATCTGATCTTTATAGATATTTTACTTATAAAAACCACCCTAATTCACTGTTTAAAGGGTTGGTTGGTTGTATAGCTCCAAGAGAGACTCGCTCTGTATACCTGATGTTTTACTTAATCAAAGACTGCTGAAAAGCTTGGAGGAATGACTGTGTGCTGTGTATCAATGTTTTGAAGAATTGAATGTGGAATTCTTGTGCTGCAACATGACTCAATAAGTGTTTCTTACCTTTGTTTTCCATTGATGTACCATCCAAAATAGCAGAAAGAATGAATAGTTTAGAATTGGTTTAATTGCCCTCTATGCTCAATTTCTACTGTTTCTTTATGTTTTCATCTGAATTAGTAATGAATATGAATTCCCTGTGGCTCATATTTCCCCTAATTCACTCATGTTTGACAGTTATCTAGGGATTCTTCACTGCTCCTAGATAGAGCTCATTCGCCTTCCCTCTGCTAAGCTGAACGAGAGATTCTTAACTGCCTCTCATTCCTAGCCTTCATTCCATCCTTTTAGCTTGAATCATTGTTTCATGTGTAGCTAGCTTGCTCCATATTCCCTCTTGTAACCAAGAAAACGCACCTGCAGTCCTACTCCTTGACTCCATGCCCAATGGTTCTAAAACTTTCATGCTATCCCTGCCTCTTTACTTGAAAGCATCATCCTTCCCACCAAAACTCAAACAAAACCCCTTGTACTCAATAACTAGCCTAAAATCATCATCAACAAAGCTAAATCCTAAAGAGAGAGCCCTCTCTGACTGCTGGTAGGCTAGGACCTGCAGTCCAAAGATTGGTTTGTGGTTACCTTGGCCGTATCCTTTTAAGGAGATTTAAGGACAACCTGAGTGATAAGATAATGGCGACTCAACTGGGGACATCCTCAGTTAATTTCACAAATCAAGTTGAAAAGCTCCACTGAGAAACTTCTTAGAGAAATCCAAGAAACCACTTGGAAGGCTGCTTCAAAGAGGAAATCTTGTTGTCTGATCTACGATGGTGGACAGGGACCATACACACCAAAAGACAAATCATCCACCTGGCGACTCCACTTCATTTTCAAACAAGACTCCACTGGAGGATTGAACCTGAAAGAGAGATAGGATCCAGAGCTTCAAGTTTTTAAATCAAGTCTTCAACTAAATAGTTCATATGCCAAAGAATTAAAATTCAAGACAGGATGACCAGGTGTATGGAAGATCTTGCAATAGATCAAGCTTTAGATGAATTCAGGAAGTTGTTATCCGAATATGAGCTCGATGATTTTTTTTTGAAATTGGTGTTGTTAAAGGTCAAAACAATACAACAACCTCAAATCAGGATGTATTTCCTTGATTTAGTTGTGGAAGAACATGAAAATGAAATTCAACTTGTGCATTCTCAAATTCAGTCGTTTGATTTTCGTGATCCTAAAGAAATCTTCCAAAATCTTCCTTCTCCGAGTCATGAGGAAATTGTACTACCTTGTGACTTACAGATTGAGGATAATCTGGCTTTCAAGACAAAGACTGAGGTGTTGGTTGCAGGGTTTGTTACTGAGGATGTAGCTGTTCCATCAGACCAAGAAGGTCCAAGAGAAAAATCCCACATAATGCTTTTATGGATCCTGTAGCAGATTACATGGAGGATCTTCTCAACTCAAAATCTTTATTATGTTTTCTCTATGAGGGCCAAGTATATCAGCAGTGGCCTTTGCATGTCACAATTTTGATTATGGGGGCACATGACCGAATAATGTTTCTGATTTCACCAAACGTTGATCAAGCATTTCGTTTCTTTCTACAATTGCTTAAGTGGTTGCACTGGTTGTTTCATTTTACCTAACCAGCAAACAGAAGGCTGATTAGTGTAAATAGGTAGGATTTTGGTTTTTTGTTTAGATAGCAACTTGCTGTGGTTGAAGCCTGAAGTGAAGGCCCTAAGCTCTTCAAGTCCATTTTCATATACATAAATAAAGCAGCCAGCACAAGGAAATTTTTCAGTCCACAGCAACAATAGAAGATCAAGGCAATCTGACCTGTTGTTATTGGCTTTTCACAAGGAGAAGCCATCCCAAAGTGGACCCACTGTTAGCCTCCTGTTGCAACAGGTGTTCATCTTTCATGATTGATATTTTTACATGCCAAATATGTCATACTTTGCATGCTGCAATGCTCCATATTTTCTAAGAGAGGCCAAAGAAGAGGCCTTGAAAGTGTGTCAGTCTAAATGCCACTACTGTATCCCCATTTTTGATGAGTTATCCATTTTTGAAGAATTTTCTGTTAAGGGAAGGCCAAACAGCTTAATCTTGGCCTCCCTAGGTTTCAATTTCTTGTTTTAGAATATAGAGAATGAATATCTGTCCAAACAGTTTAATCTTGGCAGATTTGTAGATAGGTAGAGAAACAAAGGAGCCTAAGTGCTTAATCTGGGCCCTTGGAAGAAATAAGTGTAGACTTATATAGAAGGACAACAAAAAGAAAAAAGGATTATCTGGGTCTGCAAGTCCAAGTGCAACTATGCAAAAAGAAGAAAAAATGTTAGGTAAGTAGGCTAGGTAGGTAGTTTTGTGTTGCAGAATCAAGCTCTGTGGTCCATTTCATGTTTTCAGGTGTTATATCTTCATAGATCACAGTTATGATGCAATTTTCCATTTGGAGGAGCTCAAGTGAGGCATGTCTAACTCCCCCTTCTTCGTATGTCCCAAATCACTCACTAACTTCCCTGAAGGGGTCATGATCTACTTGATACCTCCTAGTTTCATCATTTTCCATATCATTTGCCTTGGTAAAGATCTACTTTACTCAAGGCATGTTCATACTTCCTCTATGAATCATTTCCCCCCCTAATAGCCTAAATATTCACATACTTAGTGCTTTCTTATCACTTGTCATATTAACTACTAATTTTACTATGTAGCTCCCTATCTATCTCCCCTTCCCCTACTAAAAATATGTTAATAACTCCCCTATGTACATATTCCTACCCCTTGGCATTATAGCCACATTTATCAAGTCCGGGAAATAGTAGTCCATTTGGGGCTACTACTAACCCTTCCATGTCCTAACCTGGAGTTAGTCTGACATTTGGTCACCCTAACAACCATTTCCCCTAAGCCCTAACCCCACAACACTCATTTCCTGCCCTTATCCTAAGGTCATGCATATAAATATATTTTCACCGCTTGTATATAACCCATAAAACCCACATTATTAAAGTTGCCCCCCCCGCCATATAAAAATACATAATAAAATATGCGTGGGCCCCGTTTTTAATCGTCTGCCGCCTTACTTGTGTCGCCGACCGTCAGATCTGGCGCGCCCAAGATCTACGGTGGGTGGGCCTTTTTGTGCCCCGATATGCCGAGGGTTAGCGCCCGGGAGATGGGCGGTTTTCCCATTGTACTCCAACCACGCGTCACCCTCTTGGCTGTGGCAGAGCCCTCTCCTCCGAAACCGCCTGCGCACAAAAGCGGTGCGCCCGAAACCGGATACCGCCTTCCCCCCTCCTGTGTCAGCGCCGCGTCATGCTAACGTCACCATCCTACGTCGTCCTCCTGCCGCCGTGTCCTTGCCATGTCACCACCAGGTCAGCTCCTCCACCGTACTGCCACATCACTCGCCGTACTACTGACATCACCCTACCACGTCACCCGCTGTACTGGGACCCACCACTGACGTCATGCTGACGTCACCGTCAAAAAGCGCGAAAGGCGAAAATCGCAGCCTAGGAAGCCCAGAATCAAAATCTGAGGCAGTTTTTGATGCACGATTAATTGTGCATCGCTACGGGAAATAGGCCAAAATGGAGAGCCCTTTCATGGCTTGGCTCCAGCATGCCCGAAAGGCGCAAATTGACATGAATTTCTTCGCGCAACATTCAGAAAGAGGCAAACACAGTTTTAAAAGCAAACAGAGGGCCGAACAACAGCCATGAAAGGTCAATGCAGCAGTTTAAAGAGTATTGGAAGTGAAAAAGGCGCACATTCAGTGCCAAAGCATATCAAGGAAGCGGCAAAGGGTATCAGTCGATGTTTTAAATGAAAACCTTTATTCCCAATGCAGGTGAACATTGAATGACCTCCAACAAAGTCAAAGAAATGGTGGAGCTTTAATCAAGGCTCTCCCATCACAGTTAATGCACTTCGGAACCACTCAAGAGTGTGGATCAAAACCCAAAGCATAGTTATAGCTAAGTGATCAGCACAGAGCCATAAAGGCAACACATTAATTCCTTTTTGATACAGCTGCACCCAGCGCAGCTCGAGGATATTTTCCCGCATTTATTTCAGGCATGTGTTAGGTTAAAGACACTTATTACAGCAGATCTGTCTGAGATCTGATCTTTATAGATATTTTACTTATAAAAACCACCCTAATTCACTGTTTAAAGGATTGGTTGGTTGTATAGCTCCAAGAGAGACTCGCTCTGTATACCTGATGTTTTACTTAATCAAAGACTACTGAAAATCTTGGAGGAATGACTGTGTGTTGTGTATCAATGCTTTGAAGAATTAAATGTGGAATTCTTGTGCTGCAACATGACTCAATAAGTGTTTCTTACCTTTGTTTTCCATTGATGTACCATCCAAAATAGCAGAAAGACTGAATAGTTTAGAATTGGTTTAATCTCCCTCTATGCTCAATTTCTGTTATTTCTTTATGTTTTCATCTGAATTAGTAATGAATATGAATTCCCTGTGGCTCATATTTCCCCTAATTCACTCATGTTTGACATTTATCTAGGGATTCTTCACTGCTCCTAGATAAAGCTCATTCGCCTTCCCTCTGCTAAGCTTAACGAGAGATTCTTAACTGCCTCTCATTCCTAGCCTTCATTCCATCCTTTTAGCTTGAATCATTGTTTCATGTGCAGCTAGCTTGCTCCATATTCCCTCTTGTGACCAAGAAAACACACCTGCAGTCCTACTCCTTGACTCCACGCCCAATGGTTTTAAAACTTTCATGCTATCCCTACCTCTTTACTTGAAAGCATCATCCTTCCCACCAAAACTCAAACAAAACCCCTTGTACTCAATAACTAGCCTAAAATCATCATCAATAAAGCTAAATCCTAAAGAGAGAGCCCTCTCTGGCTGCTGGTAGGCTAGGACCTGCAGTCCAAAGATTGGTTTGTGGTTACCTCGTCCGTATCCTTTTGAGCTTTAAGGACAACCTGAGTGATAACACATTCCAAGGTATTTGAGACTCCCAAAGGCCTCCCACCTATTTGTGATCATGATCATTTTATTCATTTGATTCCATGAAGTGTTCCTTCAAACATCAAGCCTTACAAATATCCCTATGCCCAAAAGAGTGAAATTGAACGTATGGTTGCAGAAATGCTAGAGGCCAGTATAATTCAACATAGTCAAAGTTATTTCTCTGCTCTAGTAGAATTGATGCACAAGAAGGATGGGTCATGGCACATGTGTCAGGATTATAGAGAGCTCAATAAACTCACTATTAAAGATAAATTTCCCATTTCTTTCATTGATGAATTATTGGATGAATTGCATGGATTAATTTACTTCACCAAGTTGGATCTTCATTTAGGATATCATCAAATAAGAATGAAGACTAAAGACATTCCAAAAACAACATTATTTCAGAAAGATGCATTTTCATGAACTTCAGAAGCAATGCAGGCCTTTGAACATCTTAAAGAGGTAATGTGCCAAGCACCGGTCTTAGCTACGCCGGACTTCCCAAAAACTTTTATTGTGGAATATGATGCAACAAGAAATGGAATTGGTGATGTTTTAATGTAAGAATAAATAACCATTGCTCTCAAAAGTTGTCCAATCAAAGGAAAGTATTTACACAAAGTTATTTATGAGAAGGAAATGTTGGCAAGACTACATGCACTTAAGAAATGACGACCTTACATAATGAGAAGATCCTAGTTCAAAGAATATTGCCAAAACTTGACGAAGAAGGAAAAATCATATTGGAACCTGGAGCAGTCACAAAAACAAGAACCCGACAACTATGAAATCGATTAATTCTAGAGTATCTCATCAAGTGGAAGAACTTACCCACTGAAGATTCCACATGGGAGGACAAGAATTTTATACAAAAGCATCAAGAACTACTCAAGCATTGAGGACAACACTTTTTGAAGGAGAGGGGCATGTTAGGTCCCTATACTACTAGTGTAACCCTTATTGTTATTAGTGAAACCCCCTTATTATATTGTTGTGCCCATGTACTGCCCATATTGTTATTATTGTGCCCCATAGAAGCCCACTATTGTTATTATTGTGCCCTTACATTATTATTGTTATGTCGGCTCTGATTATATGATGACCCCTTAGACTCCTATATATAGAAAGGAGGTCTTGTCATTTGTATCATCCAAGAATTGTTCATTTGTGTAATGTAAAGGAGGTTGTCCCCTCAAAGAGGTTGATTTCTAAGGCGTTGATCTTTCTTTTCTATCTTTTTGTGAGTTGGTATCATAACAATAGTCCCTGGATGCTGGCACACAATGCTGTGGGAGCGTCCAGACGCTGGCATGCCCATATCATGGGAGCATCTGAGGGTTAGTTGGTCGAAAAAATTAGTGGGACCCAAGGACTAGTTACCTGAGTGGTTGAGATGGTTCCTAGGAGTCTTGTAGCTAATGTGGAAGGCCTGTATGTTTCTTTTCCATTGATTCCACTTCCTTAAGATCACATAGGAGGTCAAATCCCATCATAGTAGCCTCTCATCACATGTTTACCCCAATTGGCTGGTTACTTGGGTAGATTTGGGAGGAGGGTGTTACAGGTTTAATGTTATTCCCTTGGGTTTAAAATAACTTCGGTTTTTAGTATCGATCCATTAGGTTTATTAATCACTTAGATTTATAATATTGTTAATCCTAAGGTGTATAATATTAATCTTAGTGCTTAATTTTCATGTTAGGGATTTATAATATTTACTTTTGGGTTTATATCCCTTAGGTTTGGAAAATTAATTCATTCTGTTTAATATCATTATGTTGGGTTTATAATCCCTTGGGTTTATTAGTCCCTTGGCTTTATTATATCAATCGTTTGAGTTTATTAATCTAAGGGTTCATATCCCAAGGGTATAATATTATTCATAAAGTTTATAATATTAATCCAATGGTTTAATTTAAATCTCTTAGGTTTATAATACAAATTCCTTGGGTTTATTATCCCTTGAGTTTTTAATATTGATCCCTTGGGTTTATGAATCACTCAAGTTTAAAATGTTAATCCTAAGATTTATAATATTTATCTTAGGGTTTAATGTTTATTTTAGGGTTTATAATATTTATCTTAGTGTTTATATCTCTTGGGTTTATAATATTAATTCATTTTGTTTAATATTATTCCCCTCAATTTTTATTTCCTTGGGTTTATTAGTCCTTTGCCTTTATGATATCAATCCTTTGGGTTTATTAATTTAAGGATTCACATTCCTAGGGTATAATATTATTTATGAAGTTTTATGATATCAATCCCTTGGGTTTATTAATTTTAAGGATTCATATTCCTAGGGTATAATATTATTTAGAAAGTTCTATGATATCAATCCCTTGGGTTTATTAATTTAAGGATTCATATTCCAAGGGTATAATATTATTTATAAAGTTTATAATATTAATCCCGGGTTTAATTTAAATCTCTTGTGTTTATAATCCATCGGGCTCATAAGTTTATTATCCTTTGGGTTTTTAATATACTACAAATTCGTTAGGCTTATTATTCTTTGGGGTTTATTAGTCGTTTAGGTTTATAATGTTAATCCTAAGGTTTATAATATTAATTTTAAGGTTTAATGTTTATTTTAGGGTTTATAATATTTAGATCAAAGTTTAGGAGCCTTGGATTTATAATATTAATTCCTTGTGTTTAGTATTATTCCCCTCCACTTATAATCCCTTGATTTATAATACAAATTCTTTAAGTTTAATAATATCTTGAGTTTATAATATTAATCCATTTGATTTATCAACAATTATTATAATTAATAATTAAAAAAATTTAATATAAATATTTCTATTATTATTATAAAATAGTAAATAATAATACTAATAATAATAATATAATTCATAAATAATACTAAAATTATTAATATTAATATTAATAAATATACAATAAAATATATATAGTTAATATAAACTTATTCAAGTTTATTAACTACATTTATTAATCTAATTGTACATGTGATTATATAAACATTTATGAATATAAATATGCTAATCAATACTTAAAACTCATAATCACCGATTGATGCAAGAAGATATGACATTAATCTTATAACAATTTATAACAATTTACCTCATATTTATGTGCAAAAAAATTCAAACTCATATCCTTTTATTCCGTTCTGCTTATTTTATTGAAAATATTAGTAATCTTTGTTTTTTCTAAAAATCGTACTCTTGATAAAAAGAAAAGATTAACCTGCCCTATTTAATATTCAGATATCTAAAACTTCTTCCCTCCGGATTATTAACTAACTCATAATCAAGACCATATGCTTTATTTAATATTCAGATATGTGGAACTTCTTTATGGATCAATCCAGTTAATCCAAGAATATTGGACATGGATCTCTATGGAGTTGTCTATAATGCGATTTTTTGGAGATTTCGGTGACGGAATCCGACGGAAAAAATTGAGGTTAAATCCTGATTTGTATTATTTAAAATGGTTTTTTAACCGCATATTTGGATTCAGAACCCTGAAAAACTCCTTGGACGCTTTGATTGTGCAGAAACTAGCTATCAAACTTGCGATTCCAATAAATTGTTGCTGGATTTTGACCGAAAAAAACCCACCAGAAAAGCTTCCAAAAAGTCTCATTATAGACAACTGCGATCTCTACTACAATTACCTTATGTTTCCGAGAAAAATAGGTTTTATTTCATATTTTTTATTGAAAATATTCAATATTTGGAGTATGTATTCTAAGGAAAACAAAAATGGTTTTTATTATATGTATAACGCATTTAATTTTGCTTTTGAGTAAAAATTTATGAGGTCTATCCATAGTTTAACATTAGAAATTCATTTGTTTATTATTTTTACTATTATTTAAATTTATTTATTTGTAAGATGATTGGTTGAAGTTTTATTATGGGTTCTTTAGTAACTTCCATTTCTATTAGTTACTAATTTTTTGTTTTTTTGTTTTATTTCCTTTTTATTCAATTTTTTCTTTTTCTTTTTTCTATTATTTCTATTTTCATGAATTATAATTTTTGCACAATATCAATTTAAAGTGGCTTATTATTATATTAAAAACATATTTTAATAAATTTGACTATAGACAATTGTATATTAATAAAAATAAAACACACACATAGGTATATGTATCTTAATATCAATATTATTAATTAATCATATTTCTTAATTTTTGGTGATGACATTTAACAATACAATAATTTATTAGTTGTTTTATCTTTGTCTTTGTTAATTTTTTGCTTCATGAAATTATATTTAAACAAAGCCACATGCACCAGCTATTACGTAACCTTTGTTCAATATTCAAAAATATAGAATCCTTTCCAATTAGAACTATTGATCAAACCACTCAATGCAACAACATGTGACGCAGATCCAATAACCATTTAAATTTAAACTCGTGGCTAGTGAAAAATAAGTTCTACCTCTTATTCTCTCATTCATGTGTGTTTTACTGAATATCTCTTACTCAAAATAATAAGAAAATGTAAGAAATCTTGATTCCACGCTATTGTAAAAAAAAAACTAAGGAACCCAATTAATTTAGGTTTTATTACATTAAATTTTTTATTACACTAATGTTTAAGTGGAAAATTAATATGATTATGTTTAAACCATAGTTACTAAATCTATTAAAAAAGAAAATTAGAATATTTGGGTATTCGATTTGGTTCAATTTAATACGGCAATTTGAAATTTGGTATGGATTAATTCTTCGAGCCTATAGTTTTTCAAACAACATTTCGGATCATGAGATGGCATAAGTGAGCTTCTTTCGAGCCCACTTGTTTTTCCAACATGGTTTTCGATCATGATATGATATAGGTTAGCGATTAACAAATGAGTTTTCTGTAGTGCGAACTTTTAGAAGTTTTTCGGGTGGGATTTTCTGGTCAAATTCCTCTGAAATCTGGCAACAATTTATTGAAATCACAAGTTTGATGGGTAACTCTTGCACAATAGAAGTGTCCTAGGTTTTTTTTAGGGTGTTGAATACATATATACCATTAAACGAATGGTATTTTGATTTTTATATAATGTACATTATCGAAGTAAATTTCTTATTTAAGGGGTAATTAATTCATAGGTTATAGGGGTTTTTTGAGCTCTCTGCAACCCCAGCAGACTTGAGACTCTGCCATGCCCTAAAATAAGTCGGGAACCTGATTTCCTAACTGCTCTAGTAGCTCAGTCAGCCTGTGGTTCGTTATACAAGCCAAGATGACGAAATAAGTCGAGGGGTGGGGGGTGCAGAGAGATCCGCTCCTACTAGGATGTTGCAGTGGGTGATTCCCACCACAAATCAAACACCTAGCCGCAAGCCCAAGAAATGAACCAAACAAATGGTCTTGTCCTCAGGACGCGTTGGTAGGCTCGTAGTAGGGGAAAATGCCTACCATGTGCAACAAAGAAACTAAGATTCGTTATCCCGATGAACAAATTGGAAAGATATAGAAGCTTCATGAAGGACCACGTGATGATCTGCAAGTTCATAGGAGTGTGGCCAACAGAGAAAGACCTCATCAAGTGGATACAATAGAAATGGCAACCCAAGGGCCATATCAAACTCAAGCTGGGAGCCAGAGGCTTCTTTATGGTAATCTTCTCAAACCTGCAAGATAAAGAAAGAGTATTTGAAAATGGCCCCTATTTCCATTATAATGTTGGTCTGTTCATGCGATATTGGGAGGAATGTTATGATCCCAACAGAGAGAAATTCCTGGCAGCCCCAGTATGGGTAAGATTGTTTGGCCTCCTAATGGACTTCTGGGATCCAGAAATATTAGAGGGCATTGGGAACACGATAGGAAAATTTGTCAAAATAGTAGAAACCAAAAAAAGAGGCTGATACACATCCTATGCGAGAATTTGTGTATATATCAACATAGCAGAACCCATACCCAAATCAGTGGAGCTAGAATACCATGAGGATGTATGGCAGCATACCCTAGACTATGAGCATATTTCGTTCAGACACCGAAGGTGCCATGAATATGGCCAATTATTCAAGGAATTCCCAATGAACCAGGGAGAGATGGAGAACAAGGATAAACAGCCGAAGACCCCACAAGACGGAAATGAGGGGTTCCAAGAAGTTAAAACTAAGAGGAGGCAACCAAAGGGACTCCATAACCCAGAAAAAGAAAACCAAGCCCAGTCGAGTAGTAAAAAAATATATGAAGTATTACAGGTGGAAGAAGAAGTAGAAAATGAGACCCAACCCATGGATTGTCAGGAAAAAGGAAAAGAGAGCAGTTCCAGTCAAGCAAAAACAACACCTACATGGAAAGCTCAAAGAGACCTCACAGACAAAGATGAATAGGTAGGGATGGAAACCACTATAATGGAAATCAACCCAAGCAAGGGGGAGGAGCTCAATATGGAAGAAGTCCTTAAGAAATTGTTGAATGAATGGAGACACTTAGATGAAAGATTCATTCTGAAAGACCAAAAGAAACTATACAAAGAGACTTTTCAACAATATCAAGCTAAGCAAGGACAGGGATAGGTTGAGATCACAAAAAAACTGGGAATGCACCAAAAAAAACCCCAGGAGTATCAAAACAAAGAAAAATGTGGAAATAAAAGAGGTCGGAGAAACCTACAAGAATCAATACAGGTAATGGGAGAAATATTGGTGAACACAGGATGGGTGGTATCACTATCAGTGGTATACCAACAACTAAATAAATTTTCCCAATGATAGTAATATCCTGGAACATAAGAGGCCTAAAAAACCGAGGAGAATAGAGATAATTAGTGGAGCAATTGAAAAAAGAAAAAACACAAATCATGCTTCTCCAAGAAACTAATATCACAGGAGAAAAACTAGAAGAGATCCTGAGCAAGATGAAACCACGGTATGAGGGAATGCAAACAAATGTAAAAGGAAGTGTAGGAGGGATAACAATTTTGTGGAATCCAATAGAAGTTACAATAGACTATTGGATAGGCATGCAACACATCTTCACAGGTCGGTTCCACCTCATAGGAACTAAATATTGGTTCTTGCTCTCAGCAGTTTATGGCCCACACATCCCAATTGAAAAGGAAAACTTCCTACAAAGTATAAAGACCCTAAACCAAATGCATGATGAAAAGCTATGGCTGATAGCAGGTGACTTCAACCTAATAACATCATTAGAAGAGAAAAAAAGAGTAATTGGAAGGGAGGATCCAGAAATGGAACAATTCAGGGATATCCAAGAAGATATTCACCCGTTGGATATCCCAACAATTAATGGAAGATATACATGGAACAATAGACGAGGAGGAAATATGAAAATTGTGTCTCGCCTTGATAGATTTTTGGCAACATAAAATCTCATTAGAAAATATGTTTACTATGAAGAAACCATCCTACCATGCTTGGGCTCAAATCACTAGCATATTAGATTAGAAGTGGATATGAAACAAGGGAAAATAAGGAGACCCTTCAGGTTCGAATCCTTTTGGGTAAGAGACCTGACCTTCACTAGAAAATTGAAGGAATGGTGGAAAGAGAGAGAAAGAAGGTAGAAACCTAATGCATACTTTCCAACTTTGATTTAAAGATCTTAAAGGTAAAATAAAAAAATGGAACAGGGAAGAGTTTGGTAACATACAACAGGAATAGGAATTGATTCAGGCTAAGATGAGGAAAGTGCAACAACAGATAATTAATGAGGGAAGATCTGAAACCCTAGTAGAGGTAGAAGGACAAATGATAAATAAAAGGATGCAACAAGAAGAGATCCTGTGGAAACATAAATCAAGAATCCAGTGGTTGAAGGAAGGTGAAAGGAACTCTAGATTTTTTCACAAAGCGATGATTCAATACAGGTAGCATAACAAGATCTTCTCCCTAGTGGATCAGGAAGGAAATTACCTTATTCAAAAGGAAGATATGGAGAACTTGCTAGTTCACCATTTTCAAAACTTGCTGACTGAACCCAACATAGATAGGATGGAGAATATATCTAGACTAACTCGGCATATTCCCCAATTAGTGAGTAGGGATTAGAACTTGGCCCTCCTAAGGGAAATCTCCAAGTCTGAGGTGGAAGAAGTAATCAAAGGCCTTGCAAAAAACAAATCACTCGGCCAAGATAGGTTCATAGTCGAGTTCTTTCAGGCTACGTGGCCGTTCATGGGAGATGATATTGTGGAAATCGTGGAGGAGTCCCAACGCAATAAAAGAATGCATCCAACCCTAAATTCCACCTTCCTTGCCCTCATTCCCAAAACCAACCACTCGAAAGAACCACAAGGTTTCATACCAATAACACTCTACAATGTAATATACAAAATCATGGCCACAATCATGGTGAATCGCCTCAAACCTATCTTACCTGGCTTAATCTCTCAAGAACAGATAGGCTTTGTCAAAGGGAGACAAATAGTGGATGGAATTGTTATAGCTCAAGAGGCAATACACTCCTTGAAGAGCCAAAAAACTAAAGGGATGTTGGTAAAACTAGACTTATCGAAAGCCTATGATCGCCTGAGATGGAAGTACTTATAGGGTATACTAAAGGCATTTGGCTTCGATTCAAGATGGATAAGTTGGATAACATCGATGATCTCAACCCCAGTTTTCTCAATCCTACTCAATGGGACTCCCACTGAGGTGTTTAATGCAACCAGGGGGCTTAAACAAGGTGATCCAATGTCCCCACTCATGTTTATATTGGCTGTTGAAGGATTAGGAAGGTATGTAAAGGAAAAAGTGCAAAGTGATCAATTTATAGGTCTCAGAATATGGGGCAATAATTTGTCGTTAACACATCAACAATTCGTTCATGACAAAATGATGTTTGGGTAAGAAACCCTCAAGGAAGCGAGATGCATGATGAAAATCCATAACGAATTCACGAGCGCCTTTGGGACATATCAATAAGGATAAGTCAGACATATTTTTCTTTAATACTACAGCCCCATATCAAGCCTTCCTAGCAAGAATTATGGGATTCCGCATTGGCAATCTCCCATCGAAATATTTAGGAATTCTGCTAAGTTTCCACCAAACCAGAGTGGTGAACTGGAAGACTCTGCTGGTGAAAATCCAAGGAAGAATGCAAAACTAGACCTTCATATCACTAAATATTCCAAGCCGTGTTATACTTCTGAAATATGTGCTTAAGTCAACCTTGATTTACCAATTATATAGTCAAGTGGTCCCCAAAACAGTGTGTCAAGGGATGATTGACATATTTAAAAAAATTTTGTGGCAAGGGCCCAAAACAAGAAAAAAAATGGGCCCTGCTATCATGGAACTGGCTCAGCAAGCCATTAAAAGAAGGAGGGTTGGGTCTCAGAGACCCGTACATTCTCAACCAGGTCATGGGGGCAAAGCTATGGTGGCGATGGGTTCAGGGAGGAGCAGATCTATGGAAGGAAATATGGGGGAGGAAATATGGAATGCCAAGTTCGATTGAAGGAAGGCTAAGAGTCCAGGAAAACATCAAGGGATCAGCCATATGGAATTTAGCATCAGAAAATAGAGAACTGATAAGAACTCACAGCTTTTGGGAAATAAGGGAAGGAGACAAAGAAAAATTCTAGAATGAGGCGTGGCAGCAGAGAGAAAAACTTCACAATAGACCTAATCTAGGAGCTTGGACATGGGAGAACATTGGAGAAAATGGAAGTAGAAACTAGACTGGCTGGGTGGTGGGCTCCAATATTGCAGCAATGATGCTACAACTCCTAGGACTCCCTTCTTTACTTTTATCAACCCGATAGTTCGTAACAAACTTGGAAGCGATGGTGTTGTATGCACAAGTACTAGCTCTTACTACAGGTTGTCACTTGATCAATTGGCACAAGTTCGCTAGGAGCTCAAGCCAATTTCTATGAGTTCTCAGAAGAAGCTTTTAATTTTTATTGAAGAAAGCTAACTCAAAAGAGGCTATTCTACTTGCAGAAAGAAGATGGAAGCTGAAAGGAAATGCAAACCCTAGTTTTACCCATTAATCCTACTTTTGCAAGAAAAAGAGATGAAACTACGGAAATGGATGCCATGGAATACTGTCAAGATAAAATGAATGTACTTAAGCTACTTCTGAAGGAAAATGTGGAAGAACCATCTTTTTGTACTTTTGAGCAATTTTATGCATAGTTATTATGGTTGTGCTTTAACTTATTTGATTGTGCAGATTTTTGGTGGCAGAAGTAGATGGATTTGGCTGTTGCAGATGATGGGGAAGGTGTGGAGAGGATTTAAGGAGTCCCTAGCACCCTTCTAGAGAATTCCATGATGATCAGATCTCTAAAGAGTGCTCGCATGAACCTCTATAAGAAGTCTGCAGGGGATCTATTGGAAATTCTCTAGGAAGTTCTACAGGAGCAGGCCGAAAGTGATTTTTGAAGGTTTGGAGAAGGAAAAATGGTGGGAAAATGGGAATGAAGGATGGATAGAGATGTTAAGGGGTCTAGGACCTTGTAAATGAAGCTCAGGAGTGGAGAAGATGGTTGGAGTTGTTCAAAGGTGAAGGAAGCAATTTTGCACAAAAACGTAGAAATTAGGGCTAGTTGAGGAAGTGTGGTTGAATGAGTATTGAAAACCTTGAGAAAGAGACTGGAGTAGGTTTTATGATGGAGAAAGGATAGGCTAGAGTGTCTTATAGGTGATTTGTACACTTCTTTTCAAAACTGACCCAAGCAAAAACTATGAAAACAGAGTTCTACTTATTTTTGACCCAATTCTGACCTAGAAAATAGAAAAGTGTTGAACAAAACTTTATGGACAGGAAATGATGCAAGAAGCTATGGAAACTGAGCAAGAACAAATCTAATCATGAAAACACAACTGATATCAACTTTTCCAACTCGACATCTAACACTAGCAATTGCATTGGAAAGCAAAAACAGTGTTTTGGTGGCAGCAAGAGTACTTTGGTCTTAGTTCATGGTTCCAAGGAGGGAGAAAGGAGCTCAAAGCCTACTTGGTATCCTTTTTGTGGATATTTTATATTATTGCAACAAACTAACTAGTAAACTTGAAGCAAGAACAACTATTCTAATCATCAAAAACAACCTAAGTGATAAAGCAAGAATTAATCTAAATAACAGAAATTATTTCATGAATGTAGGAAAAACACATAAAAATACAAGGAGGTATTGGGAATTTTGGTTGGGCTCAACCTCAAGAGCTATAGTCCCCTTAGAAATATCAATTTTGGTTCAAGGCTGAACTCATCTTCATTGATAAAAAAGTAATAGTCATGTCACAAAATTGTTTACAGAAAGAGCTCAAAAATGAGCTGAATGCAGAGTTGCACTAAAGTGCGAAAATAAATTGTTCAATAGCTAACCTGCTGAGGCATAAGGCCTTCTTATTTATATAAATTGAGGACCCCAATAGTCCTCCTAAACTTTAGGAACTCAGCTGCCAAAACTTGCAGATAACAGCCACTTCACTAAACTTGTTCTGCTGAAATCATCTTTGGTGGGTTGTTGAACTCCGAGCTATTCGTGGAACTTGAGAAAGGGGTCATTTAGTGCAGGAGACACCTCTCCTATAAATCCTTAGCCTTGTTTCTTCGAATTTGGCTGCCACTCTGCTCATAAATGCCTAATCTTGGTCCAAAATGTCTAAAAATCTACAATAAGCACGTATTAGACTATGGTAAAATGACTATTCCCATTCACTCAATTAACATAAATATATTCAAAAGCATGTATAAAACTATGGATAATGGTAGATTAAATGAGAATAATAGGCAAAATGAGCCGATATATTTACCCATTTTTGGGGCTCATCGTCACCCCCCTGCTGAATGGGTTGCTCATCCTCTGAGCAACTAATCCAGTTCTTCATCTTTGATGGCCTTAACTACTTCCCTGACATCCCATGCTTCTGAGGTGATGTCCTCTTCCCTATAATGAAAACCTACCTTTTTGTCTACTTCCTCCCATTGCATGCATTCTTCTTCTTCCTTGACCCCTTCCAGTAGCCCTAAGAGTAGTGGAGGACTGAACTTTAGGCCAATCTAGTTGGCCTTCAGGTTTTGCATTGATTGTTTATAAAGGGGCACTCTTGCCAAAGACTTCCTCATTCTGGTTGGGGAGTGATACTCCCTGGTCTTAAAGCTATAGGCTAGTGTATTCCATCTCCTCGTACAAGCATGAAGACAATCATCACCAAATAATCTTTCCATGTCCTCCAAATGGGCGATGGATTGCGCTTCCCTTTCGACATAATCTGGCAAAACTTGAGGGTTGTTGGCAAGGTGTTGATGAGCATATACTAGAGCTGAGGGGTCTTCTGGTTCTGCCCTGATTAGCAAGGGCTCATTCAGTTCTTTGGCCATGATTTGTTGAACTTCCACTACCCTTTTTTCCTCATGGCTCATCCAGGAAGCCATAGCCATGAGTTGTACATCTCCCAATGTAGCATTGGGGTCCCAAAAGTTCATATCAGGGAGTGCCATATTATGTAAATAAAACTCTGCTAATTTGGCCTTGTCCTCAGCCGAACTAGTGTCACACAGATGCATAAATTGACCATAATGTTGGAAAGGGATTGTGCCCCTTTGGGCCAATGTTTTGATTTGAAACTGAAGCCATTGGTCTTTAAGATACAATGCATAAGATCTGGCCGGTTGTCTACATTGCAAGGCTTCCATTGCCCAGCTGGCCATGCAGGCCATCTGGGCTTCTCTTTCCTACAACTACTGTTTCAGCATCAGCATTTCAGCTGCTGCCTGAGACTCCCTCTCTTGTTGCTACTTTATCAATATTTCCATATCAGGTTGTGTCTCTTCCCTTGGCTGTTGTTCTTGTGCTATTTCCTGTCCTGCTAGGGGACCTTCCTGTAGTTGTTGTTCTTCAGAAATTTGTGTCATGTCTACCTTTTGAGTTTGCTGTTGCTGTAACTGCTTTTTCAGTAGTGCATTTTCCTCCTGTAGCTGGGCTCTTTTACTGCTCTTAGTGTGTCTCACCATTGCCAACTCTGTTCTCAATTCTTTCAGTTGTTCTTCCAGGTGGCCTATGTCTGCAACTCCCTTGGATTTAGCAATTCTCATCCAAGTGTGGGTCCTAACCCTCTCCTGTTCCAATGCAAAGAAAAGTGGTACAAAAAACTTCTATGGGATGATCTTCCCACTTTCTAACAAGTTGTAATATGAGCCCAAATTAGGTTGAGGGCTTGGTTCAGGTATCTCCTCGGTCTTGTGTTCTTCCTATGACTGTTTTGCTGCCTCTTCTTCCAATTTTTTAGTCTCCTTTAGCTTGGACAACATTTCCTGTAGAGAAGTCTTAGCTTCCTATAGAACTTTTTTGGTGTCCATCAGTCTGATTCTCTCCTTCCACGTGGAAGTTTTGGGACTTCCCCTCTCGTACGTGATAGATATTTTTGAGGGGGACTCCTCCTTCTTTTCAGTAGGTGCATTTGTGATTATTATAGGTTCCTCTGGTGGAGGCTGGGGCTTTCCCACCTTTATCCTGGTACTCCTTCTGGCTTTAAAATACATGGATGTTGCTTTTCCTCTTTTTCCTTTTTGTTTTGTTGGAGTGCTTAAGGTAGCTAGCACAACTGCTGCTTCATTTGCCAATGTCTCAAGGGATGTTTCTTCATGTTGCTGCTCCCCTTCATCTTCTACTATCTTTTCCATGCATGTTGTTTCTGCTATTTCTGGCAATGGTTTCTCTCTTTCTTTCTGGGCTCCTACCTTGCTTGTGGCAGTCCTCTTTTGAACTTTCTTAGGCTTTTTCTTCTCACTTTCTATTCTTTTTCTTTTCTCTGTCTTTGGGGTGGTCTTCTTTTCTGCTGTGGGTTTTTCAAGTTTCTCTTCTGCTTCATGTTCCTCCTCTGTTTCCTACTCTTCCACTGTCTGCATATGTGGTGTCTCTTCATGCACTTCTTCCTCAATTTCCTCTTCCTCTTCCGGACTGCCAGATGGGCAGATATCCTTAGCCAAAGTTTTGATATCATCAATTCTGGACATATTTCTGAAAATGTCCCAAGCTATGGGAATGGTATAGGTATGTAAGGCATATTCTACCAATAGTTTGATGAGCCCATGGTGGGCCAACTGGTCTGGGATTCCTACATTTAGCTTGGTACTACATTCTATTAGAGACTAGAGGAGGAAATATGGGAGACTTATCTTTTTAACTGGAGGCGGATCCATCCCATACCTCAATTCATGTAGTAACCTGAAGTGATAACCATACACAATGTTGAACCTTCCCTCACAAGTGATATACTTCATTATTTGGTAACTAACTTCATTCCATGGAGGAGGCAAGCTTGTCCTCCTGACCCCATTTTTATCCTCTACAGGATCCTCCCCCGGTTGAAAAAATGTCTTCTTGGCCACCTGTCCCAGTGAGTTTTCCTTCTTACTCCAAGGGAGCCCAAGAGGAAGGCCTATAATTCAACTGATAAAATTAGGGGTGAGTTTTAGGGACAGACCCCTAAAGCTGACTGTGGCATGAGTTTTTGAATGGGGTTGCAGGGCCATCAGAAATTCTTCAGTTACCTCATCATCATATCCATGTATTCTATCGAAGAAGATCATCCAATTTGCCCTGGTGAAAAGGGCCACCACCTCAGGGTGATCATGTAATTAACTGGAGTTCAAGGGTTCCTTCCTCATAAACCCTCCTGGCATGGTGCTGAGTAGTTTTTGACGTGCTTAAGTGAGGAGAAAATCAACAATTTCAAAGAAAATCAGAGACAGAGGAACAACTGAATTTTGTTTATTTTTCTAAAAAGTAGGAGGAATTTCAGTGTTCTCCTTCTCACAACATCGAATTGCAATATTTCCCTTGTTTCAAACTACTATTACCCCGAATTTGATTTTCTACTTGTGGAGAGAAAATATATATATTTTTTGACAGAATAGAGGATAAATAACACAGGCTCTTTCAGAGAATAGACGGATATGAAATTTTGATTTTTCACACAGGCTGGTTTCTACGATTGCAAATGTTTTATTTTTAGTAGAATATGAAAAAGAAGAAGACAGTCTTCGAATACAGAGAGGAAAATAGAGAACTGTGTAGAACTCAGGCAAAATATACAGGCAAACTTTTAAACTTTGTTCTCATCCTTCCCAATCCAATTCTGTGTTTATAATCCACCACCTTATATAAATAAGTCCTATGCAGGGAGGTTTCCCAAGCCTACCTCGTTTTGAGCTTGACTTGTAAAAATCCCAGGTTTTCCTTCTGCTGGCCGCTCTCTACCTTTCTTGTAGAAGTATGCCTACAGAAATTATCTGGCTTCCTGTAGGATGCAACAGGGCTCATGTAAAGCTCGATAGGCAAGGGGGTTTCGAAAAACTGACAGAAAACTAGCGGAGGACGACTGGTTCACTTCTCTAGAAGTGGTTGATGCGTACTCCAGTGGAGAATGTCATGAATGCAAAGTGAACAAAGAGTGGAGAAGGCCTCAACTAAGCTGTCTTTTAACTACTGGCATGATTCGTGGTGAGGAGATGAGGTGGCTGGATGGGTATGTTATCGCCACCTGGACCGTTGGTCCTTTGTCAAGGTCATAATGTTTCTGCATGCCGACTGACCACCATCACCTCCCTTACTCCCGTTATCTGCTGCCACCACTACCAGTCCCGAATTTGTTCTCCTGAATGGACATACCACACGTGCTAACTGCGTATTTGATCGGCAGTTTTGAAATTGACGGGGCTCGTTTGAATTCCACGAGGATGTGTAACTGAACGAGGGTGGCCAGTTAATTGGCCACCGATTCCATTCAATATTAACCATTCCCATAGTCATGTAGTGTTGAAATATGATTCATGTAATTGAGGAATGGGTTTAGGCACTTACCTGCTCAGTCGCAGCTGTGTTATGAATATTTTGGATTTTGGAACCCATTTCTTCACTGTTGTGGTTGCTTTCTCTCTGCATGCTCGGCCTCGAGCATTTTCTGATGTTCTCACGTTCAAACAGAGCTCCTTGCATGTTTCATATGACTTACTTTGATGACCCTGTCTCTGGATTATGCTTTTCAGAGGGATTAGTTGCTAGAGGAATCCTGTAGGATTTCCTGTAACTGCTTCTCCTTCTGAAATTCAAGCTAATATCTAAGTAGGGAAACAACTGCTAATGAGGGTCTTGGTTGACAGGGAATAAAAAATGGAAGGTATCAGGTAGGGTGAGTGAAAAGGCTGCTGCTTTGATTTGTCAATTTTTTCTTTTTTTTTGCAGCATGAAGGAAACAAAATTTCTGTGTGTGGCTATGCAGGGACAGAAAAATGAGTGCAATGAAGGTATACAGAGATGGGAAGGCGATATAGGGTTATGGATGGAGGCAGGGAGGTCCATAGGCCTGATAGAAAAATTTCCAACCTTCGAGTCCTCCTCTGAGATTAATTTTGGCCTTTCTGTAGTTTTACAGGATCTTCCTGTAGAAGATACAGAGTTTCCTGTAGGATGTGAAATTTCAGACCAAACGAAACCAAAACCTGTGAAAGGGTAACAGTGATGGAGGAATAGACTGTGAGGGATGCATGCAGCCTGGTCATGTCCTCGGTCTTTGTCTTGTGCGATCCTCCTAGGATTTGCAATGCCCTTCCTGCAACCTACACTTTATTCAAAAGAAATTAGGTTCATTTTTTCTTCTTTCTTTTTCTTTTTTTTTGTCTTTTTTGTTTGTTTTTTTTTTTTTTTTGAGACAATCGAGGCACCTCCAGGAGGTTTTCACCCTCATTGCCTGCCCTGGGCACCTCAAATAGGTTTTCACCCAGGGATATTTTATTTCATTTTCTTTTTTCTCTATTTTTTTCTATTTTTTCTTTTTCTCTCTGTTTTTTTTTCTTTTTTTTATTTTTTCTCAAGGTGTGGGTGGAGTGGAGACAGGGACCTACTCCACTACTAGCACTAATTTAACCAGAGTTTCAATGAACTCCTGCTTAGAAATGGGCTTCCTGTAAATTTTCAATCGATGCCCATTGACGAGCATGGGGATGCCTTCTTCATCAATGGTCTAGAAAAGGACTAAACCATTATCATTGCATTTTTCCACTGTATATGATCCCAACCATCTAGTTCTCAGCTTGCCCTTGAAATACTTGTACCTTGAGTCATACAGTAGCGTGCAATCTCCCGACTGAAATTGTTTCTCTCTGAGGTGTAGGTCATGCCATATATTCCTTTGAAGCTAGACTACATCTGAGTGGAGAAGGGCCTGCAATCTCTGTCCATCTAATCCATTTAGCTGAAGCAATCTTTCTTTCTGTGCATAGCTGAGGTCTAGGTCCAGCTGAGCTACCAGCCTTAATGTGTTATACTCAAATTCTATGGACAATAAAGCTTTCTTCCCATAGACCAGCTCATAGGGTGTGAAACCTATGGTAGTCTTCCAAGTAGTGTTATAAGCCCAAGTGGCCTCAACGAATCGGTTTGCCCAATCTTTTCTGCTGCTACTCATCACCTTAGTCAAAATCTCTTCCAAAGCTCCATTAATGACTTCCACCTGTCCATTTTCTTGGGGGTGATAAGGGGTGGAAGTTCTGTGCTTAATCCTATGGTGTGTGAGCAGGTCTTCAACTAAATGGGAGGTAAACTGACTCCCTTGATCCATAACTAGCTCTCTTGGGTAGCCAAACTTGTAGAAGATACTTTCCCTTAAAAACTCAACTACTTTTTCCTCTGTTGCTGCTTTAATTGCCTTTGTTTCTGCCCACTTTGTCAGGTAGTTCGTGCACACAATGATATAAGACTTCTATTTTGAAGGAGGGTTGATAGGACCCACAAAGTCCATGCCCCACTTCTCAAATGGCTCAAAAGTCACTTGAGGTTGCAGGGGCATCTTATCCCTTGGAGTCGATTTCCCCATCCTTTGACATCGGTCACATTGGCTGATGTATCTCTTGACATCTTGATGAAGAGTGGGCCAATAGTAACCTGCCTGCAAAATCTTGAAAGTAGTCCTCTTTGCTGCAAAGTGGCCCCCACAAGGTCCATCATGACAGGTTAAGAGGATGTCAAAGACTTCCTCCTCCCTAACACATCACCTCAAAATATGATCTGGGCCAAGTTTGAATAGGTTGCCCCCAATCTAAGTGAATGGGGCGCTTTTCCTCACGATCTTGCTCTTTTATTTTGAGGATAGGTGTGGCGGAAACTATGTTGAAACCAAGTAATTTGCTATATCAACAAACCATGGAGAGAGTACTGAAATAGCAAATAAGTGTTCATCTGGCATTTGATCATCCACCATTCCTTCTTCACCTGCAGGCAGATCTAGTCTAGACAGAAAATCAGCAACAATATTTTCCTTACCAGGCTTATCAACAATAGTCAAATCAAATTACTACAACAAAAGTAACCATCTAATGATATAAGCGTTTACATTAGGTTTATTCATCAAGTACCTAATTGCAGCATGGTCAGTGTGTATGAATGTTTGATAACCGGTGATGTAGTGTCTGAACTTGTTTAGGGAATGGACTGCAGCTAGGAGCTCTTTTTCGATTACCGTGTAGTTTAATTCTGCCTTGGATAGGCTTTTATTGAAAAAGTATATAGCATATGGTAGCTTCTCTTTGACTTGTCCTAGGGCTTCTCCTATAGCTTTGTTCAAGGCATCTGTGTGAATGTGGAAAGGTAGGGCCTAGATTGGACCTCTCAAGATTGGGGCAGTTACCAGCTTACCTTTCAAGGCATCCAGAGCCTCTTGATAGTTGTCAGTTCATATAAAATCAACATCTTTCCCCAAAAGGCCAAACAATGGAGAGGCTAGCTTGCTAAAATCCTTGATGAATCTTCTACAATACCCTGCTAAGCCTAGAAAAATCTGAACATCTCTTACCTTCTGAGGAGGTAGGACCCTTTGGATGATAGAAATCTTGTTGGGATCCACCTGTAATCCTTGCTGAGAAATTGTATGACCTAGCACGGTCTCTTTAGTCATTAGGAATTCACATTTTTCAAGATTGAGGGACAGGTTCATTTCAATACATTTGGCTAAAACTTTTCACAAGTTAGTCAATGCTTCCTGGAAGTTGGAACCATAAGGGGTAGTGTCATCCATATAGATTTCCACTGAATCATGAACCAGCTCAGCAAATATGCTCAGTACTGATCTCTGGAAAGTTGCAGGAGTGTTGCACAACCCAAAGGGAAGGACCCAGTAGGCAAAGGTACCCCATGGACAAGTGAAAGCGGTCTTATCTTGGTCTTCCGGGCTGATTTGGATCTGGTTGTACCCGCTAAACCCATCTAGGAAGGAAAAGAACTTCTTTCCTGCCAGGTCATATAACACTTGATCTATGAAAGGCAAAGGGAAATGGTCCTTCTTGGTGGCTTTTTTCAGTTCCCAATAATCTACATAGATTCTCCACTTCCCATTTTTCTTTGGCACTAGCACCAAAGGAGAAACCCATTCGTTGTCAGAGATGGGGTAGATGAATCCTGCATCCAACAACTTTTGCAGTTCTTCTTTGACAATGTCCTTGAGGGCTGGATTCATCCTCCTTTGAGGCTGCCTAACTGGCTTACAATCTTCCTTGATGTAAATGTGATGAGTACAGACAGAAGGGTGGACTCCCTTCATCTCCTTATAGTTCCAAGCAAAAGCATCCAAGTGGTTCTTCAATAAGCTACACAGCTCTTTCTCCTGAGAGGTGGATAGGGTTGAGTTGATCCTCAAGGTTCCTTTTGGGCCAAATTCCACATTCTTAGCTCAGAGAGGGATCGGAACAACCACACAGAGATCAACTGAGCCATTGTCTTGGGTTTCTTCCACCAACTTGTCTAATGGCAACTCACTGGGGGGCGGATTTTGAATCAAATCTTCAATAAGATCATCCTCGGTTTGTGGACCCCCCATGGTAGTTTCTACTGTACAAACTGGTGCGGATTAGACTTCATCCTCATCTTCCTCCTCCAACGAGATGGGTAAATCATGTTCCAGTAGAGGTTGGGCAGGAGAATAGAGGACTAGCTTCTTGGACATATGCCCATTCTTGATTGTCATGTTCCCAGCTCAGCAGCTGATGTAGGCATCTGCAGTAGCCAACCAAGGTCTTCCCAGGATGAGAGGATACCCAGTGAGCTTTGCCTTTGGTTGGAGAACCAAGAAATCAGTGGGGTACTCCCAGGAATCAATAGAGACCATGACATCTTCCACAATCCCCTCGGGGGTCACAGTGGAGCGATCTGCTAACTGTAGTACTGTCGAGGTCTTTCTTAGGGAGCCCTGAAGGTTGAGCTTGAGCATAGTGTCCCTGGTCATCACATTAATGGCAGCCCCTAGATCGATCAAGGTATGGGGGATTATGGTGCCATTGATGTGGACATCGACTACTGGACTCCCAGGGTCTAGATATTTTGGACAATTACCTACCCCAACATCAAATCAGACAGTTGTCCTATGACTTTGATATTTGGGGCATCTCTGCTTCGCCTACCTAGGTGTTTAAAGCACTTCTCCTTGATCATCTTGTTGTATATGGGCACATCCTTTATGGCCTGGAGAAGTGGTATTGTTACACATAACTGATTCAGTTCTCCCAGAAGTTCAGTTTCTTCTGGGGTCGGTTGTGTGGTTCCAGTTAGTCTCGTAGGAAAGGGTGGAATGAATTTTGGTTCACTTTCCTGTTTCTCTTCTTCATCCTCCTTAGGAGGAGGTTGGCTGTCTGGGAGGACCTTGCCAGATAGTAGGTTGATCTCATGAATCTCCATAGCATAGGTAGGGCATGTTATTTCTCTAGTATATACCTATTGGGCCTATCTTTTATTGGGGGTCAGGTTCAGTTGAGAAGGTATTTGGGGTTGTCTTGGAGGAGCAGGAGGTAATGGTTGTGGTTGAGCAGGTGGTGGAGGCAAAAGAGTGGGAGGAGAGTTGTATTGGGGCCTCCACCCCTAATGAGGTGCATTCCATCGAGGTTGTGGTTGAACATGAGAATGAAACAAATGAGCAATAGGTTGAGTATGGTATTGAGATGGATATGACCAAGGAGGGGGTGTGGACCAGGAAGGATGAGCAGGGGGACCCAAAGAAGGTATGTGAGTGGATTGATTGGGGTTGTAATAAGTCTGGATGTCCCTTGCATTTCGTGTTGGTAAGGTGTAGGTCCATGAGGCCTCCTTTGTTTCATGAAGTAGAGTGGTTCAGCGGTTCCTTCAGTCCCTTGGTACATAGATTTAAATCCGGGTAAGGATGGGCACTGATTTGTAGGGTGGTCTGCCTCACAGACAAAACACACCTCTACATAGTGCAATGGACACTCGTTCCTGGGATGCTTTCTAGTGCATCTGGGACAAAAGATGGCCAAAGCCCTCTTAGATTCCTCTTGCTTCTATTGGACTCGCAAGGTATCCATTTGCATGGCAATGGTCTATCTCATTTCACTTTTGAGGTCTTCCATTTGATTTAAAAACTCAATTTTGGATAAGGGGGCACTGGCTAAAATTTGACTTCCACTTTCTCTTTTTCTGGCTGCCCTAGAATGGTTTCTAAACACAGTCTTTTTTTCATCATAAGGTAGCTGGTAGATGTTTCCCCCAGCCAACAAATGGAGGGTATCTAGAAGGTCTTCAGGGACTCCTTGGAGCAGAACCAGCTTCAGAGATTCAGGGTCAAGGGTGCACCTGACCCTTTTATAACTGAGTTGGAACCTCTCTTCATAGTCTTCTAAAGATTCATCACTTCCCATGGTCATCTGAAAGATTTCTTCCTTTGTTTCCTTTGACCTATAGTAATCCCAGTATTTTTTGTTAAAGGCTTGCTACATCTGAGCCAAGTTGTGATACTATTTCCAGTTAACCCCATCAACCAACGGAGTGTTGCATCCTTGAGGGTAGAGGGAAAGAGTTTCAACTTTTGCTCATCTTCTGCATAGTCATAGGTTCGACAAAGGACAACAAACTCAAATAAGAAGGTATCAGGGTCTTCAATGGTCAATCCATGGAAGTGAGGTAAGGCTTAGGGACTTATGTTTTTCATTTTTGTGTCCCCATTGGTTTCTCAGATGGGAAAGGTGCCTTCTATTCTCTCCCCATTTCCTATACCAGTTCTATGTTCAGCCATGGTCTCAGGAGGAATGTTTTCTTGCCCTTCTTCTGTTATAGGATCTTCGTATATCTCTGGAGGTTCACCTAAAGGTTATTCTAGATCACTACCACCAAAGAAGAGAGAAGGGTGACTTAGTGATGTGTTGGGGGTGTTGGATAAGAATTTTCCTGAATTGTCTTTGTTCCTACGAGGCATGAAAGAGAATACCTTTTTTTGGATTTTTGTGGTTCTTTTTCTGCTTGTACCTGCAAAAACTTGAAATGGATTGAACAAAAAATTGCAGCTAACTAAAATAAACCTTGTTGAAATGAAAATGGCAGAATTGAAATGAAAGTGCGAAATGACTAATCTATGTTACTGAAATGAAATTGAAGAATTGAAATGATAATCTACGCTTGCAGAATTGAAATGAAAGTAGGAAATGTCTAATCTACTTTTGCAGAAATGAAATTGTAGAATGGAAATGAAACAACTACTCTACTCTTGCTGAAATAAACTACTAGCAGAATGTTGCAGTAGAAAATAGAAGAAAAGCAGTAATCACAAATACTCTAATGCTTCCCCGGCAATGACGCTAAAAATATGGTGGGCTCCAATATTGCAGCAATGATGATGCAACTCCTGGGACTCCCTTCTTTACTTTTATCAACCTGGTAGTTCGTATCAAACTTGGAAGCGACGGTGTTGTATGCACAAGTACTAGCTCTTACTGCAAGCTGTCACTTGATCAGCTGGCACAAGTTCGCTAGGAGCTCAAGCAAACTTCTATGAGTTCTCAGAAGAAGATTTTAATTTTGATGGAAGAAAGCTAACTCAAAAGAGGCTATTCTACTTGCAGAAAGAAGATGGAAGTTGAAAGGAAATGAAAACCCTAACAAACCTTAGTTTTACCCATTAACCCTACTTTTGCAAGAAAAAGAGATGAAACTACAGAAATGGATGCCATTGACTACTTTCAACATAAAATGCATGTAATTAAGCTACTTTTAAATGAAAATGTGTAAGAACCATCTTTTTGTACTTTTGAGAAATTTTATGCAGAGTTATTATGGTTGTGCTTTAACTTATTTGAATGTGTAGATGTTTGGTGGCGGAAGGAGATGGATTTGGCTGTTGCAGATGACGGGGAAGGTGTGGAGAGGACCTAAGGAGTCCCTAGCACCCTTCTGGAGAATTCCATGATGATCATATCTCGAAAGAGTGCTCGCATGAACCTCTACAGGAAGTCTGCAGGGGATCTACAGGAAATTCTACAAGAAGTTCTACAGGAGCAGGCCGAAAGTGATTTTTAAAGGTTTGGAGAAGGAAAAATGGTGGGAAAATGGGAATGAAGGATAGATAGATATGTTAAGGGGTATAGGAACTTGTAAATGAATCTCAGGAATGAAGAAGATGGTTGGAGTTGTTCAAAGGTGATGGAAGCGATTTTTCACAAAAACGTAGAAATTAGGGCTGGTTGAGAAAATGTGGCTAAATGAGTATTGAAAACCTTGAGAAAGAGATTGGAGTAGGTTGTATGATGGAGGAATGATAGGCTAGAGTGTCTTATTGGTGCTCTACAAACTTCTCTTTAAAACTGACCCAAGCAAAAACTATGAAAATAGAGTTTTACCTATTTTTGACCTAATTCTAACCTAGAAAACAAAAAAGTGCTAAACAGAAATTTATGGATAGGAAATGATGCAAGAAGCTATGGAAATTGAGCAAGAACATATATAAGCATGAAAACACAACTAATATCAACTTTTCCAACTCGAAATCTAACACTAGCAATTGCATTGGAAAGCAAAAACAGTGTTTTGGTGGCAGCAAGAGTACTTTGGTCTCAGTTCATGGTCCCAAGGAGGGAGAAAGGAGCTCAAAGCATACTTGGTAGCTTTTTTGTGGATAATTTCTATTATTGCAGCAAACTAACTAGTCAACCTGAAACAAGAACAACTATTCTAATCATCTAAAACAACCTAACCGATAAAGCAAGATTTAATTTAAATAACAGAAATTATTTCATGAATGCAGGAAAAACACATAAAAATACAAGAAGGACGTACTGGGAACTTGGGTTGGGCCCAAACCCAAGAGCTACAGTCCCCTTAGAAATATTAGTTTTGGTTCAAGGTTGAACTCATCTTCATTGATCAAAAAATAATAGTCATGTCACAAAACTGTTTACAGAAAGAGCTAAAAAATAAGCCGAATGCAGAGCTGCACTAAAGTGCGAAAATAAACTATTCAATAGCTAACCTACTGAGGCCTAAGGCCTTCTTATTTATACAACTCGAGGACCCCAACAGTCCTCCTAAACTTTAGGAACTCGGCTGCCAAAACTTGCAGATAACAGCCACGTCACTAGACCTGCTCGGCTGCCCCTTGAAATCATCTTTGGTGGGCTGTTGAACTCCGAGCTGTTGGTGGAGAACTCTAGCAAGGGGTCATTTAGTGCAAGAGATACTCCTCCTATAAATACGCAGCCTTGTTTCTTCGAATTTGGCTGCCAATCTGCTCATAAATGCCTAATCTTGGTCCAAAAATGTCCAAAAATCTGCAATAAGCACGTATTAGACTTGTGGTAAGATGACTATCCCCTTTCACTCAATTAACATAAATATATTCAAAAGCATGCATAAAACTATGGATAATGGTGGATTAAATGAGAATAATAAGCAAAATGAGCCCATATAGTTACCCATTTATGGGGTTCATCACCGGGTGCTCCCGAATCCATCCAATGGAAAACATATGAGAAAGAGATGGAAACCCAAAAAATTGCAATTTCAGAAGGGCCAAATACAATAAGTTTTGGGTACAAAATCAAAGGGATGTTCACCATTTAATAAGGAAACCATCTACAAGCATTGCACCACCTACAACAAGGGCCACCTATATGGGACATAATCTGGAAAGATAAATCATGGCCAAAAATTTCTTTCTTCCTGTGGATAATTTGGTATGGGAGAGAAATCACTTGGGATCAAATCCAGATAAGAGTTTCGAAGTGACCATCGGCTTGTAGTACCTATGGAGGACACTCATAATCAATGGAACATCTAACAAACGCCTACAACTGCAATGAAAACCTCTGGAAAAACCATGAACAAATTTTCAGTGTTAGTGATAGTGATCAAATAAGCATGAAAGTAACAACGGACAAATGGAGAAGAAATAATTACCAGAACCCCATCCTAAATCATGCTTGGTAGATATCATTAGGATTCTTACTTTGTATAGTCTGGAAGGAAAGAAACAAAAGAATCTTCAAAGGGTAAAAGAGAACAACAATAGAATTATGGGGAATGATAGTCTAGAATATAAGAAAAATGATCTTAGCTGAGAAATGGTACATAGAGGATAGGGAAACTAATCCCCAGGAAGGAATAATAATGGCTGGACTAAGTCCAAAACCCAGCATTCTGCATCCTAACTCGTGGAAACAAAAATCTCCTCAATGCGAGTGTTCAATCATTTTCATGCGGCCTCAAAAAGACTTCATTAAACTCAACTTTGAGGAAGCTGCGAAAGGGAACTCGGGGGCAGTTGGTCTGGAGGACTGTTCAGAGATGACAAAGGAAATACTATCCATATGTTTTCTATGGATTGTGGCATTGCGAGTAATAACGAAGTTGAGCTCTATGTGCTGAAGCGGGGGTTGGAAATCACAAAGAGGGAAAGTTTCCAATGACTTGAGGTGGAGGGAGACTCGAAGCTGGCAACAAAAGTGGTGAAAAAAAATTCAGCAAGGAACCACATGGGAGAAGATAAGCCAAAGTTGGAGGACAACATGGCTAGTCCAAGAAATAGGAAATCTACTTCAAAAGATCTACTAAATTGTCTTCACGCATGTTCGCAAATTGGGTAACGTGGCAGTAGATAACCTTGCCAACTGGGGGTACGGGCAGACAGGAAGCAACCTTGATATAACGGGAGAGGAGTTAAGCCAAATGGAAGGTATGAGAAGTTTTGGGGAAATTGTAAGAACTGACAAGGATAAGGGAGAAAACTCCCAATCAGGGTGCATAAGGTACGCAACGGTGAAGGAAGGTGAGGTTGGCCATAGGACATGGGGGGTCGAGGTGGGAGAAGCCATCCAGCTAGCTTGAAGGGTAGAGGAAGAAGCGAACGATGTGAGGCCACGAGAGAGGTGGGGTAGCAGGTAGTATAGGGAAATGGGGCAACAGTCAGTATAGGGTAGAGGAAGATGTGGATGAGGGCAGAGGTGAGAGAAGGCGAACATGTGTCAAGTGCGATAGAGGGTAGGCAAGAGCAGTTGTCAAGTGGAAATGTAGACGGAGTAAACCCATGATAGGAGAAACCGATGTAAGAGAGGAGTTATGAAGGGAAATTATGGCAATGTTAGGGAATCCCCATCTCAAGTAATTCAAATGATGGAATGGGCAGAGGAAGGAGGATGAAGGCACATGGAGAGTCCTTCAAACAACAAGTGGGGCAACTGGACAGGGAAACAAAAAGGTAAGACAGTTATTAGAGGTGGCATTTGCATGCAGGGTGAGAAGGTAGGACGTGTTGCGGAAGGTGGTGGAAGTGCGTTGGAGGATGTCGAGCTACAACTGGATTTCATCGGCAAGAATTGGTATGTCCTCTTGGCTCCCATTTTAGACTGATTGGAAAATATGATTTTATCAGAGGAATACTGGTTAATGGAAATGGTAATCCCAGAAGCGGCTAGTGTAGATACCTTCTGTTTATTTTTGGGCTCTAGCCTGTTAACCTAGAGTGAATTTGTCTAGAATGCCACCAGGGGAAGGGAGTTCGGGAACAATTTTATGGGTCTTAGGGTAGATATGTCTTGAGGTACTATGGCTCGCTGGGATGTCCTTTGGGATTTTTACAATGGAGGTATAATCAAACCTGTCAAACCGTTAGGGTGGAGTCTATGGCCTGGGAAGGAAGGAGTTATAGTCAAGTGTGGGGAGTCAAACACCTTCTTGGATCTAGTGGCAAGGATGTTTATTTTCCAACCTGATCCGAGCCCATACATGGCCGAAGGCCACAGAATCAAATGTAGTATCAGGGGTATAAACTAAGGTAGGGATACATCAATCAAAAAATCTCGGTCCTACCCCTCTAATGGGACCTACGGTATGCATTTACAATTTTTGAATCTGAGAAGTTTTCTCTCATTCGTTGGGGTGGTGATAATCAAGGGGGGGGGGGGGGTGGAATTTCAGTCAGGAGGAGAAACAGAGAGACCCCATGGGCACTGGGAAACTTGGTTATTCAAAATTCAATAGAGAACCACTGTAATGAAGTGGAGGTCCGAAGTCTCAATTTCCCTGAGGAGGGAGGGGGGAACTCGGGTGTTATTGAGTGATATTACAATTCTCTAGGCTGGGAGTGATTGGAAAATCTTGGGCCAAAGAAGCCTATGTTTACTCTGTTCAAAATGATTCTGACTTATAAATATTTTTCACTAGTTTATGTTTTAAGTAATATAACAACCAGAGTGCAGAGAATTCTGGAGTCTGGGAACTCACACCGTGCTCCAACCCAGGGATAGGTACCCCATCCGAAAATGGAGGAATTAATTCGGAAGGAGAACGAGATGGAAAAGGAAGGTAATGAAGTGGGAAAGAGAGGAAATAGAGGAACGAGCAAGGCAAGAAAAAGACGAAAGGGTTGGAAGCAACCTCCAGTAGAGGACCAAGTAAAAGAGGAAGGAAGACTGGGAAAGATGTAGGTTTTAACCCCATACAGAAATTACCTGCATACAAATTCTAAAACACAGAAAATAAAAAATGTGAGAGAATAGCACATAAAACACATATACACAGAGGTTTTCCCCTGGATCCCAAAACTGGGACTACCACCTTGATTTTTCATTATGTTCCTTTCAATGTTATAATACATATTTATACATGCCGAAGCATCTAATACCATGGACCGAAAACCATCGCGTCCAAAAACATGTGTGAAAATCATGCACAAAACCATAGGTGGGTCCGCCCAACTTAACATATGGTCGAAAATCAAAATTTTCTAGGGCGCTGCCCCGGACCCCATAAAGTGGGGTTACGGGTACCCCTCAAACCCCTTGTTAACTATGTGGAAAGAATATAACACAACCAAACATTCTCCCACTTGTTGTTTTCTTTCCACAAGGGGCCACAAGAGAGCTTAGTCATTTTCCCAGCCTTGAAATGCCCATTGTCTCTCTACACCAAGAGAACTTCTCAGAGCTCACATATTTTGTCAATGCATCTACAGTATTCTTCAAAGTGTCCACCTTTACCAACAACACCTTTTTGTCTTCTATCATATCCCTCACAAAGTGATATTGAACATCAATGTGCTTTGTCTTTGAATGATATGCAGGGTTCTTTGCCAAGAAAATTGCACTTTGGCTATCATAGTCTATCCTTATAGATTCCTATACTAACCCCATACTTGAACATAATCTCTGCAACCAAACGTCTTCCTTGCTTGCATAAGTGGCTGCCATGTATTCTGCCTTTGTAGTTGATAGTGCCACTACAGATTATTTCTTACTCATCCAACTAACTGCACCTCCAAATAGGTTAAACACATACCCACTTGTAGATCTTGTCTGATCCAGATCTCCAGCCCAGTCTGCATCAACAAAGCCACGAATATCCAACACTTTGTCCAATCCTGGTCTTCCTTGATAGCACAAACCATAATCACTAGTGCCACGCAAATACCTGAAAACCCACTTCACCATTGTCCAATGCTCCTTTCCTGGTTTTGACATAAACCTGCTCAATACTCCCACTGCATGTGCAATGTCTGGTCTAGTACAGGCCATTACATACATCAGGCTATTGACTGCACTTGCATATGGAACACGGGACATATCCTCTTCCTCTTCTTGTGTCTTGGGACACTGTTCAGTAGATAACTTTACACCTACAAGAATAGGAACCTTCACTGGTTTACTATCATGCATATTAAACCTCTCCAATATTGTCTCGACATACTTCCTTAGGTTTAACCAGAGCTTCCTCTTTTCCTGATCTCTTTTAATTTCCATGCCCAAAATATAGTTTGCAGTACCAATATCTTTCATTTCGAATTTGGAGGACAATTGGGTCTTCAAATCCTAGATAATTTCTTTGTCATTTCCAACCAGCAACATATCATCCACATACAAGACTAGATAAATAACACGGTCACCAATTGATTTAAAATACACACAATGATCTTCTTTGCTTCTGGTGAAGCCAAGTCCCCGTATAAATGTATCAAATTTCTGATATCACATCCTTGGTGACTGTTTTAACCCATACAAAGACTTCTTTAACTTTCATACCAGTTCTTTCTTACCCTTCACCGCAAAGCCTTTAGGTTTCTTCATGTAGATCTCCTCCAGATTCCCGTGAAGAAATGTTGTCTTCACATCCATCTGTTCTACCTCAAAATCAAAAGCAGCAGCAACAGATAAAAGTAATCTAATAGAAGTTACCTTGGCAACAGGAGAAAAAATATCACCAAAATCAATTCTCAACACCTGGGAATAACCTTTTGCTACCAACTGAGCTTTGTATTTCTCCACCTTTCCTTCTGCATTTGTCTTCTTCTTGAACACCCATTTGCTAGAAATGGAATTCCTTCCAGCCGGCAACTCCACCAGATCCCAAGCCTCATTTTTGTGCAAAGATGCCATTTCATCAACCATGGCCTCTTTCCAGAGTTTTCCATCCTCTAAATCCACTGCTTCCTTCACAGTTTTGGGATCATCATCAATAACAACCAAAGAAAAATTTGAACAGAAAGCAGATGGACTATACCTTTCTGGTTGCCTTCTTTCTCGAACTGATCATCTCACAGCTGGAGTTTGTGGCTCTTCAGTTTCTGATTCCTCCTCTGTTGTAGAGTCTGATTCTTCCTCCTTTAGCTCAAACTCTATCTTCTCAGGTTCCTTTGGTTGGACTTCATGTTTAATAACATCTTTCACCTCTCTGAACACGACATCTTGGTTGTATACAACCTTAATTGTTACTGGGTTCCAAAGCTTATAACCCTTTAAACCATCCTTATACCCAATAAAGATGCACTTTTCAAATTTACTATCCAACTTGGTTCTTTTCTCCTTTGGAACATGTACATATGCATCACATCCAAATACCCTTAGACGTGAAAGAGATGGTTTCTTACCAGTCCATACCTCTTTTGGAGTCTTATCCTCCAACGTTGATGAAGGTGATTTGTTTACCAGGTAACATGCTGTCTCCACTGCCTCTGACCAGAATTCTCGTCCTAACCTGGCTTCTTTCCCTTTCCATCAACATCTAGTTCATTCTTTCTGCAACTCCATTTTTCTGAGGTGTATATGGAGTATTATTCTGCCATGCTATACCACACTTATTACAGTATTCTTCAAATTCCTTACTGCAAAACTCTCCATCGTTATCTGTCCTCAGCACCTTTATCTTTTTCACTGTCTGGTGTTCCACCAGAGCCTTAAATTCTTTAAACCTGTCAAAGACTTCAGATTTCTTCTTAAGGAAATATGTCCATGTATTCCTTGAGAAGTCATCTATAAATGATACATAGTACACAGAATTACCCAGTGATTGAAGCTTCACAGGTCCAAAAACATCACGGTGCACAAGCTCTAATATCTGTTTTTCCCTTTTACTACTAGAGGGGAAACTCACCCGATTCTACTTCCCATATACACAAATTTCACAGAAATCAAAATGTAGAGAGCTATTACTCATACCTTCTACCATACCTTTACCATGAAGTATTTGAAGGCCCTTCTCTCCAATATGTCCAAGCCTTTGATGCCACAACATGATCTTCTCCCTAGAGACCACAAGATTTTCAGCTCCACTTTCAGGAACCACAGAGTTGTTGCACCCATCAACAACAGTGCTACCTTGTAGCTTGTACAGAGTTCCAATCCAGACTCCCCGCATCAATACCAGTGCTCCCCGAACCATCTTGCAGGCATCCTTCTCGAACATTATTTTTACACCTGCATCATCCAGCTTGCTAATAGAAATTAGATTTCTGGCTAATGCAGGAATATGCAGAACATCCGGAAGTGTTCTAACCCTTCCATCTTGCAGCTTCAACTTTACTTTTCCACGACCAATGATTCTAGCCTTCCTGTCATCCCCCAAGAAGACATCACCACCATCATATCTCTCATACTTGCAAAACCACTCTCTATGGGGAGTGAAGTGAAAGGATGCACCTGAGTCAATCAACCATGCCTCATGATCTACATGTGTACTTGAAGAAGCCAACTACACATCCCCACCTTCATCTGAGGTGGTTTTCGCCTCTGTAGAAGGAGCATCATCAGTTCCCTTTCCTTTGTTAGGGACTTTAGATTTACAGTCCCTTTTGAAGTGCCCTTCCTTTCCACATTTCTAGCAGACCACCTTTACAGGTTTTCTTGGAGATCTAGATCTCCCTCTAGATTTAGATCTCCCTCTAGATTTAGATCTCCCACTCATTGACTTATTTTTGTTTCTGTTCTGGGACCGTCCTCATACAGACAAGGCATCACCATTCTGGCTCTCCATATTTTTCCATCTCATCTCCTTCATCAACAAGGATGAGACTATTTCATCAAAATGCAAGGCAGTTGCATTGCTACCTATTGTAATAACCAGACTATCCCATGAATCTTGTAAAGAACACAACAAACTGATGCACTTATCTTCATCTGAAATTTTAATATCAATAGATAATAACTGACTTACCACAGTATTAAACACATTTAGATGCTCTGTCACTGAGTCTCCATCTTTCATCCTTAGGTTATACAACTTTTTTTGCAGGAACAGTTTATTCACTAGAGACTTAGATTGGTACAAAGTCCCTAACTTGTCCCACAAAGCCTTTGCTATAGCTTCCCTTAATACATTCAAAAATACTGAATCTGAGACATACAATCGTATTGTTCTCTTTGCCTTCTGATCCAACTTCTTCTGTTCTTCATCTGTCACTCCCGTTGGTTTAGTACCTAGGTCTATCGTAATCCACTAATCTTTATCCACCAATGGATCCTCCATATTGAATTTCCACAACTCAAAACTTTGACCATTAAATTTCTCGATCTCTATCTTTCCACTGCTCGCCATCTTTTTTCACCACCAGAATTAATCTCGCAGATCTCCCACTGAACAGGGTCTACCACAAGCCCGAGCGAAACCCCTCAGCAACAAAGGCATCCCCGAAGCCAAAACAGCTCCGATACCAAATGTAGGTTTTAACCCCATACAGAAATTACCTACATACAAATTCTAAAACACAGAAAATAAACAATGTGAGAGCATAACACATAAAACACATATACACAAAGATTTTCCCCTAGATCCCAAAACCAGGACTACCAGCTTGATTTTTCATTATGTTCCTTTCAATGTTATAATACAGATTTATACATGCCGAAGCATCCAATACCATGGACCAAAAACCATCGTGTCTAATACCATGGACCGAAAACCATCGCGTCCAAAAACATGTGCGAAAATCATGCAAAAAACCATAGGTGGGTCCGCCCAACCTAACATAGGGTCCAAAATCAAAATTTTCCGAGGCGCTGCCCTAGACCTCATAAAGTGGGGTTACGGGTACCCCTCAAACCCCCTGTTAACTACATGGAAAGAATATAACACAACCCAACAAAAGAGAGTATGCAGAACCTGATAAATGCCTTGTGTTAGGAACACCAACGGAGGTGAAAGCAATAATATTCGAATGGGAGAGGGAGCTAAACGACAATATAGCAAATTAAGAGATCAAGGCAAAGGAATGGGAAACCATGGTTAAAGACCCCGAGAATACGAGAGGATGGAAAACATTGTTTCAACAAATAATTCAACAATACTGGGTCATGAAGAATATCCTGGCTCGAGCAATGACAACATATAAGGAACGACAGGAACTGGAGGAGGCTAGGCCAACTGAGCCTAGTATGAAGGATTTGCATAGGGAGATCCAATCTATCCAGATGCAATTGTACCAAAACAACCTCATGGTCAATAGGATTGAACACAACATCTAGGATATGAAGAGAAGCGAAATCTCGGGCTCCAGTGCGAAAGCCCCAACCTCGATGGACTCATCAGATGAATGAAGCAGGCCTTCAAGTAGAATTTTGTTTAAATATCAGTTAGAATTTATTGTTTTAATATGAATATTATAGTAGATAAAACTGCTAATGTAGCCTGGATGGTCATGAAAACACTCTTTAAATTTTGGACAACATTCGATGCAGACAATTGGCCAACAGACTTGGTTTCCTATGGGTAGATTGAGGTCACCTGCAATTTTTGTTAAAGATATACTTATTTTTAGAAAATATTAATAGAAAAAGGAACTACCAAAGCTTATACAAAAAAAATATTGATAGGTTATAATATTAATGGAACTTTTAATTGTAAATATAAACAAGTGCTACGCAATTTATATATAGTTAAATTGAAGTAAAAAAACAATAAATAACTAAAATTGCATATATCATTTTGCATAAATAAAATGTGGGAGACATCATTTTGTATAAATATTTGTAATTTTTTTTTTTTTGATTTCTACAGTTTATTATAACTCAAGTTAATGCTTTTATAAAATGTGATTTGCTAATGTAAAAAATAATATTTTTTGATATTTATTTCAAAAATAAATTTTTATTTTTGAAAAAAAATTAATATTTTTAATTAAAAAAATAAAAAAAAAATTAGAAATAAAATTTATCACCTAACAACTTGTCATTTTGCTCCAAATATAAAAGGAAAAAAAAATTAAAAATATATTATTAATATATTTATTTTAAAAATAATAAAAATAATTTTTCAATTTCTTTAATAAATTTAATTAAATATTTTTTTATATGATTATATTTTTAAATTAATAATTTTTTTTTTATGTATGACTAAAGCACAAACATGCATTGGTAAGTGTGTAAATGAGAGAGTACAAATGAACTCATGTATTTGAGAGCGAATAAGGAAAATCTAATAATAGTAGAAGAAAATCAGTGAGCAATTGTAAATGTCACTGTTATTTTAGGAGGTTGGAGGAAGGTGGAAAAGAAGAAAATAAGGAGTAACTAAGTATTTTTGGTTTGTTGCTTTATGTCACTGTTCTATTTTTTCACTTCAACTGGTATGATTGAATGCTCCGGAGCATATATCCAACATGTAATTTTATTTTTTTTATAAAATTATCATTTTTCCTTGGGGAAAAAGTGTGTAAAAACTAAATATTACAAATCTAAAAAAAATATAAAAATATGTTTAGAAGTGTGTAAACTGTTAGATTTAAAAGACAAAATGCTTCTTTTCACTTACATATTTTGTAAAAGACATTTGAAAAACACTTTCCATTGTAAGATTTGAAATCCAATCATTTTGTAAAAACGTTTTAAAATATACTCTAGGAAATTATATACCTCATTGTTTTGAGAAAATGTAGAAAACAAAAAATAAGTAAAACAATAATACTAATGAAAAATACATCTATAAAATATATGTGGTATATTAAGTTTTCATCATTCTAACTTTTATCTCTTTAGAATTTTATTTAAAAAATTAAAATAATACTAGTTTTGAAGCTACTATGGTTCTAGTATGGTAAAAATTTAATCAAGGGTTATGCAAACGAACTGATTCATTTATGTGGGAGAAAGTGCAAAATCATGCATTTCGAAAAACACTTTACATTGTTACATTTGAAATCCAACATTTCATAAAAAAGTTTCAAAATATACTCCAGGAAATTATAAACCTCATTGTTTTGAGAAAATGTAGCAAACCAAAAATAAGTAAAACAATAGTACTAATGAAAAATACAATTATAAAATATATTTTGGTATATTAATTTTCCCTTATTCTAATTTTTATCTCTTTAGAAATTTACTTAAAAAATTCAAATAATACTAGTTTTGAGGCTACTGTGATTTTAGTATTATTATGGTAAAAACCTAATCAAGAATCATGCAAACAAACTAATCCATTTATATAGGAGACAATGCACAATTATGCATTTTCAAATATGTAAAACATTATGATAGAAAGCTAATAAACAATCACGCACAAAAACTAATCCAGTTATGTGTTGGACATTGCACAAATATGCATTTTCAAATATGTAAGACTTAAAAATAAAAAATAAAAAATTAAGATAATACCAATTTGAAGTTTGTGTTGTTTCATTGTTAAGATGGTAAATGAATAATACCTAAAAAATAAGATATTTTGCAACTCTAAAAATTTGGAAAAACATGTTTAAAATTTTGTATATTGGTAGACCTACAATAAGAAATAAAAAATGAGGATAATACCAATTTCGAAGTAAAAATTCTATATATTGTTAGACTTACACTGCAAAATAAAAAATCATTAACTAATAGAAATTGATGTTACTAAACAACTCATAATAAGACCTCAACCAATCACCTTACAAGTAAATAAATTTAAATAATAAAAGAAATAACAAAAATTGAATTCGTAATGTTAAACTATGGATAAGTGCCATAAATTTTTGGTGAAAAAGAAACTATTACCTAGTCAAATGCAAAGTGAATGTGTTGTACCGTGCACGTATAAGAAATACTAAATTGTAATATTAATATTTTGGTGTTTTGATATATATGATGATATTTAATATATGATCACATTTCTGATATAAAATTAGGTGGCGATTTGGAATTAATATGGTTGGGAATTGGAATTTTATCGTTTGGAATTGGATTTTTTTTTAATGAAGTTCAATGTATATTGAACATTATATAATTTATGATATATTTGGATATAAATATGAATACATAAATTTTTATAATGTATTATTATGACTTAAAAGCAAGTCATTGCCAATTATTTTTTAAAGAGTTTTTGAGATTTTCAATATTATAACTTTCTACTTCATTCTTTTTAAATATAAAAAAATTAATATATTCGAGCATTTAAAAGATATAATTCCAATATTGAATTTGTTTTAAACAATCAATTTTTCAAAAAATATTTTATTTTTGAGCACGTTCATTGATGGAGCTCCGGTAGGATCATCACCTCCATAGCCATCAATACTTCAACAGAGATGTTCAGAATGAAAAGTTCTGGTGTTCATGACAGTGCCCTAAGTACCAACATTACATTTCGCTTTCCTTCCTCTCATGAACTTGCAAGAACTTTTATGATGGTTGAGTTTCTTTTGGAATGGATAAATGAGCTTCCCCCGCCTTGGATACACAACCAAGAGTGTTGCTTCAGCGTTTGTGTTTGGGAAAAATAAATTACAAGGCTTTTTTATTAAGTTCCTTAAATCACTTTGATTCAAGGTAAACAAAATATCTGACAATATACAAAATTTTGCAGCAACTTAGATAAAAATATTAAGAATGGTGAAGCTCATGCCAGAAGAACACATTTTACAAGGCCATGTGAGAGGAAATTTCACTAGCACAACAAAGTCCATTCTAAGTCTAAACTAAAACGCAAAGGCCATTTTTGTTAAAAAAAATTACGCTGAGAGGCAGAGGAGTGATTTTCGTGAAGTTGATTTTGTCCAATTGTAAGTTTGGAGCAGCACAATAATAACTTAGGATTGAATCCTAAATCATGAAAATACATTCACATGAGATTGCGGCTCAAAATAGATGTTTTACAGTGATTTACACTTCATGCGGAATAACACAGTAGAACATAGTAACTGTTGTTTTTCACACGACCACCAAAATTTGCTCCACCATTTTCTACTCAGAGACTCTCACTCTCTTTCTCTCTAACTTGCAAAATGATTTTTACGTACATATTTATCTCAACATACATTTTTACATTATGTTGGCTTATGGGGGCTTGACCCAGGTTTAGAGTTATTTAGCCAAACAAATCCCTACACTATTGGCACGTTCGGCATCAGCCCGCGGAGCACGGATTGAAGTCTCACCCAAAGCAGTATGGGGGGGATGTTGGAACCAAATTTCTGCACCTTTGAGATGTCTGTGATGTTGGTTTAATCCAACTAGACCTTCCTTCGTGCAGGTCACTTCGCGCACTGTTCCAACCTTTAGTATCATCTCGAAGTGTCACAACCATCTTCCGCACAGCCTTAACTAGGGGCTTAGATGCTTTCGCGCTGCTATGGCAACGAACTTCGCTATTTCCCAAACTATGCCAAGTGTCTAACTTATCTTATTAACAAGTGTCGATTATCTTCACGTAAACAGATATTCTAACTTACATTCACTTAACAATAACATTTATATATATTCGCACATCATATAAACAATAGAAGTGCAATTCATACCCAATATATCTGATGCATAAAATAGGAAATAAATACACAGAAATGATAGAAACTTCTTTTTATTATTGCTTCCAAATGATTACAAACTTAGACTCGCCCTGTGCACTCAGCTGCAGGGGTCTGTGCACTCAGCTGCAGGGTTCCGCGCACTCAGCTGTGGACTACTAGGATTCTGTGCACTAAGCTGCAAAGCCTCTTCCTACTATACAACCCAAAACTAAACTTTACACTTCAGATCTATCTCACATATCTCCTTGATTCTTCCATTATGCAATCAAACTACTTAGAGCTTTGCTCTATTAGACAATCCCATGGTCTGCGGACCATGGGTAGATCTTCTACAGTCGCCATTACATTAACAAAATAATGGTGGACAACCCTATGACTTTTTTACGAACTACGCACTCCACATCCACAAAATGCGGAATTTTTACATTGGAATTACAAAATTGACCAAAATCTAGGCTCTAAGCCACAAAACCTCCCTTGGGGGATCTCGTGCCCAACAAGCTCCCAACACAAGTATCCACAAATGAAAGATTGGCCACCACAACCCTGCACATAGAATCTTCTGCGCGGTTGCTCTTCCTACATAATGTCTTCTCGCAGCGCCCCCATGAGCGTTTATGAGGATGTTGCTTCGTTCAAACTCAGGTACATACCTTCGCAATGTTTCACCATTCCCCATTCTGTACAGATGCCCAACAATGACAGAAAAATCTGCCATGTGTACCACTAATTATTTCTTTTGCTAGATAGAGTATCCTTCTGGCGTAGTTCCAGTTATTAGGAAGCGAATTATATCTTCAAAATGTCCATCTGGTACGTGCATAACAAAGAGCTACGTGTCGAGTAATCCTTCCTCCAAACTAGTAGGTTCTTCCCCTGTCTCGATGCGTGATAAGTGATCTGGTCCCGCGTTCAATCGTCCGGGCTTCACAAAAACTTCAAAATCATATTCTTGGAACAATAATAGCCATTTGTAGATGTGCCCCCCAACACAGGCTTACTGACCAAGTAATATAGTCCAGAATGATCTGTATACATCTTAAAGTGGCCTCCTAGCAAGGAGTGTCGATACTTCTGGAGCGCATATACCATAGCTAGACCCTCATACTTAGCGATGGAATAGTTCTTCTTTGCTTTAGATAATCTGTGACTTGCGAATGCGATAGGGTGATCCAAGCCTTCTCCACCATCCTGTGTTAGTACTTCCCCTAGCGCTATACACAATGCATCAACATGGACATGAAATTCTTTATTCCAATTCGGGAAGACAAGAATCGGTGAAGTAACCATCTTTTCGTTCAACATATCTAGGCTTTTATTACAGTCATCGTTCTAGCAGAACATGACATCCTTCTTCAACAGTTTTTCCATCAGCGCGGTGATCTGGGCATAACCTTTGATACACTTTTTGTAGTACCCTCTATGTCCTAGAGTAGAGCACAACTATTTCACACTTCGCGACACTTCCAAATTTAGAATCGTCGCGATCTTCGTGGGATCTACCATCAGCCCTTGTTTGCAAACTATGTGGCCCAACAGGTTCCCAAAAGGAACAAGAAACACACATTTCTTGATGTTGAGTGCGATTTGGTATCTTTGGCAGGGATACAGCGTCAAGTGTAAGCTTGCTACATGGCACTTAACCAACCTAAAGATAATCCAGCCATCAAAATAGACCTCCAAGAACTTGTGAATATATTCCTTGAATGCCGCAACAACTACACGCGAAAATATGGCCGACACATTCTTCAACCCAAATGGCATGACAGTATATTGAAAGCAACCCCACTCAGTCACGAAGGTTGTCTTGCTCCTATCCTCCAGTGCAATTTTGATCTGGTGGTACCCTGAGAACCCATCAGTGAAAGAATATGCTTCCTGACCACCTACATTGTCCAATACTTCATCTGTGAACGGAGTTTGGAATGGATCATACACACAAGCGTCATTCAATTTTCTGAGATCCAAGCATATTCTTATCTCGTCCTTTTGCTTCTTCTCTTGTACCACCATTAGGCTTACCCAATCGGACTCTTCCACAGGCTCAATGATGCCTGCTGTGAGCATTTTGTTTAGCTCTACATGGAACTTCTCCTTGTATTTCAAATTCAAGCGGTACGACCTTTTCTTAACTGGCTTCACGTCGAGCTTTAACATGATGTTCATTACCCCTAAATCTCTGATTATTCCTTTCAAATCTGCAAACTTGGTCAGGAATAAGTCCTGATATTCGCGGATTAATTCAGCGAACTTATCCATCATCGCGTCACCCCAGTAGTCTCTGATCTTCATGAATTTGGGCTCCGCCTCTATACCAATATTCACCTACGTAGTCTTCACCGACGCGGTTATGTCAGGGTTCTCAATCTGTGGTCCTTGAACCTTGCGGTGGCCTTCGATCTCTGGAATTTTAATTTTCCACAGATCTTCATCCCCTTCTTCAGCATTTACATTATAACATTCCAGCGTGCAACTCAGCTGAGTAGCCCATTCAAGCTGCGCCAGGTTTATAGGATCCTGCGGAATCCTAAAGATGGCAGCTTTTACTTCTTGTAGCACTTCTTCAATAACATGAAAACCGTCCTCAAAACTAAAGGTCATCATGAACCCTTCGCTTAGTATATCCCATTTTCTAGTCCCATGGCGAAGCTCTGGTTCTATATACCAGTTCATCGATATAACATCTAGGGTATGACAGAATAGGCGCACCCATTCAGGTTGTGAGATTTCTCCATATGCCTGTGCCCACTTGGCCAAATGCGCAAGTGGATCATCCCATCCATTGTACTTGTCTGTCAATTGCACCTTAGGCTTCCCAAATCATACTCTCATCATTCTCCTACGTTTGCCTCAATCGTCAAAGGTTCCTTTGTGCATACCCCACCATCTCGCAGGCATAGTGCGTAGTACCCAGTCCAAGGCCTAGAAGCATTGTTTTTCTAGCACCTCCCTTTCAAATGCATCCAAAAGTATCTACCTCATTCAGACCATCATAAGTATGCAGATCCCTTACTTTTGTTGACATGCAACGTAGTGACTTGGCCATCATATTGCAATTTAGTGTAGTTACCTCATGTAACTGATTCTGCCATCGTTTTATTTCTTCATCAGAATCCGAAGTATAGGAGCTCTCACACTCCCACGTAATCTGCCCATCCATGGTGGCATTCACCTAGTCTTGGTCTCGCACTGTTATCATGTATATGTAGTCCAAATCATCATCACTTTCATAATCATGCATTGGCTCTGTATAGCACGATCCTTCAACAAGGTCCATGGGTATAATTACGCACAGTGATTTCTTTTCAAAAATCATTTTGCACTTCTTTAGATTAATTACCCCGTTCATGTCAGTGGTCCAATCAATTCCCAAGAGCGAGGGGTAGGGATTTCTGTCATCAACAATATATATCACTTCGAAATCTACCAACGCGCTTGTTCCCTCAATATCTACAGTTATTCCCTGCAATCATCCCATGGGAATTTTTTACTGGTTCACCATCCTCATCTAAATTGGAGACCATTGTAGCATAGGTCACCCCATTCACTCCCATGTCTGTTTCGGTAGAACATTCACATTCGATCCTAAATCCAGAATGATTTGATCCTTCTCATATTCTTTGATCTACGCGGTAAGTCACATTTGACATCCTATCCTTGTTTTATGTTTTCTGATCTTCTGGTCTACGTGTGGTTCTCCTGGCGCGGTCCTAGCGCATCTATTAATGAGTTCCTGTAACCCTTTGATAGCATTACTGTCACACAATAATTCCATACCTATTTCCATGAATGTTGTGAGCATAGATGGGTCCATTTCTAGCTCTGGTTTATCTTTGCTTCCTGAAGTGGAGGCATCAGTGAAGCTCTTGTTAGCTTTCATGAAGGTTTCTTGAGCACACTCCAAATCAAGCTCAGATTCTTTTGTTGGATCTTTGTGAACCTAAGTACTATCTTCTGGATGTTTGTCTTTGTCATCTCCCATCACGATTCCACTTTGGAGAACATGTTTACGTTTGGATATTCTTTGCGTAGCTCAAACCTCATCATTTACAGGTTCTGAGTCAGGGGAGGTGGGAGTGCTCCTTTGTCACATATCCTAGCTATCAGTGTAGGACAATCTTTCGTCTCATGATCAAACAACGTTTAATACTTGCATGACGGGCACGTTGGATTCGTACAATCAGGGCATATTGTCTTGGCCCTCTGTAATTGTAGCAAATCAATTGTCTGTGACCTCTACCAGGTCCTCCTCTACCCGGCCCTCGCCCGCGCCCCTGAAATCTCGTTCATGTTATTCCTGCATTCTAGTCAAGGAGCCACGTTTCAGCCTGAACTATGTAGGTGGGCGTTCTTTCCATCATCAACTCATAGCTTCTGCAAGTACGCTCATCGTGTCCCACGGACCTACAAAAGTTGCAGAACAACTGTTGCAAATTTTGCGTATACTTCTGTAACAAGTGGCAGTTGTCCGTGGCATGTTTTCTTGTTATTTGATAGTTCTCACACCACAAAGTAGGTGCTATAGTAGGTCCTGCTTGACCTTCTGGCCTTAAAGGCATTAGTCCTCCTTCTATGAGGTAATTTGTAAAGACTAGGTAGTAGTCTTTGTCATGACCTTGACCCTTGCATTTTACACACCACACTTCTTCGCACACTTCTAGTCGAGATGTCCTATCCTATTTCAGACTCTACATCTAAAGGAATAGATTCTTCAGCTGCACATGGATCTACTGAACTCCTAGGTTAGAATCCTGCATCGGAGTCTCATGTAGCTTCATGGAAAACTCCAAAGCTTCTTCCTGAGTTGTTATATTTTGCTGTGATAGCGCTCTCCTTAAATCTGGGAATAGTGAAGCTACAAACCACTCGCGATGTTGTCCATTCATCATATTCATATTGGCATCGCAAATCGTACATTTCAGCCTCTAATATAGCTCCCAAGGAGTCTCACTCGGTAGCATCATGATCTCTTTGAATCCAATGATCGACTGCACTTCAGACTTAGGCCTGCTAAATTCTTTATTTAGCATAGTTTGGATATCTGCGACTCCCGCATTTGGATTATTGTTGGAGTACTTAATATGCCAGGTCAGCACACGATCCTATAGGGTGCTAACCAGTGTCGCCTTCTTTATATGGTCATCTATAACACCTTGCACTTCCCATACAGCCCTTACAACGAACCAGAATTGGTTCAGATCCTCATTTCCAAAACCTTTGAACACAGGAAACTTCACTGTGCTTGCCATATTGAATTACAGTGGTGGTGGAGTTGGTACAGGTGAAGATGGAGGTGATGGTGGTGAAGCTGGTGGTGGTGTGGGTGGAGATGGTATTCGAAGAATTCTTTGTCTTATCAGCTGAATAGCACTTCGCGGAGAGACCTTCGTGAGCTCTTCCTCGTCCCCTTATGGAGGTGAAATCAAGGGGATATTTTCTAGACCCTTATTTCCTTTATTCCTGTAAACCTTTCCACTTTGAGTAGCCCCGAACATCAAGGTAATTGTATAACCCGCTTTTCACACAACAACATTTTAATCCAAGTATTCAAAGACTTTATGTACTTACCTCACATCCTTTGAAAATGTGTTGCTTTGCCTCGCTGTAGTTAACTAAGGTGTCAAACATGAACTCAGTAATGAATCCTACTATAATATAATCAATCCAATGATCAATGACACACATGATATTATTCTTTGATGCTTCCAACCTTCGCACTAGCTGTGGATTCCACACAATAGGACTATCAAGTTTCCACCTTCCTTGGCTATCTGCTAGCTTCGTGATCCACTCGTATAGTTCAGTAGGGAAGGATACGAAAAATATTTCGTGGATCTCCATATACAAGTAACTGCCTAGACACTCTTCTTTTGATAGTGGTAGGTTTCTGTTGTCCTGCGCCACGAACTCGTGAATTCTTCTATCCAACCAGCCTTCGATTTCCTTCTTAGTTGGATTCCAATGATACGAAATCACACATCTCTCATGCAGATTCTAGTCCCGACAATGGAACCATTTGTTGGCTTATGGGGACCTGACCGAGGTTCAAATTTATTTAGCCAAACAAATCCCTACACTACTGGTCCTTTTAGCATCAGCCCGCGAAGCGCGGACTGAAGTCTCACCCGAATCAGTATGGGGGGATGCTGGAACCAAGTTTCTGCACCCTTGAGGTTTAGTCCAACTAGACCTGCCTTTGCGCAGGTAACTTCGCGCACTGTTCCAACCTTCAGTACCCTCGTGAAGTGTCACAATCATCTTCCACGCGGCCCTATCTAGGGGTTGAGTTGATTTCTCACCACTATGGCAGCGAATTGCGCTATTTCCCAAACTACGCCAAGTATCTTACTTATCTTATTAACATGTCTTGATTATATTCGCGTAAACAAATATTCTAACTTGCATTCACTTAACAATAACAACTATATATTCGTGCATCATATGAACAATAGAATTGCAATTCATACCCAATATATTTGATGCATAAAATAGGAAATAAATACATAGAAATGATATAAACTTATCTTTATTATTGCTTCCAAATGATTACAAACTTCGACTCACCTTGCGCACTTAGTTACAGGGGTCTGTGCACTCAGCTATGGACTACTAGGCCATTGTGCACTCAGCTGCAAAGCCTCTTCCTAGTCTATGACCCAAAACTAGACTTTACACTTTAGATCTATCTTACATACATCCTTGATTCTTCGACGATGCTATCAAACTACTTAGAGCTTCGCTTTATTTATACAATCCCATGGTCCACGGACCATGGGTAGATCTTCTACAGCTGACATTACATTAACAAAATAAGGGCGGACAATCCTATGACTCTTTTATAAACTACGCACTCTGCGCCCACAAAATGCGGAGTCTTTACATTGGAATTACAAAATTGACCAAAATCTAGGCTCTAAGCCCCAAAACATCCCTTGGAGTATCCCGCGCCCAACACATTAATACATGACAGAGAAAATAATTAATACGTTGTTGTTGAGTGTGGACAGTAATCACGCAGGTGTTTGTGGAGTGTGGGCAATAATCGCAGAATGAATGCTTGCCCATATCTATTTACCAAAATACATTAAATGCCTTAAATTATTTGTTTTGTTGCGGAATGGTTCGCGCGATACTTCTATTTCGGCTTTATTCCTTCCATCTTCAAACAAAGATGCAACCTAAAAAAATATTTTTGACAAGTATGGCTGCTATCAAGGTGTTTATTGTGGTGGTTGATTATTATTTCCAACACTCCCCCTTAATCACAATTTCTGCCATTGACAATTCCCAAATAGTTTCTGAGATAAACAAAACTTTCACATGCTAATGGCTTTGTGAAGATATCAACAAATTGTTCCTGTGACCTACAGTGCAGCAACACAATTTCATCATTGTTAATCAACTCTCTAATAAAATGATATTTAGCATCAATATGCTTAGTCCTCTTATGAAATACAAATTTTTTTGATAATGCAATAGCTGAGTTGTTGTTGCAAAAATAGTTGTTATTCCCCCTTGGTCATGACGAAGATCCCTCAACATCCTCCTCATCCAAACTGCTTAACACGCTACTGCTGTTGTTGCGATATATTAAGCTTCTGCTATTAACAGTGACACTATTAGCTGCTTCTTGGAGGCCCATGAAATGGCTCTGGAATCCAAATGAAAAACATATCCTGACATGCTCTCTCTATCATCAACCATTCATGCCCAATCACTCTTAGTGTAACCAACTAATCTGAAATCACTTGTTGTTGTGTACAAAATGCCATATTGGTTTGTCCCATTGACATACCTTAGAATCCTTTTTGTTGCTTACAAATATGTCTCCTTGGGTGTCTCCATGAACCATGACACCAAAATTACTACATACATTATATCCAGCCTAGTGGTGGTCAAATACATCAAGCTGCCTATCATGCTTTTGTATAATGTCGGATTGATATTGCTGTTGTAATCTTCTTTGCTCAACTTCAACCCCATGATAGTTGGAGTTGGTGCAGGCTTGTTGTTTTTCATTTTAAACCTCTCCAAAATGTCTACCACATACTTTGCTTGAGAGATAAAAATGCCATTTTTTGTTTGTTTCACTTCTATGCCCAAAAAATATCTTAACAATCCCAAGTCAGTCATTTCAAATTCACTCTTCATGACTTGTTTGAAATCAACGATAAGGAAATCATCACTGCCTATAAAAATCAATCATCTACATATAAGACAACAATAAGAATCTTTCCATCGCTCTCTTTGATGTACAGAGTAGGCTCACCATCCCATTTATCAAAACCATTGTCCAAAAAGTAGGCATCTATCATGCTATACCATGCACGCGGTGCTTTCTTAAGCCTATAAAGGTCTTTCCTTAACTGATACACTTTGTCTTCTTGGCCTTCTACCTCATAACCAGGTGGTTGCACAACATACACTTCTTCTTTCAGCACCCCATTCAAGAACGTTGATTTTATGCCCATTTGATACACTCTCCATTTATGTTGTGCAGCAATCACCACAACTGAGCACACTGTCTTCATCCTCATGAACGGTGCAAATGTCTCCACATAATCTATTCCATGTTGCTACTTGTACCTTTTGACAAGTAGCCTTGCTTTGTGTCTTTCAATCTTTCCCTCATTGTTGCTTTTGGTCTTATAGACCCACTTCACTCCAATGACATGTTTTCCTTTCGAAAGGTTCACTAACTCCCATGTGTCATTCCTTTCTATTGCTTCTATTTCTTCCTCCATTGCCGCAACCCATTTTTCTTCTTTGACTGCATCCTCAAAATGGATTGGGTCATCTACACAAAAAAGCAAGGTAAATAAGGAATTCAGACCAGTGCTACTATCAACTTCATCTTGCTCATAAATTTCATTTAAATTTCTGAATTTTGGTCTTCTTATGCTTGCTGAAGATGGGCTTGACATGTCACTTGGTGTTGTGCTTTGCGGTGTGCTTGGAGAAGCGCTTGCTTCGCTGCACATAACTCTCCTATTATTTGTTGATGGTGTTGCTTGCTGCCTACTTTGTTGTGCTTGAATAGGAGTAGAGGGAGTCACTGTTGAAGAATTTCTTGTTGCTACTAAATTCCTCTTTGTCATCATGTGGTATACATGCTTTGACATTGAATGTCTTTTCTAAACTTCCATCCCATGCTTCCTCTTCTATGAACTGCACATCTCTACTGATTATGACCTTCTTGGTTAATGGATTGTAGAGTTTGTATGCCTTGGATTCATCACTGTATCCAACAAATATACATTTCTCCCCCTTGCTGTCCAACTTCTTCCTCAACTCATCTGGGACATGTGCATATGCCACACATCCAAAAACTCTCATGTGGGTGACACATGCTTTCTTCCATTTCATGCCTCTTTAGGAACTGTGTTCTGGACTCTTTTGGTTGGACATCTATTCAAAATATATGCTGCACAAGCGACAACTTCAGCCCAATAATCATTTGGCAAATGCTTTGCCTTCATCATACTCCTTGCCATTTCCATAATGGTCATATTCTTCCTTTCTGCCACACCATTTTGCTGAGGTGTATATCTTGTTGTAAATTGCTTGTGAATTCCATGCTCCTTACAAAAATGAAGGAAACCATTTGAGATGTATTCTCCACCTCTATAAGTCCTAAGGACTTTGATGTAGTGTCTACTTTGCTTCTCAACAAGAGCCTTGTATTGGCAAAAGCGTTCAAACACTTCACTTTTTTGTTTTAGGATATAGACCCATGTCTTCCTTATGTAGTCATCTATGAAGGTCAATACATAATGGCTGCCACCAATTGATGGTGTATGCATTGGTCCACATAAATTCAAGTGGACAATCTCCAAAGGTTCCTTTTCCCTTACTGACTTTCCCATTGGAAATGTCTCTCTATGTTGCTTGCCCAAGATACATCCTTCACATAGGTTGTATGGTTTTTCTATGAGTGGCAAACCCTTCACCATGCCTTTCCTATGTAGAAAATTCAAACCTCCATGACCAAATCTCAAATTCCATAACTAGTTTTCATCTCTTACCTTGTTTGCAATTTTACTTGTGTGACGGTTGCCTCTTTTCTTCCATTCTCTTCTGAGTTCATTGAGAGTTGTGCTTGTGCACCTTCTTTCTGAAAATCTGATTTTAAGTTTAGGGGAAAAATTCTATTGTTTGTCATCTGAACCTTTGCAATCAGCTGTCTGCTTGGAAGCCTATCCAAAATTGTGCACACATCATTCTTGACAAAAACATTGTAGCCCTTTTGCATGAGCTATCCAATGCTTATGAGCTTATGCTTCAGACTAGGGACAAAGTAACTATCTGAGATGTACTTCTTCTCCCCCTTCTTTTTTAGGATATTAACTCTTCCTTTTCCAATGACAGAGAATTTCTATTGGTCCCTAATGTCAATTCAGATTTCACACTTTCATCTAGACTGGAAAACATTTCTATGTTTCCTGACATGTGGTTGCTACACCCTGAATCTAGATACCATAAATCACATTGCTTTTCTTGTGCTACATTACAAGCTAAAAAAATGCTATCATGGTTCTAATTTATTTTGTGAAATTTACACTTGGTTTGTTACTAATGTCATATTTCTTCTTTCTACATTCATTTGCATAATGACCATACTTCTTACAGTAATGACATTGAACTTGAGATTTATCATACCTCTTGTTGTAACATGAATAGTTTTGATAATCTAATTTTCTGATATAAATGGTTTTAGTAGTTTAGAAATAATAAATGGGCCAGCAAAGTAAATGCGCCCTCAAAATGTAAATTTAAGTTTCATTAGCTGGTTGATTTAGTTAATCATGCATTTAAACATGATTAAATGATGTAATAAAGTAAATTCAAACATGGTTTACAAACCACTGAGAATGAATTTTCAAAAACTGAAAGAGGTCTTTGTTGATAAAATCCTCATGTATAAAATCTCTCTCATTTTTGTAACATCTATTATGAATTGGGAGATGCAAATGCATCTTTGAAGGAATGTTTTCTGGAAATTTCATGTTTTAGACACCATTTTGTAGAGGATAATGTGACTAAGAAAAGATGAATATTTGAAAAATAGAAGAGGTGTTGGTTCATAAGCTTCTAGAATACAAAAGCCTATCTCAATTTTCACATAGGTGTCAAAGGTTGGTATATACACTCTCATCATTTTTAGCCTATTTTTCCGACTGTGAAATGTCCTCTTTAAGCCACCTTTTTGCAAAAACTATTGTGGATAATTAGAGATGATTCTTGAGAAATTGAAGGAGGTTTTTTTTCCTAAGATGCTAAAGTATAATAACCTACTTCAGATTTTACTTAGCTATTAAATAATAATATATACAAGTACATATTCATAGCCTCGTTTTCGGACTGTGTAAATTCCTTTTTAGACATCATTTTGAAGAAAGTATTGTGAACAACTGGAGCCAAATTTTGGGAAACTGAGAGAGGTTTATCTCAAGAACATATTCATATACAAAAAAATCTCTCAATTTTTACAGAATGATCTTGGATTGAGATATACAAAGGCATGAGCGGACCTTATTTTGCAGGATTTCGAGAGGAAAATGCTCAAAGACAGTTAGGGCACCTCATCAACTAAGAGTTGCAATTCGAATCGAATTTCTCTTTTTTGTAAACAAAAATGCATAATGATAGTGCCAAGTAGATAAGATTTTTTTTTTGGCAGGCCGGCGGATGGTGGAAGCGAGCAGCTAGGGTTAGTGCAAGTTGCAGAGATTGTTTCTAATGGAGGGCGGCAGAGGAGGGAGCTCAACTCCCTCCTACAAGGACGTTGTAACTAGTAAAGGAAAAACACTGGTGGGGAACACCAGAGGTTTTGCAGAGGAAAGGAACAGGGATGATGAAAAGGATACAGATGGGACCAAGACGAAGGAAAATATTGGCACAAAAGACAAGGAGGAAGAAGACAAAAATCTGGGTTCAAGAGACAAAAATCAAAAGGGGCCCTGCAAACCAAAAGCAAAAATCATTCCCAAAGTAATATTAAATGATCCTGCTCTGTAGGTGCATAGGGAACACATGGGGACCTACGTCATAATCTGTAAATTCATGGGACTATGGCCCATTGAAAAATCCTTACAGATGTGCATCAAGTATCACTGGAAACCCAAAGGAAGCATTGACCTACATCTTGGGTCAAAGGGATTCTTCACAGTGGTGTTCTCCAACATCGAAGATAAAGACATAATATTCGAAGGAGGACTCTACTTTTATGCAGCATCTGGTCTCTGCATGAGGCCTTAGATGATGAAATTTGTCCCAGAGCAGGAGACTTTCACTTTGGTTCCAGTTTTGGTAAGGCTCTATTCTCTACCTCTTCACTATTGGCAAACGGAATCGCTAGCGGCCATTGGCAACAAACTAGGGTGTTTTGTCAAAGTTTCTGAAGCCACAAGAAGAGGGAAATATACCTCCTTTGCAAGGATATGTGTGGAAATGGATCTATCAAGAGCTCTTCTGGATGAAGTCATTTTGGAAGTTTTCAATGAGGAGTGGGTGCAGACAGTGGATTACGAGCATATACCATTCAGATGTTGTATATGCCATGAGCATGGACATCTGTTCCGAGACTACCCTCTCAGTAAAGTAGATAACAAAGGGAAACTCAATACAATGAATGACTCAAAAAGCTTTTAGAGGGTGGCTAGTAGAGGAAAAGGAGGAAAAAAGGGGCTAAAGCAACAACATAACGAGGTGCAGAAGGTCAATCAGAACAAGTTCCAAGTGCTGGAAGAGAATGAAGAAAACACGAAGGAAAATCAATCTCAGGAAGTAGGTCCTAATGAGAAAGAGTGAAAACAAAATAACACAAAAACTCAAGATATTGGCTATAAAAAAGAAAGGTCAATGAGTGAAACAAAAATGGAAATGGACCAGGAAATGACCCAAAGTGAAATAGATCTGGAAGATCATGAACTTCGAGAAACTCTAGATAAGGAAAACCTAGATCTGGAAGGGTTCTTAATGCAGGGTACCAAGGGAGGAATAGATTCACTACCTCAAGAAGAATGCAACATAATACAACAATTTTTTTTTATGGAAAATGCAGGAAAAAGAGTTGGAGAAAGGTAAAAATATTCACAAGCAGGAGAACAAAGGTGTGAAAACTATGAAGTCAACTCTAGGATTAGCAACTAGAAATCTAGGAAAGAAGAGGGGCAAGAAAAAGCAAAATGAGTTCTTGATGGAGTGTGGAAAGCTAATGATAGATTCAGGTAAGATGAAATATCTAACGAGTTACTCCTTTACAAATATTTAATTATGAAGTTCATATCTTGGAATATTAGAGGTCTAGGTAGTAAAAGAAAACAAAGAATGTTAAGTAACAGAATGAAAATAGAAACACCAGATATAATCTTCATTTAGGAAACAAAATGATCCATTCAGAAATTAAAAAAAATCCATAGCAAATGGCTAAATAGATTTGAGTTTCTTGAAGTTAAAGCAGAGAACACAGTGGGAGGCATCCTCACTCTCTGGAATCCCCAAAAAGTCAGCATATTAGAGGCAGAGGCATCAAGAAATTATTTATCAATAATTATTCAACTAGTGGGGGTTGTGGATACCTTTTTGGTCACAAACATTTATGGTGCTCAAAGAATAGATGAGAAACTGAGATTCCTAAACTCCCTGGTAGATCTTAGAAACAGACATAAAGAAATACCTTGGGTCATAGGAGGAGATTGTAACATGATTAAATCTCTTTCAGAAGAAAAGGAGGTACCAGATTGCTAAGTAAAGACTCAGAACATTTCAATCCTTCTCAGAAGATATGAAACTGGTTGACTCAAAAACGCAAAATGGAATTTTTACTTGGAACAATAAAAGAGGAGGTGAGGCTTAGGTCGCCTCCAAGTTAGACAAATTTTTGATCTGAGAGGAGCTTATGCTCACAAATAAGGAAATAACAGCTAGAGTTCTCCCCTTTGAAGGCTTTGATCACTGGCCGACTCAATTAGAAATCAAGGGGATTGATTCTCCCAGGAATAGACCATTCAGGTTTGAAAATATCTGGCTCTCCCATCCATTTTTCATCATCAACATTGAAAAATGGTGGGCTGAAGATTTACAGATCCAGGGCACTAAAATGTTCCTCCTACATAAAAGACTTCAGCACATAAAACTCAGACTCAAAGAATGGAACAAGAAGGATTTTGGCAACATTTTTGTGGACAAAAAATTAGTGGAAACCAAACCATAGGAACTCAATCAAGCACTGATCTCAGATGGTTTTTGATAAATTCAAAAGTGAGCAAGTTGATAAACACCATCAAGAATGTGAGAACCTATGCAGACAAGAAGAAGTCTTTTGGAGACAAAAATCTAGAATTCAATGGCTCAAAGAAGGTGAACATATTACAAAATTTTTCCACAGATCCACCATGGCCAATAGAGCTCACTATAGAGTCTCTTCGATATTGAATGAGAATGGGGAGCTTCAAACCTCTCATAAGAATATCGAAGCTCTATTGATACAACATTTCAAAAGTATCACTAAGGAAAAAAATCCTGACAGAGAGCAATGCATCAAATAAATTACAAAAAATATCCCTAAGCTGGTATCAAGAGAGGACAATTTTAACCTGAATAAACCAGTAACCGAAGAGGAAGTCAGTGAGGTTATTAAAGACATGCAGAATGGCAAAGCTCCAGGACCAGATGGTTTCAATGTAGACTTTTTTAAGGCTTGCTGGAACATTGTCAAACAGGACATTATGAATGTTGTGGAGGACTCCAGAAAAAACAGGACTATCATGAAAGCCCTCAACACCTCCTTCATCTCCCTAATCCCCAAACAGGATTCAGCCCTAACTGCTGATAAGTACAGACCCATTGCTTTATGCAATGTGGTTTACAAGATTATATCCAAGGTTTTGGCTAGCAGACTCAAACCTCTGCTTCCTTCTCTAATTTTAGGGGAACAATCTAGTTATGTTGAAGGTAGACAAATCCTAAATAATATTATTCAAGCCCACAAGGTAGTTCACTCGCTAACCAGCAAGAGGCAGGCAAGTATGATCATGCAATTAGATATTGCCAAGGCGTATGACAAGGTGAACTGGGTCTATATCAAGAAGGTCCTTACTACTTTTGGGTTTGACCATAACTGGCCTGGTCAGATGGATTAGGGCTCTGGTAACTTCTTCTAGCTTTTCCATTTTGGTGAATGGCTCTCCCTCCAAGTTCTTCACTCCTTCTAGAGGTCTCAGGCAGGGAGACCCTCTCTCTCCCTTTCCATTTATCATCATGATGGAAGGACTGGGCAGGTCCATTAATCAGGCAAAAGCCTTGGGAAAGATTAAGGGACTTCAATTAACAGAGAATGGTTAGACAATGACTCACCAACAATTTGTGGACGAAACTATGCTGCAAGGAATTCCCACTGTCAAAGAAGACTTAGCATACAAACAAATCCTAAATGACTTTGCCTTGGCCACAGGTATGGAAGTTAATCTCTCCAAATCAATTCTTTTTCTTAAATACTAATATTTCAATTCAGAGGAACATCTCCAGGATTCTGGGCTTTCAAACGGATTCCCTCCCCTCAAAATATTTGGTAATTCCCCTCCTAGAGAAACCTCTACACAAAAGTATATGGGAATCGGTGCTCAACAATATGCAAGACAAAGTAAGAAAATGGACTATCAGATCGTTGAACCTTGCTGGTAGGTTGATTCTGACAAAGTTCGTTATTTAATCTATCCTTATTTTCTTTTTATCAGCCCTCCCTGCTCCCAAAGTTGTCCTATAGCAATTTAGGAATATCCAGAGAGACTTCCTTTGGGGAAAAGAGGAAACAAGGAAGAAATGGGCCCTTGTGTCTTGGGACAAAATCTGTAAACCCAAGAGGTACGGGGGTTTGGGCTTAGATGATCAGGAGACTCTGAGTAAAGTTTTAGGAGCCAAGCTCTGGTGGAGATGGGTTAAAGAGCCAGAAGCTCAATGGGCTAAGACCCGGAAAGATAAATATGCAAGCTTGTGGAAAACTAATGATCTCATAAGAAAATTTAGAAACATAAAGGGCTCTTATATCTGGAACAAAGCCTGGGAAAAAAGAAGCCTAGTTCAAAACAACAGTTTCTGGGAAATCAGAGCAGGAGATCTAGCTCTCTTCTGCGAATACAAATGGCGACAAGAACCAACATTGTTAAAAGAGGACTTTATGAGCCTCAAGTAGGAAACAGACTCCCAAGGATTAATCAAAGTTAAAGATTTCTAGAAGCTTCCTCATAACTCTGGAAAGTGGAGAAATTGGAAAAGCATAGATTGCAGAGATGACAGTGCCATAAAAATAAAAGCAGAGGCAATTATGAGCATGTTAAAACAAAGGAAAATCTTGGTAACGGAGGGGCAGGATCAGTTAAGATGGGGCCTCAATAAAGAAGGAACCTTTAATCTTAAGGAAGCAAAAATAATTATCCTCAACCTTGATTCCCATGTTCCGGAGTAATCTTGGCAACAACTTTGGAGCCACCAATGGTGGATGAAAATCAAGCTTTTCATGTGGTTAGTTCATCACAAGAAAATTTCAACTTGGGATAATATCAGGAAAAAGAGGGGTTTCTGGGCCTTCTAGATGTCAGCTATGTGGAGAACAAGGGGAGACCATGGAGCATATCCTTAAGAGTTGCACCTATACAACCTGGTTGTGGGATTCTTTTGCAACCATTTTTCAACAGACAGATAGAGATAAAGAAAGTATCATTAATACCCTGAACAAGTGGAGAAGAAACTTTTTGGAGAATGAGCTCCTTAATTTGTCTTGGGCCTTTACGCCAAGCTTCATTATCTGGAATGTTTGGAAAGAAAGGAATAAAAGAATTCTCAAGGATGAAAAAATGATTCCTTTTCGCCTGTTGGATCTGATCTTGAAGAAAATTAAGGAGACAGTTAGCACCACTGTTCGCAATTATCCCAAGAAGCCTCCCACAGATAAGGAAACTAGAATACTCAGGCAACTGAGAATGCAAGAGATCATTCCCAATGAACTAAGCAGAAAAGAGAAAGATTTGGAGATGGAAAAGGAGTTCTGGCATCCTCCACTGAAGGGTTATCTGAAATGCAATATTGATGGGGCTTCAAAATGCAATCCTGAAACATCTAGTTATGGCGGGGTGTTAAGAGATGACGAAGGAAACATAATCTGTATATTTCATTGCCATTTAGGTAAAGCCACCAACAATATGGCTGAATTAATGGCTTTGTAACAATGTCTTGAGCTACTGATTCTAAATCATAGCTCCAATGTTATTATAGAAGCAGACTCTGAGATCTCCATAAATGTCGTTAAGAGAATTAGCTACGGAGTAGCGCCAGAGAAGGTTTCAAAACACTGGAGACTAATTCAAGTGTACCAAAGAATTCAAAATCATCTTCTGAGTCTATGAATGGTTAGTTTCAACCATGTTCGACAAGAAGAGAACAAACTAGTGGATAATTTATCCAACCAAGGAGTATTTAACACAGAATGCAGAATTGAGATGAAATGGGAGGAGATGCCTCAGGATAGATTAAAAGCGCTCTGCGAGGAACAAGCGGCAGAGGACAGAGAAATTTTTAAATATTGGGCCAGAGTGAAAGGCACAGAATGATGACTTCTAAGCTAGTTCGATCTCAGTACTGTGGTTGGTACCTTGATGAAGGGCAAGCTCTGAGCGATCACTTTACACCCTGGTGTAAATGGATCAATCCCCCTTCTCTTTCGATTTGCAGCATAAGGTTCTTTTCTCAGTATGCGACAGTCTCTGTTGCTAGTTCCGAGGTGTGCTGGCGTGGGAAGGACAGTTGGGATTGTCCGGTGGAGGCTATTCCCCTGCTTTCCTCTCATGGAATGGAAAACCAGACGCCAAGCGGTTACCAGGTGATCGCTTGGTTTTGGAATGGTAAGTGGTTTTGGAATTTTGGGAGCGATCCCATTAGTCTCCCGACACGTGGCAAGGGAGGGGTTATGAATACCACCCTCCGTCGGGCATTAAAGTTCGGACATTTCAACTGTGCAATATTTCACTGCGTCGTTCGATTTAGAAATATGAATCAATGGTTAGTGTTGAAAGTGCTGTTTTGTGTGGCCATGAGTCATATATGGCTTGACGCGACAAAGACTTGGGGAGTTAGCGGAGTTTCACTTCAGGTTTATGAATCATAATGTTCAACCTAAGGTATTTTAAGAGAGAATAGTTTTGTATGATGTAAAGGGTAGGGTCAATTCTAAGGAAGATCGCCCTTGGTTTTCTTGAGTCCATGAGGGGGTCAAGTTTTTGTACATGCTGTAATTTTATTTTCGATTTAATGATATAGAAGGATCGACTCTTTCTTCAGCAAAAAAAGATAGTGCCAAGTAGATAAATTAGTTTTTAATGTCCTATATTTCAGTTCTGTTTGTGTAAAGCAGTTTAATATATTTGTAAATAAATCTTGATATTTTTTGAAGATATTTTAGTTTAGAATTTGTATAAATATTTCATCAATTGAATTAATTGGAGTTGGCTTTTGATGACAAAACTCTTAACTCTGTAATAAAACTTCTATTGTAGTTTTTCTAATGAAAGCCTTACGGCTCTAGTTTTGACGAAATTTTCTGCTTTAAGTTTTTTCCAATTTTTCATATCTTATTTCTACACATGATAAAAGTGTTTATAGGAACGTCTGCAAAATCATTATCTTCAGAAAGAGATTTGTTTATCGGACTATTTTTTCATCATAACTCCTCTTTATCTGGTTTTTGTTTTGTGCTTTCTGACAGTCATTAATAGAGATTAGCTTATTAGGCTATTTGTATGAAATAGCTCCTCTTAGAATTGGGTTCAGTTTGGCCATTCTGTTTCCCTTTAAATCTGTTTTGCTGGGCTGTAGAAATATTCTACATGCATCCAAATCTTCCTAGTGGTCAAGTAATCAGTCTAGCTACTCAATCATTAAGAATCTCCTTACATTCTTCTACCAAATTCTTAGACAAATCAAGTTGTTCTGTCAGGCTAGAAGCTGACACTTTCGAAAGGAACCCTGTGAGAGAGCCTTCAAATCATGAGTAGGGATTATCATTGATCACCAACCACCCCTAATGAAAACCATAAATATGGCCATTGTGCTTCAAAGGTTGTTGTTCAATGATAGGTGAACAACGTTAAACAAAGCCTCGTAACAACTGAGGGAGCCCACTCTAGCTCAAGGGTCACCTTGAACCTAAAGGCTAGTTGAGTTGGTTTCCTGACGTAGTTTTTGCAACCAAGGACTGCCTATGGGAAACAGGTACAATGTTTTGGGCCGTTTCCTAGGAGAAAAGTAAAAATATTTCTCTGGGGAATGATAAAGTTTAGATCTATTTCTTGTTGGTGAACAAGGAATAGGCGTTTGTATTGGTTGCATTATTTCACTTGGTGACTCCAATTTGTCAGATGACAATTCCACTAGATTACAAATACCACTCTTGTTTTGAAATTTCAGCTGTGTTTATTGCTATGCGAGGTTTTTTGATACTTGTAGTAACTGGTATATGTATCTTGCTCTCAACCTTGATCAGAAATCTAAAATGTCTACAGAGGATGCAACTTTTAAAGTACACTTGTGAGTATAGGTTTTCCATTGGATTTTATGTTCATATTGTATATATTCTTTAGATTGTTAGCTGTTGGCAACGTGGTTTGTCAACAAATCCACTCCGCACTTGGTTACATTGGAAATAAGATTACACCTATCAGTGTAAAGTTTTTCAGCTCAGTTAGATAGAGGTGTGGGATTGATTAGCTACTTTGAGATTCAGGGTGCAGTAGATCTACAATTGTTTCATATATATTTCAAGATTGCAGTATTAAGTTTGGTTTGGTTTAGTGCCATTACTTCCAAGGGATTAATTTATTAACTACATAGCCCATGAATTATGCACTATTGTGCTTATTTCCACTTACATTGTCAGTTGTTTCACTTCAACAGTTTTCAATTTTCAATTTTTAGTGTGAAAGAGTATCTGAATTAGTGCAAGCATATGGTTTCATTTTACATTTGTAGGTTGCAGTGCGCAGTAGCAAAGTATTCAAATGACAACATTTGTCCATGGGGATTTGTTATATTTCTTCATAAGATGGAAAATCAGTGGTTGGTGGTTCTATGGTATGACTCCATGTCCAACACTAAAGGCAACCAATCTACTATTTCTCTGCATCCCATGGGGGGAAGCAGTCCCCATTGGAGCCGATGTTGTAAGATGATTATTTTTTATAATTTAAATTTACTAATATAATAGGTTTTAGTAGTTTAGAAATAATAAATGGGTCTGCAAGAGTAAATGCGCCCTCAAAATATAATTAGCTGGTTGATTTAGTTAATCATGCATTTAAACATGATTAAATGATGTAATAAAGTAAATTCAAACATGGTTTACAAACCTCTGAGAACGAATTTTCAAAAATGGAAAGAGGTATTTTGTTGATAACATCCTCATGTAAACAAACCTCTCTCAGTTTTGTAACAACTATTATCGATTGGGAGATGTAAATGCATATTTGAAGGAATGTTTTCCATAAATTTCTTGTTTTAGTCACCTTTTTGCGGAGGATAGTGTGACTAAACAAAGATGAATATTTGGAAATTGGAAGACGTTTGGGTTCATAAGATTCTTGAATATAAAATCCTATCTCACTTTTCATACAGGTGTCAGGGGTTGGTATATACACTCTCATCATGTTTAGCCTATTTTTTCGACTGTTCAATGTCCTGTTTAAGCCACTTCTTTACAGAAACTATTGTGGATAATCGGAGATGATTCTTGAGAAAATGAAGGAGGTTTGTGTCCATAAGATGCTAAATTACAATAACCTAGTTCATAGTTTACTGAGATATTACATAATTAGAGATACAAGTACATCTTCACACCCCATATTTCGGATTGTGTAAATTCCTTTTTATACATCTTTTTGGAGAAAGTATTGTGAATAGCTGGAGCCAGATTTTTGGAAACTGAGAGAGGTTTATATCAAGAACATATTCTTCTACAATAACCTCTCTCAATGGTTACATAAATATCTCGGATTGAGATATAAAAAGGCATGACTGGACCCTATTTTGCAGGATTTCGAGAGGAAAATGCTCAAAGACAGTTAGGCCACCTCATCAACTAAGAGTTGCAATTCAATTCGAATTTCTGTTTTTTGAAAACAACAATGCATAATGATAGTGACAAGTAGATACATTAGTTTTTAATGTCCTATATTTCAGTTCTATTTGTGTAAAACAGTTTAAGATATTTGTAAACAAATCTTGATATTTTTTCAAGATATTTTAGTTTAGAATTTGTATAAATACTTTGTTAATGGAAGTAATTGGGGTGGGCTTTTGATGCCAAAACTCTTAACTCTATAGTAAAGCTTATGTTGTAGTTTTTCTAATGAAAGCCTTACGGCTCTAGTTTTGACGGAATTTTGTGCTTTGAATATATGTTTTTCTAGCTTTTCATATCTTATTTCTACACATGTTAAAAGTGTTTATAGCAAGGTCTGCAAAATCATTATCTTTAGAAAGAGATTTGTTTATTGGATAGTTTGTTCATCATAGCTCTTCTTTAATTGGTTTTTGTTTTGTGCTTTCTGACAACCATTAAAAGAGATTAGCTTATTAGGTTATTTGTCTGAAATAGCTCTTCTTAGAATTGGTTTCAGTCTGGCCATTCTGTTTCCATTTAAAGCTATTTTGTTGGGCTGTAAAAATATTTTACACACATCCAAATCTTCCTAGTGGTAAGGTAATCAGTCTAGCTACTCAATTATTAGGAATCTCCTTACATTCTTCTGCCAAATTCTTATACAAATCAAGTTGTTCTGTCAGGTTGGAAGCTGATACTTTCAAAAGAAAACCTGTGAGAGAGCCTTTAAATCATGAGTAGGGATTATCATTGATCGCCAACCACCCCCAATTAAAACCATAAACCTAGCCATTGTGCTTCAAAGGCTACTCTTTAGTGACAGGTGAACAACGTTAAACAAAGCTTCGTAACAACTAAGGCAGCTCCCTCTGGTTTAAGGGCCAGCTTGAACCTAAAGGTTGATTGAGTTGGTTTCCTGGCGTGGTTTTTGCGGCCAAGGATTGCCTACGAGAAACATGTACAACATTTGGCGCCGTTTCCGGGGAGAAAAGTACAAATATTTTTCCATGGAATGATAAAGTTTAGATCTATTTCTTGCTGATGAACAAGGAATAGGCATTTGTATTGGTTGCATTATTTTAACCTGGCGACTCCACTTTGTCGGATGGTGATTCCACTAGATTACCAATCCCACTCTTGTTTTGAAATGTTAGCTTCCTTTACTGCTATGTGAGGTTTGTTGATACTTGCAGTAAGAAATATATGTATCTTCCTCTCAGCATTGATTAGAAATCTAAAACGTCTACAGAGGATGCAACTTTTAAAGTAGACCTGTGAGTATAGGTTTTCCATTGGAGTTTATGTTCATATTGTATATATTCTTCAAATTTTCAGCTGTTGGCAACGTGGTTTGTCAACAAATCCACTCCGCACTTGGTTAGATTGGAAAGTAGACTACACCTAACAATTTAAAGTTTTTCCGTTCAGTTAGATAGAGGTGTGGGATTGATTATCTACCTTCAAATTCAGGGTGCAGTAGATCTACAATTGTTTCAGTTATATTTCAAGATTGCAGTATTAAATTTGGTTTGGTTGAGTGCAATGACTTCCAAGGGATTAACTAATTAACTCCATATCCCATGAATTAGGCACTCTTCTGCTTATTTCCAATTGCATTGTGAGTTGTTTCACTTCAGCAGTTTTCAAGTTTTAGATTTAAGTGTGAAAGAGTATCCAGGTTAGTGTAGGCATATGGTTGCATTTTACAGTTGTAGGTTGCAGTGTGCAGTAGCAGAGTATTCAAATGAAAACATTGATCCATGGGGATTGGTTATGTTTCTACATAAGATGGAAAATCAGTGGTTGGTGGTTTTATGGTATGACTCTATGCCCAACACTAAAGGCAACTGGTCTACTAGTTCTTTGCATCCCACAGGGGGAAGCAGTCCCCATTGGAGCCGATGTTGTAACATGATTAGTTTTGATAATTTAAATTTGTTGATATAATAGGTTTTAATAGTTTAGAAATAATAAATGGGTCCATGAGAGTAAATGCGCCCTCAAAATTTAAATTTAAGTTTCATTAGCTGAATGATTTAGTTAATTGTGCGTTTAAACATGATTACATGATGTAATAAAGTAAATTAAAACATGGTTTACAAACCACTAAGAACGAATTTTCAAACACTGAAATAGGTTTTTGTTAATAACATCCTCTTGTACAAAAAACTCTCTCACTTTTGTAACAACTATTATGGATTGGGAGATGCAAATGCATTTTTGAATGAATGTTTTCCAGAGATTTCTTGTTTTAGTCACGTATTTGCAGAGGATACTGTGACTAAAAAAAGATGAATATTTGGAAACTGGAAGAGGTTTTGGTTCATGAAATTCTAGAATACAAAAGCCTATCTCACTTTTCACATAGGTGTCACGGGTTAGTATATACACTCTCATTATGTTTAGCCTATTTTTTCGATTGTGGAATTTCTTGTTTAAGCCACTTTTTTGCAGAAACTATTGTGGATAACCAGAGATGATTCTTTAGAAACTGAAAGTGGTTTGTGTTTATAAGATGCTAAATTACAATAACCTACTTCATATTTTACTCATCTATTACATAATCATATATGCAAGTAGATATTCACAGCATATTGTGTGTAAATTCATTTTTAGACATCATTTTGCAGAAAGTATTGTGAACAGCGGGAGCTGAATTTTGGGAAACTGAGATAGGTTTATTGCAAGAACATATTCATGTACAATAACCTCTCTCAATTTTTATAGAACTATCTCATATTGATATATACAAAGGCATGATTGGACCTTATTTTGAAGGATTTCGGGAGGAAAATGCTCAAAGACAGTTAGGCCACCTCATCAACTAAGAATTGCAATTCAATTCGAATTTCTCTTCTTCTTTTTAAAAAAGAAATGCATAATGATAGTGCCAAGTAGATACATTAGTTTTTAATGTTCTATATTTCAGTTGTATTTGTGTAAAACAGTTTAAGATATTTGTAAACAAATCTTGATATTTTTTCAAGATATTTTAGTTTAGAATTTGTATAAATACTTTATCAATTGAAGTAATTGGCGGGGTCTTTTGATGCCAAAACTCTTAACTCTGTAATAAAGTTTCTATTGTATTTTTTTTAATGAAAGCCTTACGGCTCTAGTTTTGATGGAATTTTGTGCTTCGAGTATGTTTTTCTAGTTTTTCATATCTTATTTCTACACATGATAAAAGTGTTTATAGGAAGGTATGCAAAATCATTATCTTTAGAAATATATTTGTTTATTGGATTGTTTCTTCATAACTCCTCTTTAACTAGTTTTTGTTTTGTGCTTTCTGACAGCCATTAAAAGAGATTAGCTTATGAGGCTATTTGTCTAAAATAGCTCCTCTTATAATTGGTTTCAGTTTGGCTACTCTGTTTCCCTTTAAATCTGCTTTGTTGGGCTGTAGAAATCTTCTACACACATCGAAATCTTCCTAGTGGTCAAGTAATCAGTCTGGCTACTCAATTATTAAGAATCTCCTTACATTCTTTTGCCAAATTCTTATACAAATCAAGTTATTCTATGAGGCTGGATGCTGACACTTTCAAAAGGAACCCTGTGACAGAGCCTTTAAATCATGAGTAGGGATGATCATTGATCACCAAACACCCCCAATTAAAACCATAAATCTGGCCATTGTGCTTTAAAGGCTGATGTTCAGTGATAGGTGAACGACGTTAAACAAAGCCTTGTAACAATTGAGGGAGACCCCTCAAGTTCAAAGGCCAGCTTGAACCTAAAGGCTGGTTGAGTTGGTTTCCTGGTGTAGTTTTTGCAGCCAAGGACTGCCTACAGGAAACAAGTACAACACCTTTGACCTTGTGGTTGATTTTGGCTTGGGCCTTGACTTGGATATTGATTGCTGCCTCTTCCAAATGAGCTTGAAGGGTTGCTTCTTCCACCTCTTTGTGGGCTTCTTCCTCTTCCTCTAGCATATGATCTTCCTCTACCTCGACCTTGACCAAATGATACTTGTGTCTTGAAAGCATGCTCCAATGAGGAGCTTGTTGCTCTATTCAGTCTATGTTCATGATAAATCAGTGATGCATTAAGGTCATCCACTGAGAACTGTGAGAGATCCTTTGTCTCTTCTATGGCCACAACAATGGCATAAAACCTTGCTGGCAAAGTTCTCAAAACTTTCTCAACTATTCTTCTTTCCTCAAGTGTCTAACCATGAAACCTGATTTGATAACCAACCCACTTACATGTGTAAAAAACGAGTCTACATTCTTAGACTCTTTCATACAAAGTCTTTCAAAGTCTCTTCTCAAAATTTGCATCTTTGTTGTCTTGACTTTTTCCATGCCTTGGTAGGCTCTCTGGAGGGTGTCCCATGCTTTTGGGAAAATACTTTCATGAACTGCTTGGAAAATATAGAACAAACCTTTGGAATTCTTCTTCCTGTTGTCTTTTAACAAATCCCTTTCTATTGGAGATAAGGCATTGTATGTTGTTGCATCTGCTAGTTCTTGAAAAACCATTCTCCATCAAATTCCAAATGTCTTGAGAAGAAAAAAGGGCCCTCATTGTAATAGCTCAATAATCATAATTTTTGCCATTGAACTAAGGTATTTGATGATTAGTAAAAGAGTAACGATGAAGGGATAATGTAAAGGTTTAACCACATCGCTCTATCAATTTATCGATGAATATTCTTCCACGATGTAATCTCGTCTATTGATTAAAACAAACATAATATTCCACAACGCTACATCCACCGTGAGTTGAACTAAGTACCCTATAGGCATAATATGTAATTAAAAGTCATGTAGGATGGAAAACTTTTTAAACAACGGTTATAGTAAGTTGCCACTGAAATGAACAACAGTCGAATTCAGAATATGAAGTTGCAGGCACAGTATCCTCCAGGGAGCATTCTGAGGAGCAGAAAGGTAAAATGCTGACAGTTTTATTTCAAAATGTGAAAACAGATTTAGGTTGTAAAACCTATTTTTTCGCAAAAGGTTTTTCATCGAAAAAAATCCAAGAGTTTTGTTGAAACCTAACTTTTCGCCTAAAAGTTTTTCATCGAAAATATTATTATGATAGGGAATTTTGGCAAATCTAAGATTCTCGTTGAAACCTATTTTTTCGCTCGACAGTTTTCCAGCGAAAAGCAAAAATTGTACCATCCCAGATAAAAAAAATCTCAACCGAAAAAATCGACCAATCCAACTATGGAATCAAATTTTCCTACGGATAAAAAGGGATATTACAAATCAAATGAAATGTGTTTAGGATTTGAAAAACCATAGAATATCACAGATAATCGACAAATAGGAATTTAAATACCATGGATCGGAGAAACAATCAAAGTGAAAGTGAGACGATATTCTATTGTAAAGATATGTGAGTTATATCATTTGTGAGAAAAATGTTGACGTGGATAAAAACAAAAGTTACATTCATTATTTTTAATCTGAACTTTCAAATATAGAATAAATATGAAAATATGTACCAAAGTCGTGAACTTTACAGAAATGGAATCTAATCCACAAATGAATTACGGCGGTTGATCATGAGTCAGGGTTCGCTTTCATAATAATCATTGATTGGATCGCAGGAGAGAGACAACTACTAGTAAGTTATTGACGGGATTGTTACGTACAAAATTATTCCACAGACAAGTGAATTATTTAGAATGTGTAGACAAATATCGAAAAAATCGCAATGTCCCTTATTCGCTGCTGTTCACTGACGCGTACGTAATAAAGGTATAGGAACAGTTTTAGGTGAAGAATATGAATATGGGCGAGATTATTTTGTAAATAGATTTCAAATATTAAAATTTTAAAGATTAAAAACAGATGAAATTTACTTTCATATTGTTTATATCCTCTTACATTATCAACATAAAAATAAAAAAACATTACAACAATTCACAATTTTTATATTTATAACAAAATATAATATATATAAATATTTTATTGAATATATGGTTTTGCATTTTGCATATTAAAAATAAACGAACATACAATTTCACCTTGTGATTTCTTTATTGACGAGATACTTAATAACAGGAATTAAATCAATCAAATTGTTTATCTTTATCACATTTAATTATTTTTTCACATTTATTTGATGCAAAAATAACAACGGCTACATAGTAGCTAAGTACCTTGCTGCTTAGCTTAAATATAACTTAATGAAACAAAACAATAATAAAGATAAAAATTTCATCACAAAAATAAAAACAACTAATAAAATATTATATTTTTAATGTATCACCAAAAAATTAAGAAATATGACTAACTAATATTGTTTAAATTAAAATACATATATCTATATATGTGTTTTATTTTTATTAATATATATATATAATTGTAAAATATATTTTTAATATAATAATAAGTCACTTTAAATTGAAAATATTATGAAAAAATTATAATTCATAAAAATAGAAATAATAAAAAAAATTCAACCATCACAATTTCAGTAGCCGTGCTAATACTTATGCTTAACCCTATAGACTCTGCTAATATTTTTATCCTTAACACCATGGCCTTAATATTTTGACAATGAAGTCTTTGTATAAGGTTTTTTTTTTCAAATGTGGTTTATTTACATGCGATGGCAGATCAAACTCAGAGATTTATCTGCGAGCTAAATGAGCAGGGCCTGACCCTAAAATTGTCCAGAAAATTTTACCCAGAATTTCCTTATTAGAAAGATACAAACTCAACCAACTTAACTAACCTAGTCTTTACTAACCTAGTCTTTGTATAAAGTTAATCGTAACCATGAAATAGATCACTTGTAGAGATTGGTAGATTTGGCGGCACTTTGTTTTCTTTTGCGTAGTCGATGGACTAAGATTTTATCCAATCACAATGCAATTTTAAGATCTTTCTTACTTAAACAAACCCCATTCACAATTTCAAGCAATAATATACTCAATTTTATTTTAAAGATGTCTTTGGAGACCGTTACAATGGATAAGTCCACCTACTCGCAATGGAAATATCAAAATCTTGATAAGAAGCTCTACCTCTCATAACTCCTCTGGGAAAAATATGACATGACAATCACTATTGCAATAAAAAAGAAAGAAAACATGCTCAGGAGGCAGCGTAGCCATAGGTTCTTACAAATTTGTTCCATTAAAAGGAAAGAAAAAAGATAGAAAATATAGTTATTGTGTTAGTTGTTCATGACATGTTGTATATGGACTGCAACATTTCCAACACTTGTCTCATGGATGGCCGCTGATTTGGCAGGTTGCTTGTACACATTAACCCAATTCGCAACATACACAGCATTTGCTCTCTACAACGACTACTACCATCTTCAGCTTGTAGAATTCGGCAGTCCAATATCCCTTGCTCCTCCTCTTGCTGCAGGACCACTTCCCACTCCTCCCGCTCTCTGCTCATTATTTTGCTACGGATCCATCCCACGATGTCAAGACTTACTCCATATTCCACTTCGCCTGTCGCTCTCTTTCCAGTTACAAGCTCCAGAATCACCACCCCAAAGCTGTATACATCACTCTTTTCGTTCACCTTCAAACCCATGCAGTACTCTGCACATCAATACCAATACCAATACTTATTTTGTTTGATCAGTGAATATTACTTATATTACTTGAATTGCATCTAAGAAAACAAACTTCGTTTTTCGGAATAGCACACTATACTTTACCTGGAGCAATGTAACCATGAGAACCGGTGAAACCAGAAATTGTCAAACCATCCCCTCCACACTCTAACGGATGATGATGAGGTAATATTCTCCTTGCTACACCAAAATCGGCAATCTTGGCTCCAAACTCTGAGTCCAGCAATATATTACTCGATTTCACATCTCTATGCAATATTGGAGGACTGCAATTATTATGCAAATAGAACAGCCCACGAGCTACACCAACTACAATCTTTTGTCGCACTGGCCACTCCAATAGTGCGCCCATGGATTCTGATCCTCCATGAAGGCACTCGAACAGACTTCCATTTGGTATGTACTCAAATACCAATAACTTGAAATCCGATTCTGCATTTGTGATACAACACAGGAGCTTTAAGATGTTGGCATGTCTGATCAAACCCAGGGTCTCAACCTCTGCTTCAAATTCTTTTTTGTTTTTCATAATCTTCTTCACAGCCACCTCCTGCCCGTTCCGCAGAGTGACCTTGTACACTTTTCCAGACCCTCCAGACCCAATCACATTCTCCTCCGTCAACTGCTGGAGGATGTATCCCTCTCTCAGTTCCAAGCCATAGTGAAAATATGTCACTTCCCATCCCAACGTTGAGCTGGTTGGCTTTCCCACAAACAAAGTTCTCACTCTACTATTGTTAATGAAACACAAAAACAATATAATTGCCATTGCTATTGAGACTAAAAATATAGGCAAATAATGATGAAAATCTCTCTTCTTTGAAGAACATAATCTTAACCTGTACTGGAAAGCCCGATCACCACATAGGTCTGGATTGCCAAGAAAGCGATCTTTATAGGCCATACCCTGGAAAATGTTTGGAATAGAGCCTGACAAGTGGTTACCAGATACATTGAATGTGCATATTTGCCCCAATTCAGGAGGAATTCCCCCCACAAGTAGATTGTTTGACAGGTCTAGAATGTGTAAATTTGACACGGAGCCTAACCATGCTGGAATTTCCCCCTTTAACCGGTTGTTGGCCAGATTGAGTATAGTTAGCTGTCCCAACGAGATATTCCCTTTTGGCATTTCCCCAGACAGCAAATTGTGGTCAAGCTCGATGCTATTCACTGAAGGCAAGCGGAAAAGCTCCTCAGGAAGAGGCCCCTGCAGTTTGTTATTGCTTGCGCTAAAGTTAACGAGATTCCTCAGCTGCCCGATATGTGGCGGAATGATTCCACTGAACCGATTGTTGGCCATTTCTAACCTTTGCAGCTCCTTTGCTCCACCAATCTCTACAGGAATGTGGCCTTCAAACTTATTTGTATAAATCATCAACTGCACAAGTATTTGAGAGCTCCATAACGCCAAAGGAACCTCGCCACTTAGCTGATTTTGATAGAGTTGGACGAATAGCAGACTGCTACTGCAAGCGTCTAAGGACTCCAAGCTCCCAGTGAAATTGTTTGAGAATATAGCCAAACCATAAAGATTTCTTCCCTTGCACAGGTTTCTAGGCAGAGGGCCACTGAGATTATTTTCTGAAACATCAAGAAACCAAATAGGAGAATGTGTGCCCAAATCCCGTGGCAACAACCCGGTAAGCTTGTTACTTGAAAGATTCAAGCTTGTCAAGTTAGCGAGCATTCCTAGCTGTGCAGGGACAAACCCCGTGAGTCTGTTTTCCCACAAAGCCAGGTTACCCAAATGACTCAGATTTCCAATTGTTTCAGGAATCCTTCCATTCAGCTGATTACTTGAAAAGTCCAGAACACGTATGCTGCTTAGCTGGCCAATATTGTGCGGTATTTGTCCCGACAGCTGGTTTTTCCAAAGATGCAGTTCTCTCATCTTGGTCAACCTCATCAAACTGGCAGGGATATTACCCCACAAATGATTCTCAGAAAGATCGAAGCTCTCCAGCTCCGTTAAATTACCCAACGAAGAAGGGATTTTCCCTTCCAGACTGCAGTTTTTCAGCCATAGCTGCAGCAGGTGCGTCAAATTGCCAAGAACAGCAGGAATTGATCCAGTCAAGTGATTATTAGTTAGAGACAGTTTCTCCAATTTGGGTAACATGCCGAAGCCTTGAGGAATATCTCCAGAGAAGTTGTTATCGTCCAAGTACAAATTGCGCAACTCACCCAATTCATGGATGTGATGCGGCAACTTTCCGCCGAACAGGTTGGATGACAAATCCAACGTCTTCAAATGCTTGCAAGCCAACAGTCCATCGGGAAATGGACCATCGAAATGGTTGGATTGCAGTATCAAATCCGTCAGATTTTGAAGGGCGCATATAGCAGAAGTCAAGCGTCCCGTAATGAAAGTGTTAGAGAGATTAACTTTAGTAACGACACTGAATGGAATATTACAAAATACTCCAACCCAACCACACGGATTTTCATCAGAGGAATTCCAGTTGCTCAAAACATTATGTTTGTCAGTCCAATCCCTCTCTTTTATGCGAAGGAGTATTTTTCCTTCGTCAGAGATGGCATTGCATTGAAGCGCAAGTAGGCAGAGAGTGAAGAAGAGGAGGAGAGCTCTCAGCAATTTGGATCGGAAGGACTGCAACAAGCCTGAGCGAGCCATGGTTGCGGGGTGGTATTTCGGTGAGCTTGGGCTTCTTTTTACATTATATATATATATATATATATAGATATAGATATATATATATATATTTTGTCGTATTATAAAAAGAAATTACATTTTCAGATACTCAGTGGATGTTTGGGCATGCGATGATACCGAATTAATCGCCATGAATTACTGGTCTTGACTTTTCTATGGAGTTGTACGGTTATTGAATTACAGTGACTTGTCATGGTCAAACAAATTATTTCCACAAAGACCATTGTGAAAAAGTTCTCCCTTTGTGGAAAATTTGTTTAATGATCCTGACTTGGTTTTATAAATATTTTAATGTTTTCCTCGTTCAATGTTTTTATAAGAAATAAATGAGACTAAAAATATAGGCAAATAATGATGTAAATCTCTCTTCTTTGAAGAACATAATCTTAACCTATACTGGAAAGCGAGATCACCACGTAGGTCTGGATTGCCAAGAAAGCTATCTTTATAGGCCATACCCTGGAAAATGCTTGGAATTGAGCCTGACAAGTGGTTGTCAGAGACATTGAATGTGCCTAACCTCAGTTGCCCCAGTTCAGGAGGAATTCCCCCTACAAATAGGTTGTTTGACAAGTCGAGGTCCCAGGATGTCTAAATTTGAAACAGAGCCCAGCCACGCTGGAATTTCCCCTTTTAACCGGTTGTAGGCAAGATTGAGTAGAGTAAGCTGTCCCAACGAGATATTCCCTTTTGGCATTTCCCCAGACAGCAAATTGTGGTCAAACTCGATGCTATTCACTGAAGGCAAGCGTATAAGCTCCTGAGGAAGAGGCCCCCACAGTTTGTTATTGCTTACACTAAAGTTAACGAGATTGCTCAGCTGCCCCGATATGTGGCGGAATTATTCCACTGAACCGATTGTTGGCCATCTCTAACCTTTGCAGCTCCTTTGCTCCACCAATCTGTACAGCAATGTGGCCTTCAAACTTATTTGTATAAATCTTCAACTGTACAAGTATTTGGGAGCTCCATAACGCCAAAGGAACCTCACCACTTAGCTGATTTTGATAGAGTTGGGCGAATAGCAGACTGCTGCTGCAAAAGTCTAAGGACTCCACACTCCCATTGAAAGTGTTTGAGAATATTGCCAAACCATAAAGATTTCTTCCTTGCACATGTTTCTAGGCAGAGGACCATTGAGATTATTTTCTGAAACAGGAGAATGCGTACCCAAATCCTGTGGCAACAACCCGGTAAGCTTGTTACTTGAAAGATCCGAGCTTGTCAAGTTAGCAAGCATTCCTAGCTGTGCAGGGACAGACCCCGTGAAGCTGTTCTCCGACAAATAGAGGTTACCCAAATGACTCAGATTTGCAATTGTTTCAGGAATCCTTCCATTCAGCTGATTACTTGAAAAGTCCAAAAGACGCATGCTGCTCAGCTGGCCGAAGCCTTGAGGAATATCTCCAGAGAAATTGGTATCGTCCAAGTAGAAATTGCCCAACTCACCCAAGTCATGGATGTGATGCGGCAACTTTCCACCGAACAGGTTGGATGACAAATCCAACGTCTTCAAATGCTTGCAAGCCAACAGTCCATCGGGAAATGGACCTTCGAAACGGTTGGATTGCAGTATCAAATCCGTCAGATTTTGAAGGGCCCATATAGCAGAAGTCAAGCGTCCCGCAATGAAAGTGTTAGAGAGATTAACTTTAGTAACGACATTGAATGGAATATTACAAAATACTCCAATCCAACCACACGGATTTTCATCAGAGGAATTCCAGTTGCTCGAAACATTATGTTTGTCAGTCCAATCCCTCTCTTTTATGCGAATGAGTATTTTTCCATCGTCAGAGATGGCATTGCATTGAAGTACAAGTAGGCAGAGAGTGAAGAAGAGGAGGAGAGCTCTCAGCAATTTGGATTGGAAGGAGGGGAAAAAGCTTGAGCGAGCCATGGCTGCTTGGTATTTCGGCGAGGTTTGGCTTCTTTTTACATTATATATATATATATATATATATATATATATATTTATTGTCGTATTATAAAAAAATTACATTTTCAGATAGTCAGTGGATGTTTGGGCATGCCATGATACCGAATTAATCGCCATGAAAACAAAAAATCTTGACTGGTCTTGACTTTTCTATGGAGTTTTACAGTTATTGAATTACAGTGACTAGTCATGGTCAAACAAATTATATCCACAAAGACCATTGTGAAAAATTTCTCTCTTTGTGGAAAAATTGTTTACTAGTCTTGACTTGGTTTTATAAATATTTTAATATATTCCTCGTTCAATGTTTTTATATGAAATAAATGAATAACCTTATCTAAGTAAACAAATTATTATAATAAAATAATTTCAAAACATTTGAGTGCTTTGCTAACCCAATGTTTTATAAGAGATAAGAATAATTTATTCACTTTAGGGATAAATTATTATAATAAAACAACATATAGCTAGTATTTTCTTTGTTGCTTAATTTAATAATTGAATCTTCAATGATAATAGAATAAAAATTCATTGTAACTAATTATAATTGTAGATTTTAATTATTTGACATCAAACATGTTTTGTTTAATATAATTTACATGTGCATTGAAATCATGTCAATCTATTCCCATATAATTTTGCAAATACATATTGTTAGTAATATGCAACATACATATTAATAGTAATTTGCAATAGATAGGAATACAAAGTATTTGGAAAAAACAACAACAATATATCTTGGATGTGTGTTTATATTATGACAATGTCATTTTTTTAAGAAGTTTGATAATAAAGTTGGTAGTAATATTGAAAAATGGAAAAAAAAAACCATTATGAAAATTAGATAATAAAAAAATGTTAATAAAAGACGACAGAAAAATTTTGTAACTCAAAAATAAAAAATTTCATGTATTGAGACAAGAAATAACCTTAAAAAATTACTTAAACATAGAACACCATTTCGTAGAAAACCCCATTTTGGGGAAAAACCACGGGAAAGGGTTTAGTAGATTTTGATTACCACAATGAAAATCTTTATACATTTCATTCACTTCATTCTTTCTCACCTATACATTTCCTTTTTTTACTCAGACCCCTATATATACAAATATTTCATTATAATACCATGGGTACTAACAACTTTGACTTGATTTGATCTCATTCCTAACAATCTCCTACTTGAGACCAAATAGAAGCTTGAGTTGAATGTTTTTGACAATGTTTTCTCTTCTCAAAATGGAGGTTTCTGTGAATCATGATTAAAGCATAACTCTTTAGAATAAATCACATCAAAATTTTATGATCGATGTGTTTCGAACCCATACAAGCTTATCCCCAAAATTTGTTTTCTCTTCTCAAAATGGAGGTTTTTGTGAATCATGATTAAAGCATAACTCTTTCGAATAAATCACATCAAAATTTTATGATTGACGTGTTTCGAACCCATACATGTTTATCCCCAAATTTTATGATCGATGTGTTTCAAACCCATATAGGTTTATCTAGATTTTTTATAGTGTGTATTTTCTCCAATTGTAGTAACACATCATTTAACACTTCACAGATCCAATTATATCGAACAACAATGCACTTTGTCTTAGAATGGTATGCTAGGTTTTTTGTTAAATCAATAACACTCTCACTATCACAATGCAACAAATATTTATCTTGTTTTAGTCCCAACTCTCCTAAAAATATTTTCATCCACAACATCTATTTGCAAGCTTCTGTGGCAATGATGTATTCTGCATCGGTTGTGGAGAGGGCCACTAATTTCTGCAATTTTGGCATCCAAGATATTGTTGCTCCTGTAAAAGTACATAAATAACCATTGGTGTACTTTCTAGTATCTACATCTCCAACCATGTTTGCATCTGTATATCCTTTAAGAATAACATTATTTTACCAAAAGATAAACAATAATTAATAGTACCTTTGAGATACATCAAAATCCACTTCACTTGCTTGCCATTGTTCTTTGTTTGGATTTACAAGGAACCTGCTCACTGCTCCCATTGAATGTGCAATATCTGGACGAGTACATACCATGCTATACATCAAGCTACCAATGGATGAAGCATAAGGGAATTTGCTCATTTCCTCCTTCTTCTTGTCACCATAAGGGCACAAATCAACAATAAGTTTAAAGTGTGATGCTAAGGGTGTACCAACCAATCTGGCATCCTTCATATTGAACATGTACAACACCTTTTCAATATATTTTTCTTGTGACAAGCACAACTTTCCGTTCTTTCTATCACGTATAATCCTCGTGTCCAATATTTGTTGTGTTAGACCTAGATATTTCATTGCTCAAGTCCTTCAACTTATTATTCATGTTCTTATCATGCCCCGTCTGGTTTTTATCATGTTCTAATTGATTACAGGAGTTACATAAGCTTTGTAAAATTAACAAGCAAGAGGTTTTAATTGGATTTGCAACAAGATTTTTAATTTATGAAACTTGGTAAAGCACATTCACACAAAATTACCTATAGGAAATTTAATTTATTTCTAGTAAAACACATTGACATAAATCCCTTATTTTTCTTTTTGTTGGCATGAAACCACAAACTTGGCCCATGCAACAATAGCACGAGCTAAAGCTATGGTTTCGTTATATGAAATATAATTTCCAAACGCCAGACAACATAGACTCATGTAAAAATATTTACAATTTTTGGCATACCATTGAGAAAATGATCAAATTTATATCATTATATATAACGCATTAAAAAAAAAAAAACCTTCTTGCGATTGTCATAAAGTTTAATGTAGATACAAATTCTATTTTTATTTTAATAGCCACATACCACAAATTAACTACTTTTTGCATCTCAGACTGCATTTTGAAAGAGCTTATAATCTCTTTCAATATAGCTTTGATTTGACTGGAGGTCTAGCATTCAACACTAGACTTTGGTAGATGATTACATAGTACAAAGAGTAATGCATTATTTCTTCAAGAGACCAATTTTTCTATTTCATTGAAACTATTCATACTACATTTCAAAGGTGTGCACTCACAATCTAAAATACATCTTTGATTTTTTTTGGTTCTTCAACAAAGTCATAATTCAATGGAAAGTGGTTGTAGGCATTGGACTTTGTAATTATAGAAGCTAGGCGCCATGGAATCATGATACTTTTCAAATTGTTAATAATTTTGATGCGTATGGTGGAAAGGGCCAGTATGTTTAGTGGGCTCATAATGCTAGGCTAGATGATGCTTGTGATTCTTGCATTAGGTTTTTTCTATATCGGGGGAGGGAGGGTTGGAGAGGAAACTATAGTAGTATAGTGTAGCGATGGGAATGGTGATTAGAGAAGAGAGGAAGGGAGTGGGGATGATGTTAAGATCCCACAAGAACCACAGGAAGGGACCTTCGAAGAAAGGGTGATCAAAGCAGAAAGGAACAGAGCGAGGTCAGTGTTCAGATCCCACAGGCACCACAGGAAGGGACCTGCACACTTTGGCAACCTTGACTACGAAGAGTGTAATGGCTACATCAAGGCATTGTCTCTAATGATATCCATTACCAAAGGTGGGGTGCCCCTCTTTTGAGGGTGACTTTCAGGAACCCCTTCCACTACAGGAACCAAAAGGAGATTTTCATCGTAGCCAAGGGTATGTATATGGGTCAGTTCATTTATTGTGGTAAGGAGGCCAATTTTTGATATTCAGTCTTGGAAACATGGCTCACAGACCTGCTTCCTATTATGTACCTATTCCCATTCCCATCCTAAGACTTAATATTCAATGATGCTATGTTATCTAAGACATGACTAGGATACCTATTTTTTGTTATGTTTTTGTTTGCATTCATGTTTTGAGATTTGGTACATGGATAGGAGATATGTTTGCTAATATGTCACAGTTGTGATTCCCATATGGAGATTTAAAATTACATGATAAAATTCATTCAAATTGATAGCATAATGTAACAAATTACAACACCATTGACTAAATAGAATTCAATGCTTAAAAAAAGAGACTAGAGTATAGCAATAGTTTGCACTGGAGTTTTTTCAAAAAAATTTGACCAAACATAATTCAATGCTTATAAAACTATTTAGTTGGCAAAAATCGAAATTGACACATAGCAGGATAGGAAAAAAAAATTTGCAGACAGTGTTTCAAAACATTTTTGTCACTATGAGCAAAAAAGGGAATTCATCTGCTTGACATGAATGTTTTACAGTATGAATTTTTTTTTGGCTGAACATAGTGATGTTCATTGTTCCTTTAGCATTGACATTTAAGGTCTATAATAAGCTAGTGTATTGTTTTAGCAGTTTTATCATCCCTACATGAGGAAAAAATGGTACAAAGTTCTAATGTTTGCATAAATAGAAAATTGAGCATTTTGTATATGACTAAAAACTAAAGGTGAGAGAAATAGGATCATACTTGAGGAGAGAAGAGAAAGTTGTTAATTGGAACATTGGGTTATTCTATTTTGTTTGTTGTCAACATCTGGAATCTCATTGTTTCCATTGAGAGTGAAAAGACCATGTATCTATAAATTCCAGAGCATATAAATTGTTGCTTTTTTTTTTTTTTTTTTTTTTTTTCTGCAGGTATTCTTGGTAAGACATATTAGCTAATTCGGGTAGTAATTGCTTTAGAACTAGCCTATTTCTAAAAAAAATTTGTATAATGTTGTTATCGAGAGTTCTTATACTGTAATTGATAAAATGTAGAAAGAGAAAACAGGCTTTTTGTTTGCACTTAAAACAAAATATTGGAAGATCTTCTATCATTATAGATGTTGACATTGGGAAACTGCATACTGCACAAACATGTTCAAATAATGTTGAGTGTGCATTTGCAATGACAAGTATTCCTTGCAGCTTTTAGAGAAGAAGACTAGTTAACAAATTTGTAATGAAAAATAAGTAATTGTCATATGAAACATAAGTAGGTTACTGAGTATGAAGTTACCTGAATCTGTTTGTCAATTATTTTTTTGAGGTCTTGTTGTATCTCAATATTCAAATGCGTAATGAATGTGGCATGCGTTGTACACATTTCTTTTCCTTCATTTATTTTCTTTTTGTTACATTTTTGAAGAGCATAGGTGAAATATATCCACTTTGCAACCATTGTTCCATTTCATTCTAGATAGGTGCAAAGTTTTCGTTTTCGAATAACTGTAGCTGTAGTAGAAAGAACCCAAAAAACAATGTAATTTTTCAAATTGCATATACACAATAAGATGAAATGTGTAAGACTAATGGATGAGTGGTGCAAGGATGAGCATGTTACCGATGCATTTTCCTCTTTAGAGCTTTTGTCTTTAATTTGCAATGTATATTGCATCTCAACTTTTTGCACTGTTGTTACAAGTGTTGCAGCTGTTGCAATTGGGAATGTTTCTATGATTTTTTGCAATTGTTTTTTTTGTTGAATTGGGAACAAATTTTTATTCTACACAAACCGTGTTAATGTTTTATACCGTACTTGTGTTGTCTTGCAACAGAATGCGGTAAAAATAACCATAGTCATAGTTTTGTTTTGGTGCAATTTGTAAATTTGTGACTGCAATTTCTTTTCCTAAGAATATATTTTAACCATGTTTTTCAATTAGGTCACTTGGAACAACCATTGTGACTGTCATCAATCCTTGTTGATCAGTCAAATCAGAATGCATTATTTGAAGACTTTTTATTGCTTTGTCCGAAAATGTGGTGTATACTACCATGGCATCACCATGAAATATTTTCTAATATTTGCGGATGTCCAGTTCTTCAATTAATATCAGAATCATTTGCAATGCATTTGGGCTTTGCACAAATCATGCAAATTAGAGTCAATTACAATGAGACAATGTTGATATGTATATGGCAGATGTGAAAAATGCACATATGGCAGATGTGACAGATGCACATAAGTAATTTACATAGATTGACTTGTCTTCCTGCTTCTTTATATAGTTATTTTCCTTGTTCTGATATGGTGGTTTTGTTGTTGTTCAAAACTGCAATATTTTTGTTACAATGCAAATGATAATGGGAAGAAAAATGTAATTAGTAATAATGGATAAACCCTAACTATTATATATATAAAAATAAGGGACAAAAGACAAGTAGAGATGATATTTCTAAATAATTACCTTTTTGATTTTTGCTCATTGCATCTTTGATCCATTTTACTTCTATATTAGAAAGGAAATTGCATTAGAATCTTTCTTTGCATATGCATTCAATGGATGGTTGCAAAAGGACAATAGTAAATGGTTAAGCTTCAATGTAAACAAAAAGGGGGAAAATGACCTAGTTGCAAATATGGAAAGTGTTCAAAATGTTTTATGGTTCATTTTCATATATATGGTCCATTATGAAACAAATTGTGTCATGGTTTGACCAATATGTATCTATCTTGTAGATCTTGTAGCTATGTTTTATGTTAGACCATACATGATCAATGAGTGATGTGTGCAAATAGGAATTTGTATCTAGAAGGAAATGAAGATTGTGGCTATGCATATAGTCTATTAGTGTTTTTGTTCTATTGTTTCTTTGACGCATGTTAACATTGAAATATCCTACAATGAGTATTGGTTCACCAATAGATATATTGTACAATGTTTCTTCAATAATACTTAGTATATTTGGCAATGTAGCATAGGGTGCTACATAGATAGTGACAATTTTGATCTGCATTCCCTGTAGAATGATGTTTGTTATCTATGCTTCTACATTATCTTGTTCAAATTTCATATGTTCAAGGATTGTTATGTTTTGTTTGAAGCATATCAATAACCCATATTTACTATGGTTAGATATGCAAGTGAAGGTTTTGAAATTTTGTTGCAGTGTATTTTGTTTCAAATGTGTCTCTTGTAAACACAAAATGTCAGCGTCCATTAAATCATAGTCATCGAGTACATCGTTGATATGGGTTTCTAGGTTACGAGTGTTTAAAGACAAAAATGATGTGCATGGATGTGTGTGCAAAGACTGATATTTGTAATCCAATTCCCATGTTGCATTTTGTCGTAGACGGTCCATTTTAGTTGCTATTTTTGTTTAACTTTGAAGTTTCTTTTTCTATAAAGGTTTTAACAGGAACAAAGATTGCATGTTCCTAACATGAGACAAGGCTGTGTAGACTAATCCATGAGTCTGTTTTCCAGTAGGATCAAATGCAATGTTGTCTAGTGTGAGGCCTTATGACCTATGTATTGTGCGTGCACATGTTAATTGAACATGGAATTGATTTCGTATTTTGATATAGCATGTCTTTGTTGAGGTGTTATTGGCTTTTCTTTTTGGAATATAGGGATCCAATCTTTGGAAATGCCTTCACTATATAATCTAGCCAATTTTCTTTCTTGGAAATCTCCTATGTTTATATCGAAAAAATTGATCCATATGAAATCAATATCATTTGTTCTTGTATAGGCTTTAATGATGCTTCATTGACAAGGCCATCTTGTGAATCATAATTGCTAGCACAGATTTCATCTAACATATTTAATTTCATGACTATTTCTAGAGGAAATGTTTTTGTATGTTTATGTGAAGGAAAAACGTCATGGTTTTATTCTTCTTGGTCAATTGCATTGATGGCAATTTCATCAATGGGAACAATAGGAAACATTTTCTTGTTGTGCAAAGCAACATCTTTATTTTTATAAAAGAGAGAGGGGAAAGTAGGGCCAATAGGTGCAAGCCTAACAATTTTTTTTTTCAAATATATCAAATCATTTTTTGCTTAAGTGTTTATTTGCATTCTATTTAAGATTGAGATAAATTTATCATCTGTTTGATGCATTGTAATATGCAATTCATAGAATTTTACATTTTCTTTTCGAAATTCATATGAGACTAGTTGTTTGTTCAGAATAGGTTTTTTAAATATTATGGAGTCTTGTATAGGATGTGCTTGATAGAGGTCGCCACAAAATATAATGTCAACATTTCCAAATTATTTTGTTTGGACATGTTTAATGTTTCTCATTCGATCATCAATGCAAAACAAGAAATGAATTCCTAGAAGGGAAACTTCATCAATGAAAACTAGTCTCAATTCTTGGTAAAGTTTTTCGAGTGCATCTAGTGTTTCATTTCTAAGTGGTGTAGGGGAAGACTTGTTAAAAGGCATGAGAAGTGCAGAATGGACAATTGTTCCACCTGCATTATATGCACCTTTTCCTGTGAATGCTAGTACCAATCCCTTTGGTTTCAAAGGATCAATTGAATAGTGTGCATCAGAAAATCATATGAGCATTTAGAATATTTCTTTTGTTGTGAATGTTTTGTTAGTTCTGGCTCTTCCAGTTAGAAATAGATACAATGGTTTGTCCATGTTAATTTTTTTTTCATTGAAATGTATTTGATAATTGCTTTCTGCTCCCTATTGATCATTCTTCTTATCTTGCGATATTCAACCTTCTCAAGTAGAAATGGATGTTCAGAAAAATGGAATCCAATATTCAATTGTATTTTTCTTTCATATTGATGGGAACATTGCAAGTCTATTTCCAAATCATATTTTTCGCTGAGATGTTCAAAGGTTTTCTTTTTTTATTATTATTTTATTACGAGAATTCATGGTATTGTTCTAGATTTCGTGATTTGCATTCTCTAGAATTCCCCATAGTGGGTTGATGTTATATGTGAATTAGATTCATTTATTTTTCATGTAATATGTAAGTGGCTTCCCATGGTTCCAAGTTTTGTTTCAATGCATTCTCAATTTTTTCAAATGGGACATAGCAAAAGCTTTTCCGTGCAAAAGTTTTCATAAGCAATGTGCTTCTTGTATTTGTTCAATCATATTACCTTTAGTTTCCTTATTTTTGTAATGGGTGTGCATTTTTGTTGTACCTTGATGCAAATTCAGCAAGACATACGTGCTTTATAGCACCAGGTCTAGAAATGTAATAATAAATAATGGAATTGCACGTGACATTTTCGAAATTGTCATTTCCCATCTTAGCAAGAGTGATGGTTTGAGGATAAATGTGCATTCATCTATTGGTCCCGTATTTATAAATATGCATTCTCATGAACTATGATTCAATGGTAGAGAAAGTGTTATATGAACTGCTTGTGGTGCTGATATTTGTTGCATATTAAGTAAAGCATTTCCCAATGAATGTACCATTTCAATAGCACTTACTTTTCTCTTTTCATGTCCTCTTCTTGTCATTTTAAGTGAATTTGTCATCAATCTGATAACTTTTTTCATGTAATATGTGCAATATGATGCAGTTGCATATGCATTAAGTACAAATTGGGCATAAGTATTTTCATTCCACAATTGTGGCATGTTCTTTACAAAGTTATTGTTCCAAATGTTAGAAGGTTTTCGTTCCTGTAAAAGTATAAGTTGTTTCAATGTACTTTGTATTATTATGATGTAATCATCTTCATTTATATCCATATCATCCAAAAAGTTGTCAAAAGTACTATTTCTATCATATTTTTTGTTTTACATGATATCATATAATAAATTTACTTTTTGTTCATTCTGTCATTCACTAAGTCAATTAGTTCAAGTACTTTTGTGCTTCTCATGGGTGACATTGGAAAATTGTATCTACAATGTGAGCTCTTTCTCTTTTTACAACTTTTTGTATGATGTATTTTTGCAAGCTCTGGATCAAGGTGATCTATGTTACAAGCCAAATAACTATCACCAAAGTTTTCAATGTCACTATTACTATTGGCTCCATATATTGGTGCATTTTCTACCCATATCAACCCATGTTCATGTTCGCTTACTCTATTTCAAAACTTAATTACAAAGTCGTAATCTACTTTGTTTCCAAAGAATGTTTTATCTTGAGATATCATTTTCTTTAATGCATTCATTCTATGCATATAATAATTACTACATGTTAGTGCATTTTTCCTTATTAGATAATCCACATTATAGTCTTCTATTGTTTCAATATGTTTTGTTGTTCTTCTTTTGTCATGTAATTTGGTCAATGTGCTAACTAATGGATCCCAATGATGTTTAGCACTTGTAAATGTGACAAAGAAAGTTGGAAAATATATTTTTCTTTATTTATTGCAAGAAATCAGGAGAAATTCTTATGTGTTTGAAATCCATGTAACTAATGTCACTTCCAAGAATCTTGTCCAAGTTGGGATTGTATTTAACATCTTTGGCTCATAACTTTGTTCCTTTTAATTTTCCTTTTCTAATTTTTATTAAAGTGCATGAAAATAAATTTTCAATTATTAATCACAATGTTTTGAAAAACAAATTAGTTGTGTGGTAAGAGAAATTAGCACTATAGTGCATTATTTCCCGTTACACAATTTTTTGGTAGTGGAATATTTCTACAATGTCACTATCACATGGGTCTCCAAAGAAAAGGTATGTAAATTTCATGTCCTCTCAATATTTTTCTCTAAAACTTCCAAGGGGCCATTTTCCTACAGCTAGTGCGACCTCAATCAACTTGTCTTACAAATCATGGATGCATTGGGACCCTATGTATCCATGTAACAACATTTTAGTTGGTGTTTCATTCTCTGAGTCCTTGGTTGTTTCATTTTTGTCTTCAATGTCTATATCTTTAGTTAGAGTATTTAAAGCAGTTGATTGTAGAATGTTATTCTAATCTCTATTTATGCTTATGTTTTCAACTTTATAAAGGTATCAAGAATACATTCTCTTAATTCCTTCATAACATTGTGCATGCAAAATTTTCATATTTGAAATTTATTTTTATATTCCAATTATATTTTCAATTTATACAATGGTTGTTGTTGTGTCCTTCATATATTGTGGCAATATATTTTGGACAATGTCTATTTGGATAGGAACATTGATAATCATGTATGTTAATCCCATTTGTGATCATTTATAGCCTCATTTTCTTATTTGTGCAAATGCAATTCTCAATGCAACGAGATTTTCTTCAAGTTCTAAGAGTGTGGTTACAATTTATAATGCTTTGTTCCATCTAATCCTCTCTGGAACAAAAAATTGTGGCAATTTTCCATTTTGAGGTGCTCTTTTGCAAACTTTGCATATTACTCTTGTAAAAATAATTTTATGGCTATCAGATAAATCTACATATGTTTGTTCTATGTCTTGTCCAATGTTTACCATATTCTTTTGAAATTGTAGTTGTTTACATATTGGACATTTCTTTTCAAGTGTGTCTTCTATCTTGGCTAGGTAAATTGTCAAGGGATATTTATTGGACAAGCAACAATGTTGAGTTTGCAATTTTTCTTTGCATTATTGTTGATGGTTTTTTGTTTCTAAACACAGTGGTTGTTTTAATCTATGGATATTGATCTTATTTTTTATGTGTTTCCATTGGAACCATGGTACATTGCAATGTATCTTGATGCCTATGTTCATTTGCTGGCATAGATCCATGTTCCATATGCAAGGAGGTTGTTCCTATTGGTGGTATTTTATAGTGTACATTGTACCTATTGTTATGTTGTGTCCTTCATATATTGTGGCAATATATTTTGGACAATGTCTATTTGGATAGGAACATTGATAATCATGTATGTTAATCCCATTTGTGATCATTTATAGCCTCATTTTCTTATTTGTGCAAATGCAATTCTCAATGCAACGAGATTTTCTTCAAGTTATAAGAGTGTGGTTACAATTTGTAATGCTTTGTTCCATCTAATCCTCTCTGGAACAAAAAATTGTGGCAATTTTCCATTTTGAGGTGCTCTTTTGCAAACTTTGCATATTACTCTTGTAAAAATAATTTTATGGCTATCAGATAAATCTACATATGTTTGTTCTATGTCTTGTCCAATGTTTACCATATTCTTTTGAAATTGTAGTTGTTTACATATTGGACATTTCTTTTCAAGTGTGTCTTCTATCTTGGCTAGGTAAATTGTCAAGGGATATTTATTGGACAAGCAACAATGTTGAGTTTGCAATTTTTCTTTGCATTATTGTTGATGGTTTTTTGTTTCTAAACACAGTGGTTGTTTTAATCTATGGATATTGATCTTATTTTTTATGTGTTTCCATTGGAACCATGGTACATTGCAATGTATCTTGATGCCTATGTTCATTTGCTGGCATAGATCCATGTTCCATATGCAAGGAGGTTGTTCCTATTGGTGGTATTTTATAGTGTACATTGTACCTATTGTTATGTTCATCTAATGGAAAAGGTGCATAATGATTATGCAACGTATCTACTCGAAGTGACACTAAGCTCTATGTTTGGCTTGAACAATTTTTGCATTGGAAATAATCAACAATGCTTCTAGTTAGAAAGGACCACTCTTGTATGTTCACTTTGAATATTATGGTTTCTCATTGCAAACAAAATGTCCCACCTTCAATCCCTCCTTTTTGATATGGCATCTCCATATTAATAAGGTATGCTTGTTAATTTGCAACTCTTTTTTGACTTTTTTATGACATCATTTGATGTATGCTTTTGTAAACAATGTAATGCATCTTATGCATTGCACATTATCGAATTGCAAAATGATTAGACAATGTAATGTCTCAAGGATCTTGTACCAAAGTTAGGCGTTATCAAATACAAAGTGAAAAGAACATGTGATCTCCACAAATGGATATAGTATTTTTTGCCTTGTGTGATTCATGGGCTTACATTTTTTCATTCATTGTTTTGAAATAGATTTGTATATCTTTGCAAGAAGGAGAAAAGTATTCATTGCATGTTACAATGCTTTGGCCTATTTTCTGTTACAACAATGGCTCATAAATATCGTTAAGAGGATTCTCATCATGGAACAATATACGTAATGGGTTTGTTGTTTTTCTTGATCTGAAGAGAAAATACCTTTTATTTTTTGTGCTTGATTAGAATCTTATTGGTAAGTTTTGTTGTAACTATTTTTATCTACGCAATTTATTCTTAAATTGTATAGTTTAAAAAAAAATATTCATTTTTTATTAGCACTTTGTAATAAAGTCGAGCATATGTTCAAAAAATGTCACTTTAATTTAGTTTAGGCACAAATGAATTAAATGTATTTTTAAAATAATGTCGCTAATGAAGTTATCTGTCGAACAAATTTCAATGTCACATGTTATCTCCACTCGGATCAATGTACAATAAGTGATTATGGGACCCCCCACACTTCTGACAGTTAATGAAAAGGGCGCGGGAGGGGATGCAAAATTGTTTGGGGAAAACCACCCACCGTGATGTGTCAGATGCCCATCCATTATGGGACCCCCCTCATCGAAACTGTATACTGCCACACCCCCACATAAACCACCTTCCATCCACTCTCTCCCACCGCTACCACCTTTGCCAACTTAACTCTTCTGCCACCACAATCGCCAGATTGAACCCCATCATTTTTCTGATAAATTTAGTAAAATAACCATTGCATCCATCTATCCCTTCTCATCAACATCCTAATATTTGATTAGTGACGTGCCAAACATTAAGAAAACAACTGAAATTGACTACAACAATGTATCCTCAAGCTTAGGAAGTTTGGAAATTAGAGAAGGAAAAGGAGAATATGTTGCGTATGATTATAGAGCAGAAAATCTAAGCTCAGAAAATGGAATCAGACATGGGAGAGCTTCTGAAGGAAAAAGAGCAGTAAATAATTGTAGATATTTCTACAGTAGAAACAGGGTCAACCAACTAGGAATCAACTGAAAATATATCCAAAACTATTTGAGATCTATCATTAAATAACATTGAAATTGAGAAATTGAATGCATCATTACAGAGGGAATAATATAATAAAATCAAGACAAATAATGCATATCTTGCGGAAGTACAAAATAATTTTAAGCTCACTAGACAACTTGAAAAGTATATGGATGAATCGGTTAGTGCATATAATTTGGAAAAAGATAAAGAGGAGATCTTAGTAGACATAAATTCAACTATTTCAAATATGTGGACATCAATAGAAATCATTTTTGAACAGGAGAAGATGGTACATAAAGCTAAAGAAACTATTACTGAGATCGAGGAGGAGTTGGACAACAAGTTTGGAGAAGTAACAAATATCATCAAAGATTTTTATTCAAAAACGAAAGAAGAACTTGAAGGAAGAAATGGGCATTGAAGACAACGTTGATACAGTGCTTGAAGTCATAAAATTATTGATAAAGATAAATTCAATGCTACATCTAGAAAATAAGTGTCATAACCTAGAAGTTCAGATCAAGAGGTTTCATAAAAAAAAAAATCTATTTTGGAGCAAAAATGACTCCCATCACTAAGAGATTCTCATGGACAATTGATTCAAAGGGAAAATTTTTAGAAGAAGCTTCACGATATAGCAATAGAAAAATCCAAGTTTTCTAAAGTAAAAGGAAATGTTGGTGGTAAAACTTTTCTCCAAGGGTTAGAAAATGATTTATTCATTTCATATGAAATTCACCATCTCTTTGTAAACAAGCCTACATTTGAAAAATACACTGAAGTAGATGAAACATTTAGGAAAGTAATAAAGTTTTCATATCCAGATGATGATAAGTGGGATAAGTTCCATAAACTTATTGAATGAACAAAAAGAAGATTTGGAGGAAATATTTGGGCAAAGCAGTGGGAGATAATCAACATAATCATATTTAAAAGAAAATAGTTCAAGACTAGATGCTCGAATAATGTGTGAACTCCACTAAAGCAGTGCCATAATTTCTATTTTGAGTTTTATATATAAGAATTATCCAAATAATTTTGGATAATTTTTTTTTTATTGTAAAATACAAACTAGATATTTTTGAATTACTCTCTCTCTCTCTCTCTCTCTCTCTCTCTCTCTCTCTCTCTATATATATATATATATATATATATATATATATTGTATTATGAAGTAGGAAGGGTTTATACTTTGATAGAACCAGAGCCATTCTTGTATTTTAGAAATCTTGAAGATAATCAAATGCTTATGGCTTTAGTTTCTAGTAGCATTTGTGTTCATGTGAGTCTCCTTTATGTAATCATAATTGTTATTCTTCATATGTTTGAGTTAATATAGAAATACTAGGTAGGGCTAGATTAAGTTTTGATCTTCTTGACAACCCCTGCAAAGTTATTATCATCACTAAGATTAACTAATTAAACAATTTGTTTAAATTAGTACCTCCGCGTCATTAAATTATTTCCTTTTGCCATCTCTGAAATTTATAAGTGTTATTCGTAGAAATCTTTCTATACGCCTCTACTTTATTTGATAATATAAATATTAAGGAAGGATATTTAATTACCAAATATTTTCTATTTCATCTATCATAAAGATTTAAAGATTTACATGTTGTAGTAGTGGAATCAACACGTTGAGAAACCTTTAAGATATTGGGTTATGTACATGTGAATGATTTGATTCTTGATCATTCATTTAAATAAATCCTTATTTAGATGCTTTGGCACAGCTACCGAGACTAAAATTTTCTACAAAGAAACAATAAGCTCAACCTCTTGGCCAATCAACATATGCAAATTGTATCTCCCCATAGTCCTTGTTCATTTTCAATAGGGCCATTTGAAGTAGGGAGATGTATCCTCCACAAATATGTTTCAACGTCATGAATTCCACGAAGATGATATAGGAAATCAAGTGCTATCTTGTAATTAAATGATTCTATTGCTTCTATCTGGCCTTGTTAAAGGCATATCAAAAATTGGTCAATTGTGCCATTTCACAATTTAGTCGATGTATAATGGAAATTCAAAAGAACTTCAATTTCATTGAAAAGACAATCGCTTGGGGTGTATCAAAATGATTGAAGTCTAAAAGTATTATTTGTGTTCAAGACAACGTCAATAGTTTCATGATTTTTGCATTGGTTTTTCAATTGGAAACTGTCAACATCAATTATTTCAAGCATTTTTGTATAGTTGTCCCGTGAAAGTTTTCACTGAAATTGGTTAGCCAAATGCAATTGCCTTGTGTTTGTAACAATTGTAGTTGCAATGAAACAAAACAAAAAAAATAATGGTAAAATGCAACATGCAACATGCAACTAATTCTACATTGTCGCTTTCACATGTGTGCAAAACACATATGCGAAAGAGATTAATGTAGTTGGAATATGAGTTTCTAAATTATTTAATTATGACATATACCAAAAGAAATACAAGCCTTCAAGGAATAAAAATAACCACTATTGAATCGACTAAGCCTGCCAGGATTTCTCTAGTTTATGTTCCCTATTAGATTAAACAGATTAGCTATTATTTGCATGTTTTTATAGCATCTAAAGGAAGATGCAATTCCTAGGAAATTCAAGTTTGTTTATGGCATAACTTCATGATTTTTCCTTGGTTTTCTTGCAGTGCTCTCTGTTGTACATGAAACTATAATTTTTTTTTAAAAGCAAGTTAGAGTAAATATTTATATTACTTAATGTTTACAATGTTTTTAAATGGAAGTGCAACACTAAAATGGAAAATATCTAGAAATTTTCCTTTTCAAGAGCCTTAGTGCAAACAACGTACAACTACATTTCAAAAAAATTATTGAAACTAATGTATCGGCCATTGGAATAAAGTTAGACAAATTTGCATACATGTTTTTTTGTGTAAGATACAAGAAAAAGCTAGTTAATATACACAAAGGAAATTGACCCAGTATGAGCTTTGATCCACAACCTTGAAGCTTTTTTCTAGCAAGTACGCATCACAAACTCAACAAATGCAATGTAGTTTTCTATTTGCAAGTTAACAACTTAGATATTAATTTTATTATGAACATATCACACCATATGTATAAATTGAAATAATACTTATTATAATAATTAAACATAATGCGGATTCCATATATATATATATATAAATTGTGCATTCTATTGTACATGCAAACCATGGATATAATTTTTTTGTATAAAATTATAGAACTCTTTATCACTTTGTCTATAAGGGGATGCACTAACAAGTAGCTAAAACATCTCAAATTGGATAATGTCAAGGAAACCAAAGAAAACTAAACTTGAGGCACAATGCTTTAAAGGAAAAATTGGCCAACTTGAATAGAGCCAATTACAAAATGGAAATAACTTTCGCATAAAATGGTGAAAGGGAAAAATCCTCTTTAAAATCCTAAATTTACACATGTTTTTTAAATGGATTTTGTCATTATAATTTTTCCAAAATTTACCAAGGACTCATTAGTTTCGTGCTTACACCGGAAAGAAAACTCGTGAGATTTTACATAGATAGATTCCTCGCAGCATAGAGCGAACCATAAGGACAGTGAAGGGCTTAAAAATGAGGCAAAAATCATGGACTAAAAAGCCAACACCCTCTCAACTTTAAAAGAACAATAGACAACCAATGAATATGTCGCAGTTTAAAAAATACAAGATGACTCGGTCACATACCTTATCAACAGTGTTGGTACATATTCAATTTCATTGAGTTTCCCAAAGTTCGTGTTCTTTGAAAAACCTTTTTGCAAGCTCTTTTAGGTGTTGTCAACTCATGAAAACTATTGGCAACGTTAAAATGCTATTCGAAGTATTCGCTGTAAAATGAATTGTTACAACCATGAACGTTTAGAAACTTGCCATTCGATTTTTTTGGAAATGGCACAAAATGTTTTATCAATTGTTAAAGCTCTAAGTAATTTCATTGAATGCATAGGATTGCATAAAATTTAGTGAACATTGCAGTACAATTGAGAACTGAAATTTTTTTATATTTTGTCATTATTATAATTGTGATTATAATAATTGTGATTATATTATTATGAAATTTTGTGCATAGTACTGAATAATATTCATAATAATAAATTTTTAGTCATATAAAATAAAATGGAAATAGGAAACCCTAAATTGTAATCTTTTCTTGATTATGCTAAAGTTACAGTGTTTCCCTTGCCCAATCGAGAGTCGGGAATGGGAAGTAAAACAACTTGGCGAATAGAGGAAAGTCTTGATTCCTGACTTCCATTGGAAATTTCTTCATAGGACATTAATGTCTTCTATTGCTGTCAGTGTGGGAGTATCATCAAATATATTTCCCTTGAGCTTGTGCATTTATGCATATGCTACGATTGATTTGGCTCAAATATTTATGTTTTCATTACATGGAAACCCTAAAAAAATAAATGAAAATATTAAAGCATGAGTATACGAGAGGTGTTGTTATATTAATTTCATTTGGAATTTTGTATAAACAATTAATAATGCTTTAAAGGAGAAGGTGGACTGTGTAATTAATGCAAAGCAAGCCAAATCAATAGAAATCCAAATCACAACTGTGGGCCTTACAATGGAATTTATACTACTTTGATTTACTTTATACCTCGCTCGACACCATCTTAATTTCAATTGTTATCTAGATCATACTCAATTAATATCTGTAAAATTATTCTTGCCTATATTTAGACCTTTAAGTGGGGAACAAAGGGGCTAAATATAAAAAAATTTACACATCTTTTCTTTATTGTAGTCAATAGGTTACATGGGTGACAAACTTTCAACCTGCTCTGTCAGCACATGACGGTCATAATGTTATGTTACAAAATGCAATGGCACATTAGAAAAACTCTCAAACTTGTTATCTCTTAGCTTTTAAGCTGTAAATTTACATGAAGGGTTTTATATCTAGCTCAGTGTGGAATGTACTCTCTTAACTATGACACAAGCTAAGCTAAGGAATTGATTTTCATTGCATTGTTGTTGAAATTTCTGTGGTCTAGAGCTTTACCATGCATACCATGTCAACATTTATTTGACCCACTACTGTATCACTTGAAATGAGTGCTCATCAGGATTCACCAAGTTCTTAGTAAGAGGCCACTAAAATATTACCTGCGCAGACACGTTTGGAATTCCTTGTCACGAATGAAAAATGGTTTACATGTGGGCAACATATCCAATGAACATCTATCCATAACATTCACATCCGTATTTAAGCATTGAAAATATGTTCCCCATCCCCTTCATTAATTCCAATCTCCGCGTGGCCTTCTATATTCTCTAAGAACCCAATGGGATTAGAAGCAATTGCCTTGTCATAAGCTCTAGATGGATAACACCAATGGATGCTATAGTGGGAAGTTTTGGCTTTGGTGGCACGTCGATGAAGGTCAAGACGATTGTAGAACCACTGCGCTCAAGCTATAGGTAAATAAATGCTAGATGGGTATAGTTTGAAAGAAGACAACAAGCCATGGTAAAAGCCACAAGATCCAAAATCCATCAAAGTGTTAATTGAGACCCTACATAGAGTTGCATCATGGTGAAAAGGTCGTGCATGAACCAAAACTTATAGTTCTATTCGAATAACGTGTATCCATCCACCCTTAGCATGAATTAGTTGTGATAACTCTGGATTGGACAACCATAGATCACCCTAGAACTATGCAATGGAAGAAGCATTGAGTTGGAAAGAATAATATCTCCCAAGACGAGCACACAAGAAAAGCATTGAGTGTCAGAAGGTAGATGGTATCAGGCCTAGCCCACCTTCACGCATATTAATGTACCAAAGAACATGACCAACGCTGACTAGGATGTACCAACAATGAGAATGGGCCTCGACTATGTCAGACATCAGGGTTCAGGACTAGAAATTAAAAAATTGGTTGTGCCAATGGAAAGGCCTGACCCCGACTGGGATTTGAACTGACTACTGCCACGAGGGCCACTGAGGCGTTACCACCTAGATAATGGATGGTCTTGTCACAATGTTATAATGCCACGTGGAGTACTAAGGTACTGCCACATGGAGGATGAACTGTGTATTTTTAAAAATTAATAAAAATATAACGAACAAATAATAAAAATATGCTAACAAAACTAGGCCCACTCATTGATAGTCCCCACTCTACTAGGCCTTTCAGAAGGCTACTGTCACCTAGGTCATTGATCAATGGTTCTCAAAAAATTATTATTTATTACAAAATTATAAATTAACATATATATATATATATATATATATATATATATATATATATATATATAGTCGCGGTCAGAACTATGCCTAGGTTGAGTAGGTCGATGCACCAACGAGGAGCACCGACCCTAACCACATCAGAGGTCGGGAGTCAGGCCCTTAAACAATGAAAGTGGCACACTTGATGGATAGCATTGACTCTGAATGGTCCTTGATCTAAATACTACCACTGCTACATGGGCCATTGAACCACTGGCACCTAAGTTTTTTATTATTATTTGTTATGTAAATAAGGTAATTAATTTAATTTAAAAATGAATACAAATATAAGAATAAACTATATATATAGTCGCGGTCAAGATTGTGCCCAGCTAAAGAATGTTGATACCCTAACTAGGTGAGGGGTTAGGCCTAGAAGCAATGGAAGGCTCCACCTTGATGGATAGCCCTCACTCCGACTGGTACTGAACCTAAATATTGCCACTAAAATATGGGCCATTGAATCACTACGATGTCATTTTTATTATTAATTATTATGCAAATAACATAATTAATTTATTTTAAAAAATAAATAGAAATAAAGAAATAAATAATAGTAATATAAATTTTATATATATATATATATATATATATATTAATTTGCCTATATATTAATATTAATATAAAATTTTTTATTTTTGTCATGGTTGGGACTGCGCGTGACTCAAGCACGTTAATGTACCAATGAACTAGAATGACCCCAACTATGTTGGATGTTGGGGGCTAGACCCAGAAGCAATGAAATTGAATGCCCTAATGGATAGGGCCCACTCTAAATATCATAGTAATTATCACGCTCATATGCATACATTGCATTAGTTCTATTTCCCTGCAAACAGACGATCCGATAACACTCTACCCTACTCATCGTACATTAAACATCATTCCGAAATAAAACTCAAGGGATCTCCACGAATCAAAATGCTAATAAATATAATTAAAAAAAAATCGTTTTCTAATATTTACTTTATAGAAATTGTCTCTTTAATTTTTAATGAACCAACAATTTATTTAGAAGTCAACGTAAATTTATTACAATATATCTGGCTAACAACAAGAATAATAATCAATAAAATAATAATAATAAATATTTTTTTAATACTTTACTTAATTTTTTTTATTAAACATATATTCATTTGATAATTATATGGTGTTTTAAAAGTCTTTTAATAATTATATAGTGTTTAAAGGGTTTTTATAATTATATATAGTTTTCATTTTAAATGAAAATTTTAATTTATTACCTCTGCACATTATAATAATTATTTTTACCATTAGTATATAATATAATATCTATAAATTTATGGTTATTGAATAGAGCATTTTCTGCTGTACTTTTATTTTTATATTTGTATTTTTATATAATTGTTATTATTTATTTAGAATATATTTAGTAATTATGGAATATATTTTAATTTTGAATAATTTTATTTGCAATTTATGTATATCATAAATTTTGTATATTTAAAAATAAAAATAAAAATAATTATAATTACTCTAACAAATTTTGAAGATAAAACTTCCATTAACATTATTTCTAATATCAAAATGGATAAACTATTATAATAATAACGGTTTTACTCAATGTTTTTATAATACATAAATGATTAACCTTACCTAGATAATTGATTTTTTATAATACAATAATTTCATATGTTCGAGCGGTGGGTTACTTCATGTTTTATAAGAAATAACTTATATTTTCTTAAAAAAAATAAAAATTATTATAATTACTCTAACCAATTTTGAAGATAAAACTCTCACTAACATTATTTCTATTATCAAAATGGATGAACTATTATAATAATATAATTTATAAATATGTTACTGTTTTACTCTCTCACTGTTTTTATAATAAATAAATGAGTAACCTTATCTAGATAAAAGATTTTTTATAATAAAATAATTTCAAATATTTGAGTAATGGGATTAGTTAATATTTTATGTGAAATAACTTATTAATTTTATCTCGATGGATGGATTACTATAATAAAAAATTACAAAATTTTGACTACTTTAGTGTTTTAGGAAATAATTTATATGTATATTGTAGTTGTATGATAATTAATATAGATTTATTTTAAATATATATTTAACCTGAGTTTCAAGGGGTTTAATTTCTTTATCTACAATTTTGTTATTATCCGACATTATTTAAATATTTTGTATAGTTATTTATTTATTTTCAGATTTTTATTTTGGTTGAGATAAGCAAAATTTCAACTTTAATGAGGGATAAACACCCTTACACATCATATTGGGATGTAAAATGAGCCTCTCGAGTCAACGATGTAGTAGTTAAAATTTTGTTAAAATTTATATAATTTTGATCTTAAATAAAATCTTAATTTTTATTATTTATAAATATTTATATAAATTTTATAATTTTCTAATTAGTTATATAATATAATATTTATAGATTTATGGTTATAGAGTAAAATATTTTCTCTTTCACTTTTTAGTAGATGAAATATATTGGAGTATTTTTTTTGGTAAATATCTATGGGATTTGAACTTTGAATCTCACAACTTATTTGATCGTTAATTGAATTGCTCTTGTAAATTTATTCAAACACATTTCAAATTTAAATAATTTAATAATTTTTTTATAATTTATGAATTTCATAAATTTTATATTTTGTTAAAATAAATTAAAAAATATTGTAATTACTTTATTAGAAAATATTATAATTACTTTAATTAATTTTCAGGATATATTCTATATGTAGATTGGTGTTTAACTATTCTATATTTTGCATTTTTAATCCAAAAACATACTAAACAATTTTTGTTGTTTAAAATCTCTTTCTAAATTCATAAATAGATTCAACGCCTCAGTTTAAACAATTAAACTAATACATTAGGATTATTCAATTTTACCTTATCTCATTAACTTTATAAAGATCAATTATCAAAATAGATAAACTATTATAATTTACAATCTCTCTGTGGTAATAATTTAGGGTGATGTATTTACGATCTCTCTGCGGTAATAATTTACGATCTCTCCGCATTAATAATTTACGATCTCTGCAGTCATAATTTACGATCTCTCTGCGGTAATAATTCACGGTCTCTTTGTGGTAATAGAAAAACAATCTGGGGCACATGCGTCTGCGGTCCAACTTGCTGATATCAGGTGCACACATTCCTTATATTTTTCAAATACATATTTGCTCATATATTCTCAAGTATGAATAATTCACCACAATTACCAAAGATAGACCTAGCATAGTTACTCTACAAAGCCTCTATGAGTATATAGAGTCTTTAGAGAAATGTAGAGAAGAAAGAGAAGTCAAGCTACAAACAGAGTTAGCAGCGATGCTAGAAAATAAATTCACATCTCTTGAAGACAAGATCCAAAAACAAATAGAAAATAAAATAGAACTATTGGAGAATAAGATGGAAGCAATGGAGACTAGGTTGCAGGTTATAGAAAAACAAAACCAACATATGAACTAAACATCCTAGCAAGTAGATGCTGATACTTTAGAGAGTCTTAAAATGAAGGACATGATTAAAGAGCTAGAAGAAAAAGTTAATAGTCACCTCACCCTAAATAGTGTGGCAGGTAAATTAGATATCAAACCAATTAAATATGAAATGAAAAAATTGATAGAATTAGACCATGAGAGTAACAAAAGGGCCTTGAACCTTATAATCTTCGGTTTGAAAGTGGAGGTAGATGAGGATACTTTAGCCATAGCCCAGACAGAATTACATAACATATTACAAATTGAAACAATGTGTCTCATAGAATCAACAAGGTTGGGGAAACTAACTGAGAATAAAGGAAGGCTGATTCGAATAAAGGTGAGCTCTACTGACCATAAGTATGACATACGTAGTAAAACCTCAAGTCTAAAAGGAATGAGAATATTTATAAATGAAGATGTCATTCTAGAAGATC